>CM042070.1:8976926-9346867 GCA_023512825.1 Liposcelis brunnea | reverse complement strand
TATATTTTTAAAAGATATGAATCATGTAACCCGCACATACAAACTATCAAAAAAATCCAATAAAAGAAATTACGAAATGAATAATTAAGCATGTTCCCGTAATAATCCATCTGATAATTTTCTATTTTATCAAATTACGGTTTGGGAGGAATAAATCATTCATGCTTTTTTTATTGCATCGATTTGATAAAAAAAAAAATAATACCTTCAAGGGGAAAATAGGGTGTTCATCACATTTGGACCTATAATCGGAGCAATATTTTTTATATTTAAAGGGAGTATATCGCCTTTCCCCCTTTTTCCCCTACTAATTATTTTTCCGCCCCGTGACGTCCAATCGTTATTCACAAAATATATTGACGTGTAAAAAAGTGTTAGAATGCAAAATTAAGGGGAAAAGCAGTAAATTGGATCTAGTTTAATTTTTGACTTTTTAGAAATATGAAAATGGAAAAATAGCCGAAAGGGACAATTGTTATTATTTCAAAAACAGAATTACAGGATTAAATTCAATTCTCTACCAATTTTGTAATTTTAAAGCGAAAGGGTAATTCGTTTTAACAAAGCTTCCATCATTTCTCCCCTTTTTAGGTTTTGTAAAATTCATTAGTCAAAGAATCTTTACCTTAATTTTTTGCTCCACTTTAAGACCTTTTAAGAAATTACAAGCAAATCCGTCTTTTTATACGATATTTTCAGGATGAGCTCCAATGAGAAGATTCGAAGGCTTGCCGTTTTTAATGGTAGGAGGAAGCAATGACTGCTCCCCCTAGTGGATGATGAGGCAGGTTCTGGCAATGAACGCCCTTAGGTCTCTTGGTGGGACCTAAGGACCATAAGAATAAAAGAATAAAAAGAATGGCTACCAAGAATATCATTGGTTGACCGACTTTGAACGCCATGACAGGTCGCCACATTGGATTTTGAAAGAAAAATTGGAGGAAAATCATGTGTGCCAACATATAAATACTCAGTATCCCTTTCAAAAAGGCCACATGAAAGGTTCTGTCTTCTGCTGATGGTAGAAGCTAATTCTTCAAAAGGGGAAACAGCAGACGAATTAAAATGGCGTTCAATTTCTTATGGCTGCGATTTTTGCCAGTCTCTTTCTGCCAGTATACCCGGGAGATGCGCACTTTTTTTTGTTACACCCTGTGTATAGGGTCGACCATAGCTTCGTTGGGCTGGGATATCCTTAGAACACGATAAAAAAATTTTCATGACCGGTTTGAGTTCATCTTGATAAGGATCTAGATGAACGCCTTACAAGTATAAGGCATCTGGCTAACCGTGGCTGCGCTGGGCAGCGAACATGCTACGAGCACCCTTAGAGCACGATTAAAACCTTTGATGACAGTATGAGATCATCTTAACGCGGCAAACATCTTTTAAACGCGGCCGTTGCATTTTTCAACTAAATGAGGCCCCATTAGGTCAATAGTATTAAATAACTAACCTTAATGAGTAGAAATATTCCTCACGAGTTGCACGAACCACTCCCATTTCTTCCGCTCCACTCTGCAGTTTGTGCGCTTCCGAGTTAATAGGGGCCGATCCCAAGATGAAGGAATTTTGTTAGATGAGTTACCACTTGCTAGCTTGCCACAATTTTGCTAGAGGAGCGACAAAACGCATTCATCTCTCTTTAAAAAATCCTCTAATTATGTTCACATGACGAAGACGCCGCCAGTTAAAATTGTTGAGCGGAACTGACCACTCAGCTGGATTGGGCACATAAATCACTTGTTCACCTTTAATCAAAAAAAAAAATTACATAATCCATTACAAAAATTTCGCATAAAAAAATTAAAAATTAATACTTACATATTCTCAACGGGCTGAAATTTCAACATCTCAATTTTGACTTCTAAAGGTCTTCCGCATTTGCTTTCCTAATCCCGTTTCCTAGAACCAAATCTCCATCAAAGTTTCTTCGACTATGCTACATCTATTCAGCGTCAGTGAAGTGCACGTTTTAAGCCTGTAACAATAAACTTCCATTAGCATACAACTTTATTCCCAATGAACACATATGAAAATATTATCAATCGGCCCGTTTCATCCCTTCTTCTATCCTCAATAATAAAAAAAATTTGTATTTCAAAACCGGTTAAATGATTAATTCGTTTCATGTTATAAAAAATTTTCCACATAACCCTCTTAACATCTTTCGAATCGATCATTCTTATAGGGTTCATTTTCAACCCTTCCCTTTTTCTTTATTATCTTTGATGAATGAATTTATTTCTGATTTTTCACCCGCGTGCTACAACTTCCCTTTTAAGTTATCTCATTCAGTAAATTTCTCTTTGGTAATTTCTAATCATTAGGTAATCTCCCCTGCCAAAAGGATTTTATCTCTTAAATTAAAACCCGAAGAAGAAAAAAAGATGGGGTTGATAGTCTCAAGGAACGGTCAAACAAAATAACACGTTGGAAAATATCCTTTCTCAAAAAAAAGCACAATCAGCAATCGAGATACATTTTTAAATTCTTTCTTCCCCTTCAAGGTAGTAAAACGCAATCCACGCTTCGCTTCATTTTAAATGTCATGTGATCGCCTTTGAAAATTTCTGTGTGTGTGAGGGTGGAGAGAAACAACCAACCAGCAAGGGAAGCTCCGGCAAAGGATTCATCATCCGTGTCTAATTTCACAAGAATCTGTTTTCTAAAATCAAAGAAAAGGGGTGCTCGATAGGATCGGACACCTTCTGCCCAGTTCATTCAAGTGAAAATTTCATAAAGTTTGTCGTCGATACGGAATAACATTTTCCGACAGTCAAAAGCCCCCAACAGGATGATTCGAAAAAAAATAAAATAAAATTAAAATTCTGACCAATTACATTTATTGATGAGGAAATTCAACGCCTGTCATTGTAAGATAAAATTTCAGCTCTTAAGCCTCTATGGCTTAAGTGAGGAAAATAATCCCGTAAGGGGAGAAAATGTTATCATCGCGAGCACGATTTAAATATCGATCTTTTATTTCACAAAGCCTGCAATTTCCTTGTTTTTTGTTTTTTTTGCTAACGATTGACAAACACGTTCGAGAGAAAAATTATATTGCTAGACGAATTGTAGGTACTAGAAAGAAAAGCAAGGAGAGAAAAAAAAACGAAACTGGGAAAATTCAATCTCTTGCTTCCAGTTGTCTGGAACATTGAGAGATGTTCTACTGTCAATTCAAAAGTTTCTTCTCCTCTGATAAAAGGAATTCTTGGGGATTCCAAAAACAGTTTTCCTTCTCCGTTATGTAATCACTTCAAATTCTTCTGCTCGACTTGTCGCATCAACAATTGGACTCGTCTTACTTTATGTCGGGTTTTGTTTTGCTTTATTTTATTATCAGCCGTTTTCTGTTTGTTTTTTTTTTTTGAGAGAGAACGGGAGAAGCGTTTAATGGGGAAGTGCAAAATAAATTTAGGATTGTGATGTTATCCTCAAGTGAATTTTGGAAAGAGGTGGACTCATGGTTTTTGGATCAGTTTGGCCCTTCAAGCTCAGTTACCCGACAACTTTAAACTTCAACTAAGAGTGGCAGCAATTTTAAAAAAAATAAGGCAAAGCCTCTCTTTTGTTTTGAAGTTGTTTCAAACGATTAATTTGTGTCCGTTTTGAAAAGCTAAACGCGACATTTCAGGATATTAATGGTCCCGCAAGATTTAAATTTTGCCTCTTTGATCATTTTTCCGAGAAAAAACCACGCCTTAACGCATTCCCCAAGTGAGCAAACCTAGATCAAACACACGGAAAAGCGTAGAGATTTTCAAAACCGAACGCGATTTCATGCTTTGAGTTTGAAAAGCGATTGAAGAGGACGTCACGAAATAAACGATGAGGGAGGGGATCTTTTATATTTATTCTCCAAGCATAATTCACTAAAAGAAAAGACTTTATTCCAAATCTCATTCTTTAATAGAAAAAAAATTTCGCCCCTTTTTTAAAAGCGATGTCAATTAAATTATTCATTGACAGTGGCGACGCCAAGCGGCAGGCAAAAGGAACTAAAACCCAAGATCGCTTCAGGCGTTTTTGGCTCCTCTTCTTGATTAAGAGGAGGAAAGACCAGCGTCACTGGGTCTGAGGGCATTGGCAGCAGCCGCTTACAACGGCTTCAGCTCGTCTGTAGTGCCCTCGTATCCGAGCAGTCTTCTTCTTCTTTCAATGTCCGCTCTTCGTCGGAGATTGGCGATCATCATGGCCAACCATTGATGATTTTACTAGGAATATCAAATAATGTGGTGACTTTCCATAATCTTCCACATCGCAGTACGGGAGCCATACCATTGATCCAACTCTGCCTCCCGGTATCTCAGCCTAGACCTTGCCGATTACTACCATCTTCAGCCCTAGGTCATTATTAGCGAAGCTGCTGCCCTCCACTAACTCATAACCCTGAGAAGGGAGCTCACCACAGGGCAATTACGCCATTCCTTGAGCAAGACAAAACATGCCTCACCGGTTACCCGATAAATAAAATTTCTATCAGCCTCAAACCATTCCTGGGAGCCGCTACTGTTTCCCTCCAAAACCAGAATTATGGTCTTCTCCCAGATTCCTTTAGCGCCTACGGTTTTATTTCCGGAGCTTTGTAATAAAGAACGTCAAAAAGAAAAAAAGAAAGAAGAAAAAAAAAAACTAAGAAAGTTCATCGTGGCTTGAAGAAAAAGTAAGACAAATAAATTGTTTCTCATTATGCTCCTGCTGTATAAGCCAAAAAACCCACCTACAAAATTTATACGTAGACGTCGGTGAAATGACTGACAAAAACAGCAACCGAGATACTTTTTCAACCCGATGAAAATTTTCTCCGGCAGGAAAAAAGAGCCGCAAGGTTAATCATTCGAAATTTTCCCAACTCAGATCAAGAAAGGGAGAGAAAAAAAAAGTCTATCATAAAGAAACAAATTAAAAAATAAAAGACAAAGTTTAAAGTCTTGTTGAACTTAAAACAATGCTTCAAAACTTTTAACAAGAAAAAAATTAAATACAAGGTACAAGAGCCCCAGAGAGAAAAATGAGAAACAGGATTTTAACCTTAATGGAGATAATTAGACCGAGAGCAGTCGGTCTTTTTTTTTTTTTAGAAAAAAAGTTTCATCCGAGCTTATTAGTTTGGCTAAATCCGAAGCTCGCAAAAAACTTTTCGCGATCATTAAATACTTTGATTTGGTCAAGATTTCAAATTATTCAAGCGAAGTTTTGAAAATATCTAAGGAATCCCCATCAAGCCCGAAAGCGGAATCAGATCTTTCGTCATTTTATTGCATCTGAGAATTTATCGGATTTATCCCGTAAACGGGAAACTTGTCTTTTCTTATTAAGTTTAGCAGAGACTTGCCGTCTCGGGGTTAAATCTTTATTTAACTCCTGGTTTGTGCGTTGCAGAAAGGATGGTATTTCTCATTTGAATATGAAAGTATACTGCCGTGTTTGAAGGATATTTTGATAAATGAGCAAAGTTTTAAGCTTTGACGTCACGGCTGAAAATGAGGAAAGATGTCGGGTAGCATTTATATTGTATGGCCCAAAGATCCGCGACGCGATTCTCTCTCTTCAGTGTAATATTGATAATTTAATTTGCTAGTTTGGAGGATTTTATCTTTCGTTGTTCGGATAATTTATTTAGTTGGGAGGATCAATGCGAGAATCGGGGAAGATTGTTAAGAAGTTTAAAGGGATTGGAATTTATGTCGGATGCAAGTTGCAATTAGAAGATTTCATTGATTTGCTGTTAGTAATATTCGAGCACTGATGTGATTTTCTTATTTTAGCACCATTTTTTTCCTGAACCATCCTGATTTGGAAACCTTGGTACGAAAAAAGAACAGTGGTACGAGAAGAGAAAGCGTGGTACCAGAAAAAGAATGAATGGTCGCAGAAAGAAGTGAAGAATAGTACCAGAAAAAGAGTGAACCATTCTTCTTGTTCTGGTACCTTCATTCTTCGTTTTTCGGATGGCATTCTGCTTTTTCTCGTTCCATTCTTTTCCCAGTACCCATTCTCTCTTCTTTTTCTAGAACCGTTCTTCTTCGTCTTCCCGCACCAATTTTCTTTCTCTGGGGCCTTTCTTCTTCTTCCCGTACCATTTTTCTTCTTCCCGTGCCACTCTTCTTCTTCCCGTACCATTCTTCTCCTTCCCGTACCATTCTTCTTCTTCCGGTACCATTCTTCTTCTTCCCGTACCATTCTTCTTCTTTCCATACCAATCTTCTTTTTTTGGGACCATTCTTCTTCTTCCCGTACCATTTTTCTTTTTCTGGGACCTTTCTTCTTCTTCTTCTTCTTCTTCTTCCCCTATTATTTTTCTTTTGCTGAGACCTTTTTTCTTCTTCCCGTACCATTCTTCTTCTTCCCGTAACATTCTTCTTCTTCCCGTAACATTCTCTTTCTTTTTCTGAGACCATCCTTTTTCTTCCTTTACCAAAGTTCTTTATCTGGGATTATTCTTCTTCTTCCTGCTTCAATCCTCTTTTCCTGAAACCATTTATCTTCTTCCCGTACCATTCTTCTTTTTCTGGGGCCTTTCTTCTTCTTCTTCTTCCTTCACCAATTTTCTTTTTCTGGGACCGTTCTTCTTCTTCCCGTACCATGTTTTTTCTGGGACCTTTCTTCTTCTTCCCGTATCATTCTTTTTTTTCTGGACCATTTTTTCTTCTTCCCGTAGCGTTCTCTTTATTTTTCTGGTACAATTCATCGTCTCCCTGTACCATTGTCTTTCTTTTTCTGGGTCCTTTCTTCTTCCCATAATATTCTCTTTCTCTGGGACTGTTCTTCTTCTTCTCGTATCGATCTTCTTTTTCTGGTATCATTCTTCTTCTTCTCTTACCTTCTCCTTCTCATACCATTTTACTTCTCGTGCGTTCTACGTGGGCTGGTCCTTCTTTCTGGGGAATAAGCCGATGGGGAAGAGACGTTGTTAATATTATATTAAAAATTATTCTCTACTTTTTACAATAAGACGATTACACTATTCAAAAAACTCTTTGATCGTGCAAGTCCAAACCCGGGAACTTAAAGAATTGGATCAAAAATTTGGTAACCCGGCATTGCCGGATTCCCAAATTACAGACTAGCTTTTAAATTCATGAAAGCCCTCTTTATTTCATCCCCGAACTTCTTGACAACCCTCTGCAACCCCGTTCAAAAATGATAAACAGGCGTTTAAGAAACAGCGATCGCTCTGAACTCGCAAAGCCGTTATGATTTAGTCAGCAACCTTCTTTAAAGCTTTCTCGCGAGACAAAATCCAACCTGAAGGCTAAATTCTTTTAAATGATAAAAATCCCAGCTTTATTTTCTTTTCTCAAAAAATAAAAAAAAAACCCAAGCGAGCGCAATATCCTTATTTCTTTCAAGAAAGAAGAAAAGTTTACCTAAAGCGGAAAAAGCTTATCAAAATTTAGCTTCCTGTCATTTTTATATATTCTCCACAGAACACTTCCGCGTTTTTTTTTCTCGCGCCGCTCGGACCCGCACCGCACCTGTTACGTATATATATCGCAAATAAAAACGCAACTGCGCGCTGCATTATTTATAGCATAAAGGGGCTTTTTTAAAATTTAATCTCTATTGTTTCAGATATGACCGTCTGTTCCAAAAGTGTTTATATAAAACAAGTATATTGACGTTAACGATACTTCCTTGTATATGAAAAAACACAAACTTTTTTTAACGATAATGGAACACTAAAAAAAAAGGGAGAGGCGACTTGGAGGAGCAGAAAATAAAGTTAGAAGGTGGAGGAAGGAGGAGAGAGAGAGAGAAAAAAAAATGAAAGCAAAAAACTCAGTCATTTACGTCGCCGTTACTTTGTAATAAGTGACTTTGAAAAATGATACACTTTTGAAAGAGAGTCCGACGCCCGTAAAACCAAAAGAGCGATCAACGCAAAAATTTCTACCGCGAAATTTTTTTTCAGACTTCTTCCGTAGAGCAAGAAAAAAAAATGATTAGAAAATTGAGAAAGAAAAGATTTTTTATTTTTAATCATAAAGTTTGAGTGTTATTTGAAAAGTGAAAGAAAATTTTTTTTTTCTTTTAACAAATGTTTTTCTTCAAAATTTTTTGCGGTGCAGTGAATTCTGTGAGAAAAGTTTCAAATGACTAACAAATCCTCACGCAGTTGATATAAAATACGTTTTGGGTGAAAATACTAGTGAAAATGGGTGCGTCGCACATTGCCATTTGTCTTATGGCAGCTGGGATTTTCATGCCGAGTTGGAGCGAGCCTCTCAATCGAGGAAGAGACAGCAGAGGTAAGGAGAATTTTTTTGAGGAAAAAAAAAAGAAATCTCTTTCCCGTAATAACCTTTTACGAGAACCCATAAAAGGCGTTTTCTTTTTTGGATAAAAATAAAATTACAGACTACTAACCCTCTTTTTCGTATAACAAAATTAAAACAGGTGTCCGAAATGCTGACGCATTCCTTCAAGGCGTATAAAAGTGTATATTAAATCGATACGTGGGGGGGAATGGGGGGCAAGCGTGTATTGGATTCCACGTCCAGCTCTCCCAGCTCAGAATCGCCATTTTCCTTTTTTTTTTGAGAAATAAATGACTTGTTTAAATCTTACTCACGTTCAAAAAGTCGCATTTATCCGGAAAGGAAAGACCAAATGTCAGCAGTCGAGGACGGAGGGGAAGAAAAAGAAGAAAAAAAAGAGACGTTTATAATTTAATCGATCCCGATGAATTTTCCGTTAGAAATAATTTTTTTTTTCTTTACTTTTTCTCCCTCGGTCTTATTACGTAATGTAATTATTCAATGCATTATTGATATAATTTTTCTTGGGGTGGTTCACTTTTGTAATTTTTAATTTCTTAACGAACTCATAAATGATTCGCGTGGGAAGTATTAAGTGGCAACAAAGTTAGAAGTTCTTTTGCAAACAAATGCTGTTCGAAGCAAAGAAAAATAGCCAGGTCGTCCTTGAACCTGTTTCTGCACGAGAGCTAATTGTCCTCTGACAGTTCTTTTAAAATGATTCGCAACCTCAATTTTATAAGGTTCTAGCTCCATTGTGTGCAAGTGCACATGCTTAGCTTAAGGCTAGCACGGTCAACCTGCGCAATTTGCACCAGTTATTAAATAATTTTTTGAACCAGGAAGATCCAGAAGAAGGAATCGTAAAAAAAAATCAACGTCATATAAAACCTTTCATCTTCCCTTCTTTAAAAACCCCCCACAGCGCGATAAAGATAATTCCATTTTAAGATAAAGAATAAAAATCTCAAAGAGGAAATCTCCCCCTTCCCTTCCCAGAAATGATCACATATAATATTGAATCAAAAATTAAAACAGAAAGAGGAAAAAAAAAACCAAGGTTAGAATCACGACAAAGATCCCCACCAAAGACGTTGAAGGTTTTAGTGAAAAACCTTTCAGGAAGGCATTAAAAACGGTTATGGTTAGGTGAGATTTAAAAAGGATCAAAGAGTAAAGGAAATGGAAGATGCTTGGGAAAAGGTTCCGAAAGGATCAGGTCAGATGATGAATGGGTATCGTCACCTCTACATCAATAATTCATGTACCTTCTCCTATCCTGCCTTCCCCGGATTAATTATTCACATCACTTGACCACCGAATCCTCTTTTTAGGTTTTAATGCTTCCAGATTAACGGAATCTTTGTGAATATAAAGGTTAAAACCGACGCGATTTGGACTTTTTAAAAATTTACGAGGCTAAAAAAAAAAAAATTCGAAATATGAAATTTTAAAAAAGAGCGAGGATTTGTGAATCCTTGAAAAAAAGGATACTTGAAGGTTTATTATTTTATAACGTATTTTTTTTATTCTCGTGTTTTTTTTTTTCAAAATGGCGCCTGCTTTATCTTTTTAAAATATTTAATTCATAAAGTTACAAAAGGATGCCGAAAGATGTTTTTTTTTTTTTTTTTTGAAGATTCTAGAAAGGAATTTCATTTTGATTTTACTTTCTCTTTTCTGAATTTAACAACAAAAAAATATTATTATGCGATATTAAATTATTAATTGGAGAAGGCATACATCATGAAGATGAAAAATACAAAGAAAAGTAGAAAGAAGTGGAAGGAGAAAGTGTAAGGGCTGAAAGTTTTCCTTCTGGAAAGGCCATAAGTAGCCCTTGTAGTCTCCACTTTTCACTGATATCGCTAACGAAAAGAAACTTTCCTCAGAAAAGCTCAATTCTCCAAACCGGGAAAACACTCCATAATTAAAAGAAATAGTTAAGGGTTAAAGATGATTATTAGACGAAATAACAAATAGTCGCATGACGGAATGACAAATGCCGTGACATGATCCTCGTTCTTTTTCATTCTTAAAGAAAAAAAACTTGTCCGAAAAGTTTTTCTTTTTCAAAAAACTTTCCGAATATATATTTTCTTTAAACGATTACCGGGTTTTTTCCGTATCGGAAATCTTCCTGGTTTATTCTTTTTTTTTTTGATTGAATCGAGTTTCAGGAATTCATTTTTATGAATAGAGGAATACGGTGTAAAAAGATAGTGATGAAAGACAGGCAGGGCGGAAAAGTTTATTTTTTCTCAACGAGTTTTCAAATATGTATAAGGAAAGTTTTTCCCCGTTTAGATATCTCCGGAAGAGTGGTAGGCTATGAAATCTGTTTATCGGAAACGATGTACTTGCAAAATACATTGCCTTTGAAATACCGATATCGGTTTTCCTATAGAGAAAAAGAGGGAAATTTCGTGATTGGAGTTTAATTTACAGTTTATGCTTGAGAAGGTTTTTACAAGGGAAAGGATTGGAAAATCAAACATCAACCGCGTAGTTAAATCGGCTTGTAAGCGTTATTAGATCGTATGGAATTTTTTTTTTTTGGGTGACAGCTGATGGGATGAGAATTAATGGCTAGTTTGATAGTTCTGCAGATGAAATAACTTTCTCAAATACAAAATATTCATGTTGGTTTTAGCAATAAATTAATAAATGATTCCCTTTTTCATGATTTTAACGTATTTTTATTCTTTCATCGAAGTCCATCACAAAACAACATAAAAACAAAGCAGTACACATTTTTTTTAAAAAATAATCTTAATTCCCTTTTGTTGTTCGAAAGTCACGGTCGCCAGTTGAATTTCAACGGTAATTTTAGTTTTGCACCTTAAGCCAAGAACCGATTTCCCAACAGAATTTCTCATTCAGCTCTAGTTTTAAAAAAAAAATGTCACTTAAAAAGTTTCAGGTTTACTTAATTTCTCTTTAACAGAAACCATAGGTCATTAAATTTAAACTTTAACCTTTTTCAAAATTTTCTTTGAAATAAAACCCACCTTTCAAAAGACTTCGCTTTAACATATCAAGATTAAACGAAGATAAATGAAAGATATTAGATTTCCCAAAGCATTTCTCAAAAAAAATTTCGAATTAATTTTCCGGGGACTTAAAGATAAAACTATTTCATTATGAAAATTAACTTTCCTTGCCGTTTTTTATTTTTCCTCTAAAATAAAATATATAAATAAATTTTCCCCGATAAAGTTTCAAGACAGTTTTAATAAGAAATTTGTTTATAATAAAAAAAATACAACCAAGACTATGCATAACGTTTCCCTCTTAAAAGGCAATTTTCCAAACGCAAGTTTTAACAAAGATTTACGCCAATGCTGACAACTCATTCCCCAACTTCCGATGCTTTAGACGTGTTCGCCGTTCTGCGTCAAAAAGCATCAGCGCAACGATCTCGATCCAGCCACATTGGGATCAAACTAACAAAAAAAAAAGAAGAAAAATCAAAGACTTTCCTCCCTTTTATTTTTTCGTCCGCGCTTTCTGATTCATATTCAATTCTTTATTCCGATGAGAATTTTTTCCGAAACACGGAAAGTGACAAATACTCGCACTTTTCTTCTAGCTTCCATATTTCACTCTCCCGTCAATACCATAGGATTTAATGGATGTATATTCTTTATCTGTGCCGCCATTAGTTTTGTTTCACCGGTTCCATAGTGACAGTTTTATTTTATTTTTACGTCTTCGATTCGAATCAAAAATGCGATTTTAATTCCGGATCGATTCTATTTAACGAGGTGGGGAACGTGTTAAAAAAAAAAAACGGGATAGAAAACAATATAAGGCAGTTTCCTTATGGGAAGGAGGAGTTTACGCCGGATGAAAGTAAAATAGAGGGTGAAAAAAAAAAGTTTTGAATTTCATTAATCTTTGACTAGTTGACTGTTTATGGGTCCTGAGGTTGAAACGGCTTTAAAATGGGGAGAAATAAAAGTTTATATCAGTCTGTTAAATCCTGGGAAAAGAAAAGTGCTTCTTGTTTGAAGGATTGAGAAAGTTAACGTACACTTGAGAACAAATGCGGGAAAGAGCTTTCTCGTAAAATGAAATCCCAGTGTAAATGAATTTCATGCTGTGTGAAAGGAAAAATGGACGTGGTTAGGTCGAGTTTATACTAGTTCAGTGAAGTTAGACTCTACGCCATGGAAGATGCAGGAAATTAATAATTTCATCCCCCTTGCAGAATTTCCCAACGGTGGTTTTTTGAGAAGTGTTTGAAAAATTTCAAGAATGCAGCAAGTTAAACGGATTTTCGGACGTAGTAAAAAACTTGATAATGATGGACTTACAGAAAGCAGGAGATAAAAAAGATTATAGAATTAAGTATTCTTCTTCTTTAAATGCCCGCTCCTCGTCGGAGATTGGCGATCATCACGGCCAACCATTGATGATTTTACTAGGGACATCAAATAATGTGGTGACTTTCCATAATCTTCCACATCGCAGTACGGGAGCCATACCATTGATCCAACTCTGCCTCCCGGTATCTGAGCCTAGGCCTTGCCGATTACTACCATCTTCAGCCCTAGGTCAGTATTAGCGAAGCTGCTGCTCTCCACTAACTCATAACCCTGAGAAGGGAGCTCACCACAGGACAAGGACGTCATTCCTTGAGCAAGACAAAACATGCCTCACTGGTTACCCTAAGTAATTAAATAATAAAGATCATAAAAATGTGTGTTTTAAATAATTTGTTAACGAATCAAATTAATTCTTTGGTTGATTCTGCTTTAACTACGTTCTTACATTGTCAAACGCTGTTAGTTTTGGAACGCACCCTTATTTATTTACTTCTACCGGACTTGAATAGGGAGCCTAGTAGGATTGGACACTTGGATGAGTCGTCTGTTACATAGAGTTTCGCCATTTTGGAAATTGTAAGCTGCCATTCTTGAATTAAAAAGCGAACATCGTGATTGGCAGATTCTTCATTTAGAGAATGGCGGCCACCTAATTCGAGATCATGGCAGCTTCCAGTTTACTAAATGGCGTATCCCTGTGTAGCAGGCGACTGCTGCCCTCCACTAACTCATAACCCTAAGAAGGGAGCTCACCACAAGGCAAGGACGCCATTCCTTGAGCAAGACAAAACATGCCTCACCGGTGACCCTAAATTGTTACACATCCCTAATCAGCTAAAATTCATGATATGCCTCTCCACAAGATTTTTTTCTATCGTTCATAATATTGGCAAGGTGCAAATTACGGGCGAAATGAATAGATCAAGAAGCGGCAAAGACTTCCAGTCAAATACTACTGATTACAATTCCACTTTTTCCCGACTCCTTCCCATTCCCCAAACATAAATGCAAATTACTCCTGAACTTGCCTACAACCCATAAAATCTACAAGGTCGCATTCACCCTTTCAAGTTTCCACAATACCTATTGTTCTAAAAAATTAAGCTCATCTCCCGAGTCCATTCACCTTGGCGCGATCCCATTCATTTTTCACATTTAACATCTTCTAAAAAGAAAAACCCCCCTCTCGTTCTTTTAACTGACGTTAATTATTAACCTCGAAGCCCTACGACCGCCTTGGAAAAAGTCTAGACGTTTTTTATATTTCCCCAACATCCCCCCCCCCCGAGTGATTCCAACCTAAATACCTATTCTACGGAAACAAAATGCAAGAAGGCCTTGAATAGAATTTGAATAACCCGAGCATCTAATAATGTTTACTTAAAACCCCTTCTGGCTTTACGATGTCAGACTCCGACGCGCATTTCCCCGCCTTTATCCTTTCCTTGTATTAGCCTCGCGGAAAGAGAAAAATGAAAAATGAGTCGTTGATCTGAGAGATGTTATAATGAATAGAATATCGCTTTGACAAATGCGGGAAAAGGGAGAAACTAATTAAGTAAAATGGGAGCCGGATACGTGGAAAAGAAATGATAAAGGTGCACATCCAGTATGTATGAAAGGACATTTAAACTGTCCCCTCGAGGGATGAACGCGAAACTAAACGTAAATTCTCAAGAGTGACATTTTGCTTTCTTTAAATCGAGACTATCTAAATAATAAATAACGTAAAAATGGTATTAGCTCTATATCTATCTCTATTTTGTTTAAGTAGCTTAGTTTGCATTACCAATGTTCAGTTTTTCTTTTCCTCTCTCTCTTGGTGAACCTTGGCGCCTGTTGAGACTTTCAACTAGTTTGGGAAATTTTATACGTTTTGGAGATGTGAGAGTCATGTTAAATTACTCTAAATATTCGCTTGGGGGTGATGCAGATTTTTTTTCCGCGGGACTTGTTGCCATTTTCTTAACTTTTTGTTTTTAGACGGAAATAAAACGGGTTCGGTTTTAAGGAACGATTTTGCTTTTGGATATACTCGCAAAGAAAAGGAAAAATCGCTCCTCAACCCTTTCTTTAAAATAAAATAGGGACTGTGTTTACAATGTCAGGGTAACATTGTAAACAGAAGACTAAATTAATCGTCAAGAGTCTTAATAATTAATTTAAATTTTTTTTAAATTTCTTTTTTACTTTTCGTTTCTTAAGTACCCTCCCTTGTTTCCCTTCAATTTTTATCAAGGAATATAAATAATAAAACTTAAGATGTTTTTTATTAGCTTAAGCTATAGGGTTGTAAGTTGACTCGATATTCGCAAGAGAGGTCGTTGAAGGGTTTGGAAATAGGATCTTGTATCTTCTCACATACTAATTTTGCCATAAACTTCTTTATGGCTGAATTTGGGTGATATGTCTATTAAAATTAATTGATATTGAACGCTAAAGAATAGATCTGAGTTTGTTCCACAACTGCTTCTGCGTTCTAGAACTTTTGCACACCTTGTAGTTCCACGAACACGTGCAGCTGACCATTCCAGTGTTTAAGCCGTTCCGGTACAGAGAGATGGAGAGAATGCTGGACATTCACGTCTGAAGAAGAAGGTGAACAACAGAAAAAGCCTCGTAACAAAGAAGAAGAAGAGTTTTTGGTCGATTCTGGTACAACATTTTATGCTGAACACGATGGTTCTAGCAAAAAAAATTGAAGGTAGATGCAAGTTTTTGAATTCAAGTGCAATTTCGCAGCTAAAAATTAAATTTGCTCCACTTGTTCGTTCATAAAATTTAGTTTTAAAATCTAAAGAACAGATTTATGTTGTTTCTACAATCGCTTCTGCAATCTACAACTTTTGCGAAGGGTATGGTTCCTCCTTGCGAGTTTAGATGTCCCATCATGCCCCTCAATGATTGTCCCAGAATGTTATAGACGATATAAGCTAAAATAGAACACGTTGGGACATAAAAAATTTGAAAACAGCACTTTAAAGAATGACTTAAACACTGGAATGGTCAGCTGCACGTGTTCGTGGAACTACAAGGTGTGCAAAAGTTCTAGAACGCAGAAGCAGTTGTGGAACAAACTCAGATCTATTCTTTAGCGTTCAATATCAATTAATTTTAATAGACATATCACCCAAATTCAGCCATTAAGAAGTTTATGGCAAAATTAATATGTGAGAAGATTCAAGATCATATTTCCAAACCCTCCAACAACCTCTCTTGCGGATATCGAGTCAACTTTCAACCCTATAGCTTTAAGCTAATAAAAAACATCATAAGTATTATTATTTCATCTTCCCCTAAAAGTAAAACTCAAACCTTAAAAACGTCATCTAATTCAAAAACTAATCGGACAAAGAATGATCTCCAAATCTCTTTATCCTTCCCTAATTCCTCAAATGAAGATTCTCACTAAATTCTTGCTATTTTCCTTTACAAAACCGACGACCCTTTCCACGAACCGTTTCCTTCACTCAATACCATCCCTCAAACTATATGCTAAAACCTGAGTTCAAATATTTCAACCGAAAGTTCAATGTCTCGAATGATATCGATCCATACTTTAAACTCATAAGACATTCGCTCATAAATTCACTTACAAAATCTGTCATGCAAATTGAGATTATAATAACAAAAAGCTTCGGTGGTTAATTTTGTTATTCCAACTTTCCCGACTGATACCAAAAACGTACCTAAAAGCTATATTTTGTTTGATCGTTTGTCGAATATTTTTTTTTTTCCCCCCCGAGTCTGATCCCTATTCCCGCAAGCTCCACGCTCTTAATATTTTATTTAGTTATGGAAAATGAGGGAAATTCTTAAAATTTATAATCAAATTGCAAACGGAATGAATAAAATGAATGATGAATTATTAATCAGAGAAGCAGAATAATTAAAGAATTATACTTTTCTTTTGTTATCGGAAATTCCAAAATATTTTAATTTGCATGGCTAATTAGGAAGCATAAAACAATTGCGCCCGAGATGAATAAAGAATATTCATTCGGTTGTATTTTCTCGCCGGGATTCACTCTAACAATTGACTTTATATTATTTTTTTTTCCTCCTTCTTTTTTACGTCTTCGCGCCCGGGAAATTGAGCGAAAGTCTTCTTTTTTTTCGGGAGAAGAAAAAAGATTCCCCATTCAGATGTAAATGGGGGAAAAAAAGCGAAGGGGGAGGAGGGATTGTGTGCACTGTATAGATCTATAAGGCTTCGTTAGAGCTCAGGGAATGTTTACGATTGAATTGACAGAAACTAGAAGTATAACAAATGTAATGTAGTTTATTATCTCAGCAAACACAATACAAAGCAAGTCAAGAGATGATTCTAAATTTCTCTCCGATCGCCTTCAGGGCATTCCATCTTCATCTTTCTGTATAAAAACGAAACGGTATAAAATTGAACTTGTATATCATTATCTGAAATTTCGTGTTCTCAGCAAAAAACCATCCCACGAGTTTTCAAAATGATCCCAGTTATCTTTTTCCTCCTCGTTAGGATTATGAATGTTTTTCGGTTTTTCATTCAATGAGAAATCATTCGTGTTGTCTCCTGTTCAGACTTGCATGATTTTGTACGATAAATCAGATTCAGGGCCGGATTGGCACAAAAGGTTACAGAGTAAATTCCGGCGCGACCCTCAAACTAATGCGATAAAATTAGGAAAATTTTTCGCATCCTAAGAAGACGGGGTGCTTATGGACTAATCTGTATTTACCTTGGTCTTCTTAGAATGAGGGTGAAATTTTTTTCTTTAGTAAAAATGAAAACTAAAGAAGCTCTCGGTTTTTTGCTTGAGTCCCCTGGAAAAACCAATTCGTGCTTGAACTAAAAAAATTCTCGTTTCGATTTTAATGCTTTGATTTTTAAAAAATATTAGCAAGCATGATTCACTAATTTTTACAAAAGCACATGACAAACTTCTTAAATTTCAGTTTTTTAAAGATAAAAAAATTAATACGAATTCTAAGAAGACGGGGCTCTCATGGACTAATCAGTACTTTGCACGGTCTTCTTAGAATTCGCGCAAATTTTTTCCCCCCAAAAAATAAAAAACTTAAGAAAATTCAGTTCTGGTCCTTTAAAAGAGACAACCCGGGCTTCTGCATTCTTCCTGAAAATACGTCTCCCACCAACGCAAACTCTTCAAAACCGCGATATGAATTTTCAAAAAGTCCTTTGAAGCAAAAGGAGAGAGAGAGAGAGAAGCATAAGAGAATTAAGGGCACGTTGTGATATATTGCAGCGTTCATTAGACTAACGTAAACAAGGAGGCCTCTTCATCTCTCTCATCATAACATTATCTTTGATATCGTCCGGAGGTATTTATTCAGCTAATATTAAGAATGGGAAAACCCGTCATCACGTATGTCGTCTACGGGAATGACAATGGGAATTTCCATTTGGGAGAAAATTAAAACAAGAGAAGAGGGGGAGGGAATCGGATTGCGCGGCCCTGAAAAAGATAGAGTCGTGCCACACGTAATGTCGGTAAATTATTTGGTCATTATTGCATGAATTATGCTCATAAACAACGAAATAATGTGGAAAGTTTACATAGAAATGCACTTATGTAAACACTAAAGCTGTCGTGGAAAGATGTTGCTGCCACCTTTTTAATGCAAAGGATATTCCTTTTTGTTTTAAAATTAGGAAATAAAACGGTGTAAGGTAAATTTGTCTTTGTTTTTTTTAAAAAAAATTTTAAAAATTAATACTCCTCTTTAATATCATTTGTTGAGATTTTTTCGCGGAAATAAAAAAACGAGTGTACCTTTTTTAAAAAAAAGCACGTACAAATATGGTCCAGTAATATCGAAAAGAAAAATGCTTGTTCGTGCTTGTAAAGCGCTCCGAACGCTTGTGTAATTTCGGAGTTTGTTCTATTCCGAATGAATGCGAAATGCGAGGGGAGGAGGTATTGTTTGAGTTCGGGATTTTTTGGAATATGGCCATCAACATGGGAATATTGGACATTTTCATAATTAGAATTATAACGTAAATGGCTGGGAAAGTATTAAGGATGCTTTAAAATTTTTTTTTGATGATTTATGAAAGTTTCACGAGAAAAATAAACTAAGAACGCTGGCCAAGAAAGTAATCTGCTACATTTTGTTAAAGAAAACTTTACAAATAAGGACCTTCCTATATTTACTCGAGCAATTTAAGCAAATTACGCATTGTGTTTTTGATTTTCTTTTAACAAACATCCATTTTATCTTCTAAACCGTGATTGCTCTTTTCTTTTTGCTGACAAGTCCTCTATTATTACCGCAACAATAAAATTTTTTTTCAGTATTCAAGTAATAACGCGCACTTTGGTTAAATTGCCTAATCAACAAGCACGTACTTGCTTTGTACTTCAATCACGACTATCAAAACCATCAAACTATCAACAATTAAGTCGCAAATTAAATTTCACACACAAAAGGCAAGAGTTTGACCTGAATAACTTTAAACACTATAAGAATGTTAGGTATGAGTGAAAGGGCCACATCAAAGACAAGGACGACGACAGGAAAACTTTTTAGAAGCAAGTCGGGAATTCCTGTCTGACTATCTCCAGATTATTTCCAGCTGGAGCAGTAATTTCCATAATAATGCTGACTGCGACTAATCCACGCAACTCCCAACTTTTTCCTGTAAGCCCAGTATTTAAAACCCAAACACACATTAAACAAAACTCCCCTTCCAATAATCAGCCATTAAAGCGAACATATTACGAAGACAACTTCTCCTCGTTCAAAACGCGAAATCTCCGGATTACGCATATTAATTGCTTTTATCCCGTAACACGCAAACGCTTTCCTCCTCGTAAGCAATCATTAAATCGTTGTAAGACAACTTTATGTTGTATCCCGAGAAAAAAAAAGAAGGAGAACGAAGCCATAAAAATAACAAAAACTCAGGTCGTATTTTTATTTTCGGGGTGGATGAAAAAAAAGAGGAAGCCGGAGATCATTTTTTCGATATACTAAACCTGTAGAAGTATGATAATTTATGACCTATAAGGTCCAATTCTCAAAATGGATTTACGATTCAAGAATTTCTCCGGGTCGAAAGTAAACCGTCGATTTAAACGCGATGCCTTTACGTCATAAATTATTGAAGCGATTAAATCGGTTCGACACACGCTGGTGAATTACTTTTTTTTATATATTATATATATACTTCACCGTCACGAATATTTCGATACGGTTAGATGTAGCTGAAAACACTGTGCTGACAACGCGAAACTTCAAAATGAATGTCAAGGAAAAATTAAATAAATGAGTGCATGTAAAAAAATGAAAACCTTTTAAGTGTCAAATGGAAGCTGAACGCAATTTTCGCGCCACTGATAAAATTGTCAGGGTTCTGGCAGGCCAGAAGAACCCAGAACCAAGAACCAAGAACCTAGAACCCAGAGCCAAGAGTCAAGAACCTAGAGCCAAGAACCCAGAACCAAGAACCTAGATTCAAGAATCCAGAACCAAAAACCCAGAACCAAGAACCCAGAGCCAAAAACCCAGAACCAAGAACCCAAAGCCAAGAACCCAGAACCTAGATTCAAGAACCCAGAACCAAAAACCCAGAACCAAGAACCCAGAGCCAAAAACCCAGAACCAAGAACCCAGAACCAGGAACCTAGAGCCAAGAACCCAGAACCCAGAACCAGGAACCCAGAACCAAGAACCCAGAACCCAGAAATCGATTTACCGCGGGATTTCTCGTGGCGAGAAATACCCAGATTTGGTAGTGAAATTTTTACAAAGATTTTAACAAAAGATATTTTAGTTTTTAATAATAAAAAAAAATTATACGCATTCTAAGAAGACGGGGCGCTTACGGACTAATCAGTATTTCGCCCTGTCTTCTTACAATGTAATACATTTTTTTTCTTCAATGAAAACAAAAAAAGAACTTCAGGTTTTATTGCTGGCGCCCTTTGGAACAACCAGTCCGGGCCTGAGTTTTGGCTGGTGAACAAATTACACTTCCAAAGCTCAAACATTTTCGAAAATTTCATTCATCCGTTCAGCTAAACGTAGCAGCTTATTCCGTTAACAAATTTTCAAAAAAAAAAAAAAAAAAAAAAAAAGGCTACCCTTGTTAAGGTTTAAAAACCGAAAATCGCTCAGCACAAAGGAACACGGGAAACAGTTGTAATTAGGTAATGTTCGCTTTGTATGTAAATCTCGATTCCCCGTTTCTTTATTTTTTTTCTCTCATTGCACACAAGAGCGGCGGAAAAAAACATTTTTGTCTCATTGCTGACCTTTTTTCCTGCTCTTGAATGCTTCGGAAATTTTTCTTTTTTTTTTTTCTCATATAAATTATGACTTGGTTCCTTTGTTTATATACGAAACGATCCGCGATAAGGTAAAAGGTAGAAAAAGAGGATTAAACGGCCGAAAACAGTTTTGAGAAAAGTTCTTTTCGTTTTTTTGTTGAGGGGAAAATTATCCGAAATAAAATTTAAATAAAACATAAATATTCCATTTGTGTTTTATACCTGTAAAGTTTTTCTTTCACTTAATCGCATAAGAGAGAGAATAAATGATTCAGCTATTCGATGAATGGTTTTTCTTCTCTCTTTTTTTTTTTACAACATTTTCATTTTATGAAAGGGGGAAGGGAAAAGTTTAAATAAAGAGATGGGATCAATAGTTAGTATGTTCTTTTCATAGGATTTCCGTTTATTTCCGGTCACGTGATGGGTGACTAATCATTTTTTGTAATTGAATATCGGAGATATTTTTTTAGTTGACTGAGATTTCAATAGGGTTCGCTGGGGATATCGTATGAGCTTGTAGAAGACACTGAAGCCCTAATACCTCACTGCATATTGCTCTCCAGTCCTTTTCAGGCTCCCTCGCTAGCCACAGCTGGAGGCCAGCGAATACAGGAATTTACGACGCAGGTTCAGGGCCACGATCCTAGCCGGGCCTGACTAAAACTGCCAAATTACCCACAACCTCAATCGCTTAATACTCCCTGCACAACTCTATTAACTATTTTCTACTCCTGACACAATTCCTTTAAAATACCAAACTTGATTTAAAATTAGAAAATGTAACAAAGCTTAAAACTCAAAGATCGAATTAGTTTAACCTTCAAAAATATCATAAAATTAAAATTCTTTTGTTAAAAACGAAAAGCGAATGAAAAGCTACGGGAGTTGAATGGTAAATTAAGGGCACGAGAGAAAGAGAGTGGGAGGAAAAGGAGAAAAGCTAAAATGAAACTAAGAATAATAGTAAATTGTGTAATATCCCTTTTCCTAGATTCTTTACAACAAATAAATTTTAATGAAACTATTCCCAAACAAAGTTTAAATTCAAAATTTCTAATACTTATGAAGTGAAAATAACATCTTAATAATATAGTTAAGCTAATTTATTATTTTCAAGGACTTGTTGATTTCAAATTGGAGTTAATCTTTTTCTCTTGCAATTAAAATGAAAATAAATTATTTCCAATTAATTATTACCTTATTTCATAATAAGGAAATCCCAGATTAGCTTACGCTGTTTTCAGTCGAACGTTTTCCTTAGAGACCTCCTTTTTTTTGCAAAAAGGTTTCTGTTATAGTAATTTTGACTGCGTCACTCAGTGGCGTAGCAACTTCAGTCAGGGAAATCTTGAATTTTCTTTCAGGTATTTTCGAAAATTTTTGCAAAAATTGTTATTTTGCTCTTAGAAAATCTTCGAGCTCTTAACAGGTCTTTAAGAGCCTCGAGTAGCTCTTAATACGTCTTCAGGAGGTTCAATCTACTCTTAACAGATTTTTGAGAGCTTCCAAAAGTTCTTAACAGGTCTTAAGGAGCCTCAGTCGGATCTTAGCAGATCATTAGGAGCCTCAAATAGCTCCTAACAGGTCCTAAGGAGCCTCAGCATGGTCTTAACAGTTCTTCAGGAACCATGAGTGGCTCTTAACAGATATTTGGGAGCCCTTAACAGATCTTTACCAGCCTTAATTAGTTCACACTAGATCTTCAGGAGTCTCAGTTAGCTCCTGACAGGTTTTAAGGAGCCTCAGCCATCTCTTGACAGATCTTTGGGAGTCCCAGTCAGGTATTGAGAAGTCTTCAGAAGCCTTAGCTAGCCATTACTCATCTTCAGGAACCTCAGTCAGGTCTTAACAGGTTTTAAGGGGCCTTAAGTAGCTCTTAACAGATTTTCAGGAGCGACAGTCAGGTCTTAACAGGTTTTAAGGGGCCTTAAGTAGCTCTTAACAGATTTTCAGGAGCGACAGCCAGGCCTTGAGAGGTCTTCAGAAGCCTTGGGTAACTTTTACTTGACCTTTAGGAGCCTCAGCCAGCTCTTAACAGATTTTCAGGAGCCTCCAGTCGGGTCTTAACAGGTCCTCAGGAGCCTTAGGTAGTTTTTAACAGATTGACAGGAGCGGCAGTCAGATTTTAGAAGCCACAGTCTTTTCTTAACAAATCTTCAGGAGCCTTCATCACCTCTTAACAGGTCTCTAGGAGCCTCAGACATTTCATGTTAAAACATCAAGCGCCTCATGCTCCTCCTCGTTTCTACGCCACTGCTCACTGCTTTATTAATATCCTTAATGCAGAAAACGTCAAATCCGAATTTAAATAAGCTCTCAAAAATAAATTTTCCAAGAATAACCTTACGGATGATTTACAATTTTCAAAATTAAGTATTTTAAAATCTCCTTATTGTTCACCAGAGCATTTATTTAAAATTTTCGATGATAAAGGGCCAGTAGTTCTAGCTATAAAATTGACTTACAAGGATTCGCATTATAACATCTGTTCCCTCCGTTTTTCGCTTTGATCCAGCTTGAGGATTGTTCTTTTAAAGAGACATCATTCCTTTTTCAAAGGCGGGTTATATCTCATGAGGTGGGGAGCCATTTTACAAACGGTTTTGACCTTTTGGGGATTCCAGCTTAAAGCGTTTTCATAGTCCAATTTTGAAACCCGGGTAAAATTTATTTAAAAATTGAGTTCCACGAATGCTTCTCTTTTACATGTACAATTTCCATAAAATGCTCAACCTCCCACCTCCCTTCCTCGGAAATATTTAGCCAATTTAAATAACATGGGCTTGGTATGGTGAGATAAACGAGGAAAAAAGATACAAACCTTTTGTAGACGAGGAGATCCTTTTTTTCTCATCCTAATTCTCCCTAAAAAAAAAAAATTTTAAAACGGATGTTCGTTTTACACATCATATTTTTTATTGTTTTTTTTATCATCATTTTTCTATGTCTGTCATACAATTTCATCGTCCGTAAGTTAGATATCTGTCGGCTGACTGCTTCGAATGTGGAAAACGTATAACTGACAAATGACTGCTGTCGACCTCGGACTTTCCCCCCTCCTTTTTCCCCATCCCAGCTTCTCTCTTTTTTTTTCCATCATCTGCCCCAATTTTACCGTTCCGTTTCCTCCTCTTGTCAGTTATCGCTATCAAGTGTTCGTTTTCACCTCATATTTCTCCATAAAATTTAACTACTCCCCGATTTCAGGGAGGAAAACTTTTTTTTTCGGGGGAAAAACGGCTAAAAATTGTTAGGAGTGTGATGCATATCATTTCCGATCCGGACTGACGATTCCCGTATTTATTACTCTGAAAGCTTTCAAAGATTATAATAAATTCTTGTTTTATAGCTGCGAAAAAGTTTTTTTTGTTACGCCATCAGCAAAAAAAAAAATAAAGTTTAAAGTTTCAGAATCGGATTGGTGGGTAGCAGGAAGACGAGAACTCAATTTAACTTTATTGCCGGATTCGCAAGGATGAAGAATGTGTAAGATTAAATTGTCATTGTTAGGAAACGCGCTCGTGTAAGATTTCATTTTACTCAGCAGTCGAGAGAGGAGATGATATTTCAATAACGAACAACATATAGAATTGCAGTTTCTAGTGTGCGATTTCGTATTAGATAAATAAATTTCGTGTAAAAATGTAGCATGAAGCAGTAAAAGTAACGCGGAATTGGTGTTTCAGTTTCAAAAACATTAATCCGATCAACTGATAACTACAATAACCAAATTTCGGCCCTATAACCGCCTCAATCCCTAGCAGAAGCCTTAGTCCGTTTTTGGGGGCTTTAGAGAGCCTAAGTTAGCTTTTGACAGGCCCTCAGGATGCTTTCTCAGTTCTTAAGAAGTCTTTAGGAGTCTCAGTTGACCCTTAACAGGTCTTTGGGTGGCTCAGTCAGCTCTTAACAGGTCATAAGGAGCCTCGAATAGCTCTTAACACGTCATCAGGAGCCTCAGTCGACTCTTAAGATTTTTGAGAGCCTCAGCCAGCTCTTCATCGATCTTCAAAAGCCCCAACCAGGTCTTAACAGGTCTTTAGGAGCCCTTGTTAGCTTTTAGCAAATTTTTAGAAGTCTCATCCAGCTCTTACTAGATCTTTAGGAGCCTGAGTTAGCTCTTAACAGGTCTTTACGAGCCTCGATGAGCTCTTAACATCTCTTTAGTGGCCTCAATCAGCTCTTAACATCCCTTTAGGAGCCTCAATCAGCTCTTAATATCTTTTTAGGAGCTTCAATCAACTCTTAACATCTCTTAGGAGCCTCAATCAGCTCCTAACAGTTTTAAAAGAGTTTAAAAAAATATAATCAATTGAGATTAATGTCTTATCTAAATGTAATCTTTTAACGATTATAACTTTTGCAGGAAAATCTCATTCACTTCATACTTTGAAAAAGGGATTTCAAAACTAAAACCGGCAACCCTAAAAATAAATCATTTATATTATCCATTTTTCCTAACTTTTCACGCCGCATTCCCCAAGAGTGCAATATCATAAAAGATGACATGATGACATACTGCAAAAAGCATTATTAATAAATATTGATAATGTAAGCTTTACTTATCAAATATTATAAATCATGAGTTTATAAATAAGAGAGGAAAAAATAAATCCGTCAAGAGTAAAGTTTTAAAAATCTAGGTAAAATATTGAATGCCAAAATTTTTTAAATGTAAAAGTAATGTAAAAATTTTAATGCTGCCTGATGGGCTAAAAACCAAAAACCATCATCTCTGAAAATACCAAACCAATTTCCAAGAATCAACTCACCGATCATCAAACTCTTGACTTTTCGTATCATTAGCTTCTAATCCCCTTTTAATCCGGCTTCAGAAAATTCTCATCAGAAACCAGCAAACGAAGTTCTTAACACGTCATTAAATACACGATCACGGGTTGATGAATGTACATATACACAGTATATACGTATATATAATATATGGTTCATGTGTGTATATGGCACCTCCCTACCTCCGCAACAGAATTCCTGTTATATATAACTGTTCAAATAAACGATTAACGAACCCTTGAAATCCCCTCGGGGCAACACAGCTTCCGCAACACTAAAAACGAAATTATGTTTTAAAATCGTTTCCCACTCCAGACTTTTTCCTCTTCTATTAATTTTAAAAGGAAATAATTAATTAGCGATGCGTTCGAAATCAAAAATTTTTAGACGAAACATGAAATCAGGCCCGAATGGGATTTTCCAAAGGACGCAAGAAAAAAAAACAGGATACAGAATTTCTTTTACATTAATCCGACCAATTGACTCCTCAATCGGCTAGCAGAAGATTTAGTCTGTTTCAGTTGGGCTTTAAAGCGCCTAATATAGGTCTTAACAGATCTTCATGGGACTTAATCAGCTCTAAATCTGCCTTTAGAAGTTTCAGTCAGTTTTTAACTGCCTCAGTTAGCTCTTACCCGGTCCTAAAAAGCCTCGGTTAGCTCTTAACAGGTCTTTGGAAGCTTCTAGTAGCTCTTAACACGATTTCAAGAGCTATACTGGACTCTTAACAGTATACTGGATTTTACTGTAGGATACTGGACAACTATACTGGATTTTTGAGAGCCTCAGTCAACTCTTAACATCTCTTTGGGAGCCTAAATCAGTTCTTAACAGTCCTTTAAGAGCCTTGAGTAGCTCTAAACACGACTTAAAAAGCTTCAGTCGACTCTCAACAGATTTTTAAAAACCACAGCCAGCTCTTAACAGGTCATTAGGAGCCTCGAATAGCTCTTAACAGGTTATTAGGAGCCTCGAATAGCTCTTAACACGTCATCAGGAGTCTTAGTCGACTATTAACAGATTTTTGAGAGTCTCAGTCAGCTCTTAATCGATCTTAAGAATCCCCAACCAGGTCTTAACAGGTCTTTAGGTGCCTTTATTAGCTCCTAACAAGTTTATACAAGTCTCATCCAGCTCTTAAGAGATCTTTGGGAACCCCAGCCAGGTCTTGACAGGTTTTCAGGAGCCTCAGCTAGTCCCTTAAAGTTTTTAGAAGCCTCAATCAGCTCTTAACAGGTCATTAGGCGCTTTAAGTAGCTATCGACACGTCTTCAGGAGCCTCAATCAACTCTTAACAGATTTTGTGAGCCTCAGTCAGCTCTTAACAGGTTTTTAGGAGTTTTTATTTCCATTTGAAAATAAATCTCATTCTCTAAGAAGATGGGGCGAAATATCGATTATCTGAAAGAGGTTTGTCATCAACGAATTATTTCGAGAATGGCACCGGGATTTGCCCTAAAGCCCAGTCCGATCCCGAATATGATTATATTTCCTTCGCTCTCTTTGGACTTCCAGGAATTTGTCTCTACCTACCTCCCCAAAAAGTTTTTAAACCCGTTCGATAATTCCAATCCCGAGAGATGAACGAAACTTGGTTGATGTATATTAACTTTACGCCTCCGAAACTGTCAGCAATAACAAAGCAAAAAGCTCATCCCTTTCCCTGTAAAATGATCCGAGTACGAGTGTCAACCTGCAGGCGTCTTTTAAATTGAGTAGTGCTTGAAAAATGAATGAATAAGCGTGTCGTTCAGACGAATCAGCCAATTTGAGTAAAAAAGGGAAAAAAAGAAAAATTAATACATTCAAATGGGAAGAGATTTTCAACGATCCTCGATGCTTTTTTTAAACCACTCAAAAAAAAATTGTTAACAATGTTAATAATGATACTTGATGAAATGTAGAAGAGTACTTAAGGTAGTCATATTCCTCGTTAAAAGCAGTATTCTCTACACAAAACTTTATCAAACTGGAAAATGCATTAATAATCCAAAAAGTTTTGTAGCTAACGACCTCACTCTCTCGACATTTCGGTGCTTCCTATGTTTAAACATTCAATGATATTAAAACAGATTTCAATTAACTGAGTCATTGAGTAACGCTGGGTTATGAATATATCTACTATTTATGAATGTGAGCAGGCATAAAGGGGGTTTGATTTCATATAACCCGAAAAGAGGAAGGAGGGAAGGTGGGAGTGCAACTAAAAGATCATATCGCAAGTTTACAAAGGCTAAAATTAGTAGTTCTAATACAAGTTTTGTAATTATTTTCAATTTGTGTTTTTGTTCATTGTATTCGGGAATTCCCTCTGCACCCCTCCTTTCACCCACCTCCGGCGTCATAACTCATTTCCCTTCGGGGTCATTATGACATTGCATGTTTTAAGGGACCCCTAACAAGCTCCGCTTTATTTTGTCGTAGACGTTCTTACTTTTTTTTCGATTCCAATTCATTTTTCCTTTTTTTTTTGTTTTTTTTTTAACATTCGTCGCCAATTTTATTACTGGATTCCGTGTCTAACGTTTCTAACATTTGCATTTCGAGAGAGAGAAAAATTAAAACACACCCCGGAGTTAATATTTTAATGTGATCGATTAGGATCGGGGTGGAAATTTTTTTTTAATAAGAAAGGAAATTTTTATGCGAATTGAAAAACGGTAAAAGATGTTAATAATGAATTTGAAATATAGTTTAAAAGTTTTTTCAACTTAAAGTACTTAGCAAGAATTGTGACCCAAATTGATGTATGGGGAGAATTCGATTTATTTCTCGGAAAAATTTTTACTTCTAGAAAGTTTGTAATTTTTTAATACAATGTTACGGCCACCTAAACGGGAAAGATAATCTCGAAATATTTTGAAAAGATTTTTAAAAGTTTGTGAAATATTTAAAAAGTATTTTTTGAAACCAAAAAAATTTAAATATTATGTGAATATTTATAAAATATTAATATATGTGAATATTGTACTATGTGAATATTGATTAATATTGCGTGAATATTGATTAATATGGTCAAAGTATAACGATGTTGGGCTGGATTTTTATATATAAAATATATACAAATTATACTGCATATAATTTTCATATGCTGTAATTCGAAAATCAGAAAAATCCGGCGTAAAATCCGCCGGTAAACATTGGTCTGGGATTGCTGCACGCTCCTCGCTGCCGTGGTTTAAAGAAAAATCCTCCGGGCTTAAATCTTCCGGGGCCTAAGGTCCGGGAGCGTGGGGAGTGATCTGGGATGGCGGCACGCTCCTCGCTTCGCTCGTCGCTGCTGTGGTTTAAAAGAAATCCTCCGGGCCTGAATCTCCCGGAACCTAAAGTCCGGGGCCTAAGGTTCGGAGCCTAAGATTGGGGGCCTTAGGTCCGGGAGGGTGGGGATTGATCTGGGATGGCGGCACGCTCCTCGCTTCGCTCGTCTCTGCTGTGGTTTAAAAAAAAATCCTCCGGGCCCCTAAAATATTTTCCATTTATTTTGAGATAACTTTTCCCAGGGTAATTCAGTTTCTGCTGGCTCCTTGTTTTGGGCCAAAAATTGGCTTATAAACATCAATCATTAACCTACTTCGAGTCAAGAGCAAAAATTGGCCACCGGCCTGAAGCTGTAAAGCCGGAAAGATTACCATTGAAATATTTCTGCCCTAACTTTAGTTTCTTAACAAAAACATTCGTTTTAGCATTTTGAGGCTTCATTGCCAGACCAATTTCGACTGTACTTCTCATCTTTTTACCAAGAGCATTAAAGAGCTGAGCCGTGAGTGTTAAAGTCATAAAAACGCGTTACGTACCATAATCCTTCCCGCTTTGTGAAAATTATTCGAATTTACCATTCTTAAACGTTACAAAATATGCAAATTAAAAGAATTCTACTTGGGAGGGGATTCTCGTGGATCGTCGAAACGATTTTTTTTAATTAATTTTTTTTGCTCTGTGAAAATTAGCACATCATGCTACATCATAACACTTTCACTTTTCCTACATGTCGAAAATGTTCACTTTTTCCGGGATTAAAAAAAAATCCATGTTATTTTTCGTTTAACTCCGCAACATGAAAAGATCAAAACAACTCTGATGCAATGGGAAATGAAGAGGGGCGGGGGGCATCGAGTAGGGAAAAAGGGAAAAGCCGGGGAGCCTCTTGGGTCTGAATCCTGCGGTTTTCATACTTTCTCCTATCGTTTTCTCTCCGTTTCAATCATGCGAACTCCGTAAAGCACGAATATTCTTTAATTTTTTTTAATTGCAGGGAGATGATTTTACAAAAAAAAAAATTTCAGCAATTTACGAGATCACGAATCGAGAAAAAAAAAAATTTACATTCAATAACTCTTTTTTAATTACAATAAATTAAATGATGGATGATTTTTATCGTTAACCGTTCGGACCTGAAAATGCAATGAAAATGCATTTATATGGAAATTGATGACATGAAAGAGAGCGGGCGTTTAAAAAGGGGGCTAACGGGGGGGTTAACAGACGAAAAGGTGTCACCCCTCTGAGAACTGAAAATGATTGATGATTTCACCTACTTTCCCGTCGTCTATTATCGTACTTAATGACGTCAAAACTTTTTACTCCATCCATTACCCAACTAATTATTTGAAAAGATGAGATATTAATTTTGTTATTTATCATTATTCATAGCTCCATACTTTCCGCAAGATATCTCGAGATATATTAATGTCATTCACAAATTTTCAAAAGCGGTAAAAAATCTAATGTAGATTTAAACGAATTTAAAATTTTTAATTTTTAAAACTTGGAGGAGGATTAGTACAGGCTGAGCTACCCAGTCAAAAATGAAAGGAGCTGTAGCCTTAAAAATGGTTTTTGGGGAAATTTTTGTTTTTCGAATTTATTTTCGTAACCGAACGAAGCAGCGCAATAAAAATCGGCAATTGTCTTCCAAAGGTAAAAAACCATAATTTGGCCAAATTTTGAGTTTTCGGGGATTTCATTGAAAACGGCTCAAACGATTTTTCTCATTTTTTGTGTGAAGATACCTGACCTTATTAGGAACAAATTTTTCCTCTGACATTTTTTCATGAAAATCCGCCCTCCCTGGAAAATCTGGAAAAACCCAAAATTTTAAAGTTGCGCCGACATGGGACTCGACTTCAACTAATTAATGGTCGAGGATCTCAAATTTTTAGTCCATTTTCTGATTTGAAGACCACCCAGCCAAGTTTACGGCTTTGGCAAAGCCACATATGGCTGAATAGTGAGTTTTTAAAGATTTCCTCAAAAACTGCTCTAGCAATTTTCTTTAATTTTTGTATGAAAATGCCTGACCCTAATAGGAACAAATTTTTCCTCTGACATTTTTTCTTGAAAATCCGCCCTCCGTGGAAAATCCGGAAAAACCAAAAATTTTGAAGTTGCACCAACATGGGACTCGACTTCGACTAATTAATGGTCGAGGATCTCAAATTTTTAGTCCATTTTCTGATTTGAAGACCTCGCAGCCAAGTTACGGCTTTGGCAAAGCCAAATATGGCTGAATAATGAGTTTTTAAAGATTTCCTCAAAAACTGCTCTAGAAATTTTCTTAATTTTTTGTATAAAAAGGTCTGACCCTAATAGGAACAAATTTTTCCTCTGGCGTTTTTTCGTGAAATTTCGCACTTTCCGGGAAATCCGGAAAATCCCGAAAATTATAAAATTTTACGGCCAGCGTCGATATGGGACTCGACTTCGACTAATTAATAGTCAGGGATCTCAAATTTTCAGTTCAATTTCTGATTTGAAAGCCACCCTTCCAAGTTTACGGCTTTGACAGGGCCAAATATGGCCAAAAAATGAGATTTCAAAGATTTCCTCGAAAATGGTTCTAACGTGTTCTTTTTTCTGTGGAGATACCTGACTTTTCGAAATCAACTTTTCTCTTTGGTGATTTTTCGTCAAGATTCGCTCCCCCCAAAAAACCCGAATATTTTGATGTTTGCGGGCAGCGCTAATATGGGACTCGATTTCGACTAATTAATAGTAGGGGATTCCAAATTTTCGGTCCATTTTTTGATTTCAAGCCAACACAGTAAATCTGCAAGTTCAACAATTTTTTGAATTTTAGGTTTCTTAATATTTTGCTTCTGTGAATTTCCAGTAAAGAAGACAACTGCCAAAAATAATTTCCTCAAATGGGATTTTATCTTCCGAGAAAAAAAAATCTCCCAAAGGGAAAAAAATAATAGGTTAACAACACGTTTATTCGAGATCAATGGTATTGAACTCAATTTAAGCGCGAAAAAATGATTGAAAGAGGATAACGGACCAAATGACATTACTATTGGATAAAAGGTTCTATTGCCATTGTACAGGCTTGAGACGTATTAAAAGGGCTGGGTTCGCTTTCGAACCGAAAAAAAAAAATTTCTTTCAACCAGAAGAAAAGTAGAAGGGGGGGAAGAAATGGTATAATTTAACACTTAAATGGAATCGTTAGGGAGGAAATTTTTTAAGAGTCAATATCTTTGTGTTCTGCAACAATAGTAGATGAAATGAAAGGTTTCAGTCTAAATTGAAAATGGGTAACAAGTTTTTCCAATTTTCCCCCGTTATGATGTATTGGAAATTGTTTCATGTCAGAATGCTTTTTCTATTTCTGTTTTTGTTCGTTATCTTTGTCATTGGTCTTTTTTGTTCTCGTACCGTCCGGCACCTTCTCATCCTCAAATTCCCAATCTTATTTATTTATGGAAAAATATTTTACATAACATAATCGGAGACGGTACAAGGAAACCTTAAAATTGCAAAGTTTAAAACGAAGGGAGAATATAAACAACGAACAAAAAAAAAAAATATATACTCGAGCTAGGAAATTCTATCCCATTTCACCCTTGCATATTTCAATAGGTAAACAATTTTCCTCGACGGGTTCTTCTTTTCCGTATCAAATTTCACATTCGTCATCAAGGGAAGGGTCTTGTAAAGTATCCAATATTCTCTTATATAAATTGTTATTCATACAGGGTGAGAGATCTTTGCTTGAAACGATAAAGTCGAACATCAATTAGATTTTTCCATGTCGTAAAACGAAATTTTTTATGGAAACGGATTATTTTGTTGTCGGGGAGGGAAAAGGGGAAAATGGCGGAAGAAGCAAAAAAGGAGACATTCATGTGCTATAAATCTTGAATGGGATGTTAAGTTATGTTTTAAAACCTTATGTAACGGCCATCTGCGAACACCATAGGCATTTTTAAAATGTACATTAGAAGAGTGTCTGGGAAGTTATAAATTTTTCTGAAATTTATTGTTATATTCAAAAATGGGGTCGTTTTAAAACTTGAACACGTAGAAACACGAAATTTTAAGTTGGGAGGGGTTTTGATGGAAATATTATGCGTTAACATTGCCATGAAACTGTATTTAAGTCACTTGATCAGGTCGCCGGAAATGTCTGTCAACAATGTAACGACGTGACACTGATTGGGATGTCTGGACTTGGGAAGAGATTACAGGGGATGAAGAAAGCTGTGAAGTCAAATAATAGTTGTTGACCTTTGGGAGGAAATCGAGTCTGAAGAATATCTTCTGCTTTATATTTATGAGAGAAAGAGCAATGTAAGAACAAAACGTCAGCTTCCTATCTGATGCTAAATTCCGCTTCTAAACCTGCGTTTTCTCCCCCTCATCCAACTCTTTCAACAAAATTTATCTTTGATCAGTATAACTTTCAAACTCCTACTCCATTCACTAATATCTATAAAATTATAAGCTCTCAAGTATAATGTTCACATTGCACAGTATTTTATCTAATACGTTTATTAGACAAAAGTTTGAAACCCATCGTGCGGTTTTCCCCCTCTAACGACAACTAATTCTGCCACGACAGCACTTGACCCCCTTCTTAAAGAATAATAGCGGTTTTTTTGAGGAAAACATATCTCCGGGGGTGGAAAAATATTCAGATGAATATAAAAAAGAACTCGTGTAACTGTCACTCGCCCTCTTCGCTTTAAAAGAAAATTACCTCGAGGAGTTTTTTTAAAAAAAAAAAAAAAGTCTAATGGGAAATGTCATTGACAGGTTTATATAAACGCTTTTCACCTAACCCACGTAGATTATGATTCCCTTTGATATTAGTTTAATAAATTTTGTTGTGATTTAATAATGTCGTTTTGCGGACATTAGCCGGTGAAAACCTTTTTAGATATTTGAATCAAATATTGGCTTAGTAGAGCATGAAGATCTACTGCCGCTTCACAGATGGGTCTAACCTGGTTTAAATAGCTTTGAGTCTGGCAATGAATTTGCCTCTGACCCTCGACTGTTGGCTCTGGCTCTGGCTCTGGCTCTGGCTCTGCCTCTTGCCCTAGCTCTTGCCCTAGCTCTCGCTCCTTGGCTCTGGTTCTGGTTCTTGTTCCTTGACGACTCTTGGCTCTGTCTCTGTCTCCGTCTCTGGCTGTTGCCTCTGGCTCTGGTTTCCTGAATCTTGCCTCTGGTTCTGGCTCTTGTTCCTTGACTCTTGAATCTTGGCTCTGTGGCTGTCTCTGTCTTTGCCTCCGTCTCTGCCTCAGTCTCTATCTCTAGCTCTGGCTCTGGCTCCTGCCTCCTGGCTCCTGGCTCCTGCCTCCTGGCTCCTGGCAGAATCAAAATCTGATTTTGGCTTTTAATCCTTCGCTCTACCTCTGTCTCTGGCTCTGCCTCTGATTTTGGCTCTGGCACTGACTTTTGACTCTGGCTCTTGATTCTTGGTCTGCGCCTGACTTTGCCTCTTGGATCTGTATCTGACTTTGGGTCTAACTGCCTCTACTCCTGACTCTGGTTTTGACTTTAACCTGAATTTGCCTGTTCTTGGTTCTGCCCCTTAATCTGTCTCTGGCTCTGACTTTAACTCTTTGGAAAACAATTAGACCTTACAACCCATTTCTTATCCGAGAATTTCCCTCGATCTTCAAATCGTCTCCGAATAAAATTTAAAAAATGTTTCGAGGTCGAAAAGAGGGTGCGACGTTTCACCCTAAAGAATTTTTCGATGTCGCTGCAAGAAAAATGAGGGATGAAAAAAGAAGACAGTACAAAGGGAAAGAAAGCGGTAATGAGATGAAACGGAAAATATAATAATATGATGTGGAAAGATGAAATTTTTTAAAGGGGGAGATTTTTGACGAAAGAGAAAAAGATCGTTAAAAAAAAAAGAAAAAAGAAAAAAGAATCGAATTGATTTTACTTCGATTGACTTGAGAGAAGTGGTTTTCGCGGTAAAAATTGAAAAGTGAACATCTCGAAAAAAAAAAAAAAAAAACTCTTGAAAATAACTCGTTATTTTTCAATCATTTAAAAAAATTTTCTCTCCCGAAAGAGAGAAGAAGGGAATGATGAACGTTTTGTTTACTATCACGGGAGTTTGATTTTCTTTTTTTTTAGTGAGCGCCACTATGGAAAAAAAGATTTCGTTGGTAGTTAAAAAATTCATTTCTCTTTGTAATGTGTCTATGTGTGTTGAAGTGTTTTTACGGTCGCTGAGTTAGAATTTTTATTGCAAGATTGAATCTTTTTCAAAGTCCTTTTTTTTTTTTTTTTTGATTCATTGTTAGGAAGAGTTGTTTTTCACGTCGATGGAGACGAGTGCAGGACATTTTGCACTGGCAAAAATTAATGTGTGAGAGAAAAAAATGAGACAGCAAGATCATGTCATTTTTCCTGTCGAACACATCTTGTGATGATTTTTTGTTGTCGAACAAACCTTCTGTTGATTTTTTGTTGTCGAACAAATCTTGTGATGATTTTTTCTGTCGAACAAATCTTGTGATGATTTTTTCTGTCGAACAAATCTGGTGATGATTTTTTCTGTCGAACAAATCCTGTGATGATTTTTTCTGTCGAACAAATCTTTTGGAAGAAACTGGGCAGGAAAAGACAGAGAAAGGAAAACATCTACAATACTGCAGCACAAATCCGCGTTGCTGGCAACAACACTCAATAAAAACAAAAACCGATCACAATATTGACCTGACACCATTAAAAATGTTCACATATGTACTATTACCCAGACTTGTCATTCCCGCTACTATTAAGACCGAAACTGTACACGTTGATTTCTATCTTATCTCCTCTTTTTTTTATGATTGTTTTCATAGCTTCGCTCGTAAAAACAGATTGCAAAACCGATGCGGAATGACAAGAATTTTCGGATCAAAAACAGAACCTTTTTTTATCCTCTATCTCCCGACAGCGCAGAGGATGAAATAACTAAAAAAAAGAAAAATAAAAGAGTCTTTTGAAAATTTCACATTATTGTTCCCGACAAGAGCGTTCCAATTTTTTCCATCCTCCTATAATTTTTTTTTTTTTGCATCGAGGAAATCGATTTACGGGTTTTTCCAAACATTATCAAAATAATAATAGCTTTGGATATTTATTTTTTTCGAATTCGATTTTGCATTCTGTAAAATGATTCATTTTTTTTTTTTTTGCTTCGCAGAGAGCATGAAAGAGAAATATTTTAAACACCTACGCACAACAGATTACGAACAATAGGAAGAAAATACACAAGAGCCAATCCATTTGAATAATCAAATGGAATAAATCTCCAAAGCGGATTCCGCGCGCTCTCGGGAATAAAAAAAAAAAAATAAAGGTTTACCCTGAATAAGAAAAAAATAAAAAGTTCGACCTTTCGAACCCTGCGTCTATAATTTCGGGGGGGAGGAGGGTGATTTTTAAATCGGTATCTAGCACTCACACTGGAGGATTTAAACGGCTTATTTCAATATTTTATTACTTAAAAGAAGGAAAAAAAAAAGAATTCTTCTTATCTCATTAATTTCCATGCAGCGATTGTTCTCTCCTCTTTTTTTATTTTTATTTTCATTGTTCTCTTTTGGTCTCGGAGGGGTTCGTGATTGGTGACCTTTTGATATTATTTCAGAGGATTATAAGAATCATCGTTAGGCGGGGACAACTGTTTCGTAATTTTTTAAATTAGCCTTTTTTGCAAATTGGTTCAAGCCTAATCTTAATTTTTCCTCGATCGTTTCCCATTATTCTTGAGACAGGGGCGGATAGAGAAAATTCTTCCAAACATGTTTTTGGTTAAATTTTATATTCCAGATTCTTTGACTTTGAGCAAATTCTTTCAGAAGTTTTCATGTCGAACAAATCCTTTGAAGATTTTGATCATGTCGAACAAGTCTTTAGAAGATTTTGATCATGTCGAACAAATCCATTAAAAATTTTGACCATGTCGAACAAATCCATTAAAAATTTTGACCATGTCGAATAAATCCTTGAGAATCTTGATCATGTCGAACAAATCCTTTAGAATCCTGATCATTTCAAACACATCCTTGAGAATCCTGATCATGATGAACAAATCCTTAAGAACCTTGATCATGTCGAACAAATCCTTTGAAAATTTTAATCATGATGGTCAAATCCTTGAAAATCTTCATCATGTCGAGCAAATTATTAAAAAATTTTGACCATGTCGAATAAATCCTTGAGAACCTTGATCATATGAACAAATCCTTGAGAATCCTGATCAAGATGAACAAATCCTTGAGAATCTTGACATTATTAATGTTATCTTGACATGTCAATCTTGACATGTCGAACAAATTATTAAAAAATTTTGACCATGTCGAACAAATCCTTTGAAGTTTTTGATCATGTCAAGCAAATTTACTAATTTTCTAACACGTAGCAAGTCTACTAAAAATTTTGTTCATGTCGAACAAATCTATTGAAAATTTTGTTCAAGTCGAACAAAGCTTTTAATAGATTTTTCCTTAAACCTTCAAAAACTGATCAACCCAAATTACTAAAATTCCCAGTCGACTCAACCCGCCCCTGTTCCCTAAGCAACCATATCAATTTCCATTTTTTCCATCGAAATTAACGAGCATTAATTATATTTTCTCTTTTTCTTTTCAGGTAAGATCCCAGATTCAATTCCTGAAAATAACTGGTTCTAATTGGTAAGCTCTATAAAATTAATCCGGCTAAAAAACGATTTTCCATCTCTCGAGAGGATAAAGGCAAAAAAGACACAAGTAGGGATGAATAAGTAATCGATATAATGGATTTTACTCTTAAATTTTAAATATTCTTTTTTTTTTACTTTAACCGGGAAAAAAGGTTAAATACTATTTACAGCATTCATTCTTTTTTTTTTTTTCGGTTTCACGCCTGAGAAACTTTTTTTTTCTTCTTTTCCTCTCAGGGACTGTATTATGTTATTTTATTCTTTTTCTCTGAATTGGATAAGATTTCCTTTCGGCATTGGATATAAAGAATAAAAAAAAGAAGGGGAAAAAGGAGATGAAAAAAAAAAGTATGAGTTTTTAGTATTCACCTCTCGATTCCCGAATAATAATTCATTTCTAAAACGATTCTATCGGTTCGGTTTCGATTGGATCGTATCCCAGGGAGCTATTATACGTGGAAATAATATATGGCCTACTATAATGTAGATACTAAGTTCCGCTAATTAGCCAGTTAAAATTATGAACGTATTGGCTGGGATAGCGCTTTTGGAATATTAAGAGAGAAAAAAAATTTTTCCCGGTTATTTTGAAAAATGGATCAAGAAGCGTTTTAAAGAATTCTTTTTGGTGAAAATTTTTAAGACTCGTGAGACTCAATTAAGCACTTAAGTCTTTCCCTAAGTTTTTGCGAAGTTCATATTATCAACCGAGCTTGACTTATTATCTCTTTCTTTTAGTCTTTTTCAATGGAAAATATCAAAATTTGGGAAATTCAACTAAGGGTAAAATAAACAGATTTGAAGAGCCCAGTGGGTATCTCCCTAATTTGCGTTTAAACAATACGTTCTGAGGGCAGTTTATTTTAAATGGAAATTCGTTGCTGGCGAAAGCAAACTCTTAGAAGTGCAAAACCTTACTTTTCACCTAAAAGTTTCTTCAGTTTTCATTTTACTAGAAAATTCTAGCGAATACATGGTAATATATTCCTGAAAATTATTAAATTATTTCTGACAACACAAAACTCAAAGTTTTTTGAGAATTAGAAACACTCTACCAGATCTCACTCCTAGCAGCCACTAAAAAAATTCCCCTGGCTAAAAATTATCAAAGCAAAAGCTCGACAAGCTAAATCAACAATCATCAACTCCATAAACTCTTCTTTGACCAGTAATAACAAACATGTTTCAAATGAGAACATACGGCATCTTCAGCAAAGATTAAACCTCGGATTATCTCCCTAATAATTCTGATACAAAAAGCTTTACAACCTGTAATTACCTTAAACCGAGAGAAAAAAATGGTTGAGTTGCCATAATGGAATTATTTCACTGTTAAAAAACTGAATTTGTCAAAATCGTTGTGCAGCCCTATTTCGACACTCCATTTATCAAACACCATGCTTCACAATCCAAGCGGAACAATTTTACAAAAAATTTTCTTGACTGCAATTCGCTTGACCACCTATGATTGCTTTAAACTGAAAGCAAAAATTACTGGGTTGCCCTATTGTAATTATTTCACTGTTAAAAAACTGAATTTGTCAAAATTGTTGTGCAGTCCCGTTTCGACACTCTATTTATCAAAAACCATGCTTCACAATCCAAGCAGAACAATTTTTCACAATATTTTCTTGATTCCTACTTGCTTGACCACCTTGATTGCATTAAACCGAAAGCAAAAGTAATTGAGTTGCCCTATTGGAATTATTTTTCAGTAAAAACTGAATCCAAAAAAATTGTCCTGCAATCTGAGTGCTCTATTAATTACAAGCCATGCTTCACAATCTAAATGAAACAATTTCCCAAAATATTTCCTCGTCTAAATTAAAAAAAATTCAATCACTCTGGCAGTCAAGTTGCACAATGGTAATTTGAATAACGAAAGCTGTTGGCCAAGCCACAAAATGCATATGATCTCTAAAATTAGCTACATTTAACACTATAAATAACTCGCTGAACACAGGTTCCACTAAATTTTAAGAGATCTTAAAAATTCTACAAAAAATCCCATGTTTTATAATGATGCAACCAAAATCCTGAATCAATTGTGCGAGCCTTGCATCATTTGCATTATTGAGCAGAGATTCACCTAATGATTATTTTTAAAGCCTAATTCAAACCAAGCTTTGGTCATACACTACGGAATTAATTAAGAAACACTAACAGCAAACACATATACTATGGCTTTGTAACCAGCACTGACGAGTCAATTTAACTGAAATGAGGATATTCAGATAAGCTGTGTAAGAATGAAGTCATGAACTTGAATCTACCTTTTTTTTAAAATTCATTCATGTAACTCGAACATAAAACAAAATCCCCCTAAAAATATAAAAACACAACACGAAAAATGGTGGCCTAGCTGCTTTAAAATAAGGGCCCACATTACATTATGTTTAACCAAAAATCAGATTTTATCTGAAAAAAATTTCTCACAATCGATTTCCACTGAAGTTCAAAAAAAAAATAATTTAAAAAAACTTACATTCCTATTTGTGACTGCATGCTTCCTTGGATCTCCATATTTAATTCATCTTCATGCAATTTTTTCCCACACACTCCTCGATCATTTGCATTGCCTAAATAAAACAGAAAAATATCAGTTTGAATCGTCTAAACTATTTATTAAAAACAACGGTATCATTTTTAAGAAACTTAAAATGTAGAGTCAACGATTTAAAACATGAAATATGAAACGGGATTTGACACGTCTGAGAAAAAAAATGCAGGATAAGAAAAGCCATGTTGGATTTACACCGTATGAAATTCGACCTGAAATAATACCTTTAAATTATCTCATTTGGCATCGTCTAACGTGATTACAATATTCGAGCGTACGTAGTCTTTCTTATTTTGTAATATCGTGGATAAAGTTTCGTGATAACTCACTCATTTCGATAAAAAAAAACCTTCGTAAAAATAACGAAACCAACGCGGCACTTGAAACTGAACTGACTACTGCGCATGACCGGATCTTGTTTAATTTGAAAAAATGTCAGCGCTGATCATTCCATTATGTAGACAAAACAATTTTTTGTGAAAAGACTTCATTATCTCAGATATTTTTGCATAGATGTATTCATTTAAGTAATTAGACGATGAATTAGTAATCATTTCGATTTACAGGAGAGTAAAAGATAAGATTTAAAAGCAAAATAAACGGAGAGATTCAACAGGCATATGTCAGAAATGTCAGAGGAGACATTTTTTTTATTAGAATTTTTCACAAAATTTTTTTAATCGATATTTGCTTGACCATCTGTGATTGCTTTAAACCAAAAACAAAAGTAGTTGAGTTGCCCTACTGGAATTATTTCTCAGTAAAAACTGAATTCATAAAAATTGTCCTGCAATCTGAGTGTTCTATTTATTACAAACCATGCTTCACAATCTAAACGAAACAATTTTCCAAAATATTTCCTTATCTAATTAAAAAAAAATTCAATCACTCTGACAGTCAAGTTGCACAATGAGAATTTGAATAACGAAAGCTATTGGCCAAGCCACAAAAGCACATTATCTTCAAAATTAGCTGGATTCAACACTATGAATAACTGGCTGAACTCAGGTTTCACAACACTTCATGATATCTTGCAAATTTTACAAAAAATCCCACGTTTCATAATAATACAACCAAGATCCTGAATCAATTGTACAAGCCTTGCATCATTATCTTTATTGAGCAGAGATTCATCTAATGATGATTTTTAAACTCTAATTCAAACCAAGCTTTGGTCATACACTACTTGAATCAAAAATTTCAATGCCACTATAAATTTAACAATTTTTCACAATATTTTCTTGATCGCTATTTGCTTCACCACCTGTGATTGCTTAAAACCAAAAGCGAAACTAATTGAGTTGCCCTATTCAAATTTTTTCACAGTAAAACCTGAATTCGACAAAAATTTTCCTGCAATCTGAATGCTTTATTTGATACAAACCATGCTCCATGTCCATAATCTAAACAAAACAATTTCCAAGATATTTCCTCATCTAATTGAAACAAATTCAATCACTCTGTCATTCAAGTCGCACAATGAGAATTTGAATAACGAAAGCTATTGGCAAGCCACAAAAGCACATTATCTTCAAAATTAGCTGCATTCAACACTATGAATAACTGGCTGAACTCAGGTATCCCAACACTTCACGAGATCTTGCAAATTTTACAAAAAATCCCATGTTTCGTAATTCATACAACGAAGATCCTGAATGAATTGTGTGAGCCTTGCATCATTTGCATTATTGAGCAGAGAGATTCATTTAATGATGATTTTTAAACTGTAATTCAAACCAAGCTTTGGTTATACACTACTTAAAACATAAATTTCAATGCCACTATGAATTAATCAAGAAACGCTAACAGCAAACTCATATGGTACGACTTTGTAACCAGCACTGACGAGTCAATTTAACTGCAGTGAGGATATTTATATACGCTGTGTAAGAATGAAGTCATGAACTTGAATCTGCCTTTTCTTTAAAAATTTATTCATGTAACTCGAACATTAAAAAAAAATCCCCCTAAAAATATAAAAACACAACACGAAAAATGGTGGCCTAGCTGCTTTAAAATAAGGGCCCACATTACATTACAGTATGTTGAACCTAAAATCAGATTTTATCTGAAAAAAATTTCTCACAATCCATTTCCACTGAAGTTCAAAAAAAAAAATAATTTAAAAAAACTTACATTCCTATTTGTGACTGCATGCTTCCTTGGATCTCCATATTTAATTCATCTTCATGCAATTTTTTCCCACACACTCCTCGATCATTTGCATTGCCTAAATAAAACAGAAAAATATCAGTTTGAATCGTCTAAACTATTTATTGAAAACAACGATATCATTTTCAAGAAATTTAAAAGGTCGAGTTAACGATTTATAACGTGAAATATGAAACGGGATTAGACACGTCTGAGAAAAAAAATGCCGGATCAGAAAGCCATGTTGGATTTACACCGTATGGATCTCCGTTAATAATACCTTTAAATTATCTCAATTCACATCGTCTAACGTGATTACAATATTCGAGCATACGTACTCTTTCTTATTTTATAATATCATAAATAAAAACTCGTGATAACTCACTCATTTTGATGAAAAAAAACCTTCGTAAAAATAACGAAACCAACGCGGCACTTAAAACTGAACTATGACGACTGCGCATGACCGGATCTTGTTTAATTTGAAAAAATGTCAGCGCTGATCATTCGATTATGTAAACAAATCCATTTTTTAGTGAAAAGACTTAATTAGCTCGAATATTTTTGCATAGATGTATTCATTTAAGTAATTAGACAATGAATTAGTAATCATTTCGATTTACAGGAGGGTAAAAGATAAGATTTAATAGCAAAACAAGCGGAGAGATTCAACATGCATATGACAGAAATGTCAGAGCAGACATTTTTTTTTTTGAATTGGAGACAATCCGGCTTTTTATTTATATTTTTTTCCTTGAAAATTGCATTATTCGTCTATTACTCAAATATTTTAATGACTCCAAATAAGGAAAACCTCTTACAAATTCCCTCCCTGTTCTTTTTTCCCCTACCAGGCGAACATCTTTAATTTTTGAATCCTCGAGGCGGTTTAAGAAAATAAGGTTAATTTTCATTCAACTTCAATTTAATGCTAGTTTCCCAAGTAAAGGAACTTGCCTAGTAAAAAAAAAAAGCAAGAAGAGTAAAGAAAACAATTTTGAATAATTACCTTGAAAAATTTTTAATTAAAAAAAATAAGTCTTTTTAACGTTGAAAAAAAAAATTTGTTCGTTAATGGTGTGCTGCGTTTATACCAAGCTCAGGTTTGACATTTTTAGTATTTAAAAAAACTGCGATTTTTCGGGAAAAAATTTTCGCGTGTTTATTACGCCATTAGAAAATATGAATCATTTTCTTTTTTCCGGTTGAAAGTATCCTATAAAATTAAAAAAAAAACGGTAGTGAAAAGGATATCTCAAAAAATTTTTATACTCCACGCTATTCGAGTATAAAATAAATTTCTTTGCCTCCTTGGGAAAGGGGGAATTTTTAATATCATGCGATTTTCGAGTGTGAGGAGAGTTTAAAAATCGAAAAATCAAACCCGTGTTGAATTTCGAGAAAATCTAATGTGCATTAAGCATGTTAAGAAGGTGATGAATATTAAAATAAATGTTAGAGTCGGGATTGATGTTTTTTAAAAAATGAAATTCCATGCTTGATATGAAAAGGAGCCGGGGAGGAAAAGGGCTTTTTTGAGAAAACTCGAATTATATCTTCTGTCGTATTTCCACATCACTGAGTTTTTTTATGACAAGCTTAATACGGTACACTAATCTCGTAAAAACGAATGATGAAATTTACTTATTCGGGGAAAAAGGGGAGGTCTATTTGTAAGGATGTTTGTATGGGCTTTTGTTTAAATGCATAGATCGGGGAATTATTTCACGCAGTGGCGGTTTGAGAAGTCTCCTCGGTAATATTTTGCCGGTTTGTTGTTGAAAGGAAAAAGGGAAATATTGAAATATTTAAACAGACAAACGCTTTATAGGAATTTTATTTAGAGTTTTGTTAAAAGAATTTAAAATGATAAATATATTTACAAAAAAATGGAAGTGATATTTATTTTTCGTCTTGCCATTTTCTTTATAAAACTCCTTCCACTGTACATCCTAAGAAGTTTCCAATGAATTTTGTAATTTGTTAGTCCAACAAAGCTGCAAAAAGTAAGAACTAAGATCAAGACAAGAACATTACTAGTGTGAGAAAAATGCAATAAAATATTTTATGGTAAAATTGACTTACTTTTTGAGAGTGCTATGTGACATGTTGGATGAAAGATTGGAAAGTCAACTTTAAAGCCAGAATCATTGTTCTGAGCGATGTTGAGCAAGAAATGCATTGAAAAAACTACGCATTTACAGCAAAGAGAAGCTATGTAAATATAAATTGCGCAATAGAAATGTTACATTAAGAAATTATCTACAAAAACGTTTACAGATACATAAAGGGGAAAAGCTCTATAAATGTGATGAGTGTAATCTCACATTTTGTTCAAAAGAATCACTTGAGGGAAAATCATAAACTTACTCGTGGAAAAAAAGCCTTTCAAGTGGAATCAGGACATTTGAAATTTTATTTTATTATTTTACTCAGAGGGGGAAAAACCCTAATAGAAAAAGGAAGCAGGTAAATTTGCCTTATATCAAACCACAAGGCAGTTTGATGGCCACAGAGACGAAGAGTTAAATGGGCTATAATGAAATCTGTTTTAACCTGATTATGGCCTATGTAGGCCACTCAAGACACCAAGATTTAGCCTGTAGTAGGTGGTACTACAGTTGCCTCCGGGGCGGCACGAAGAGCCACTTGGTGTCCGAGGGGTTCGAAATCGGCTCCTCCTTCGAGAACCGACCTCTACCCCTCACCCCGGGTTCTTCCTACTCATCAAAATTACATCCCATTAACTGATTGATAGCATGGGAACATTTCAAATTTTTTATCTTTTTCAAAAAATCTTAAGGATTTTTTTTTTCTTTTAGCAAAAAAACCCGGATTTTTACTAAAGAAAATGAAACCTCAAAAAAAAAAGGGTAAAATGCGAAAAAGAAAGTGAAGAGTCATGAAAAATGAGATTTGATAGCTTGATAACAACTTAGACGATGAATGATTATGTTCGTTGGTCATGAGAAAGTAGAATGAATGAATTAATGAATTCAAACATCACCTTAGCAAAACGTTTTCATTTTTTTCCCCCCTTTCCTTTTATTGGTTTCATTTTATTTCAATGAATGTTTTCTTTTTTTAGAAAAAGTATTAAAAAACTTCCCTTTCTGAGAATCCTTTTGATTAAAATTATTATTTTCCTCCCATTGGATGACACCAAAGAACAAGATAATCGCCTGCTATCCTTTCACTTATAACGAAGTTTTATACAAACGGTAATTAAAAAGTTCTTTTTTACTTTTATGCTTTCCGTTTATAAAATTTATTACAGTAAAAAGCTAACTGCTTTTTTCCACTTATCTCAGCATTCATTTTTAATGTTTAACGTACGAGCATTACATATCTTGAAATTTACTCCGATTCCAAGGAAATTCTTAATCTTTTAACTTCTTTATATTTTATATAATCCTTTTTTATAGCTGTTTTAGGTTACATAACTTTTGATATTTTATCGCTTTTCTTCGAAAAGATAATAATAACGTTTGAGGCAAGTTTTTTGAGAAGTAGAAAGTATTTTCAATTACTTTCTTTCATTCGGATTGAGTTTGAATGGAGGATGTGGAAATTTTTTGTGGATAAAAAATTTCCGCTGCCACCAGATTTCCACTAATCGTTGTTTCTGCCTTTTGACTGGCCACTGCGGCTATTTTATTTATATTCAAGTCGGACACAAAAAAATTTGCAGTAAATTGATTAAAAATATCGAGCTAGGTACAAAAAATTCAGAAATAAGCCACAAATTCACTCTCCCTGAAAAAATGCCACTCTTCTTTTTTCCAAAGCTTTTACCCGGACCCCCATTCAACTTAATTTATTATGAAACGTAACAACCCTTTCACCAAACGTTAATATAATTAAATAAATCACAAGCTAACGGATTATATGGTGTAATCTTTAAAGAGAACACCGAAAATAAGAAAAACCATTAAAGATAATCTGTCAAGTAATAAAATAAAAGAAGTAAAATAAATAAAAAGGATCACGCATGAATCCTTAAAAAAAAAAAAAAACTTCCGCCATAAGTAAATGACGTGAAGAAACCGAGAGTTACGATGAATCTTTAATCCTATATTTTCTATCTCTAAAAACCGCCGAAGATCCCGTTTAAAGATTAATCGCTCAATTTATTTTAGTCCTCTGGCTTTCTTTTTCTTTCCGAGAGATTTTTTTTTTTTTAAAACACTAAATCTGTATTTGCGTTTAAATGACGGTTTTAAAAATATAAAAAAAAAGAGGGGTAGGAGCGAAAAAAAAACAAGGGGAAAATAAAGTCCTTTTTCGCGGGGAGATTTTTTTTTTCGTTGTTATTATTTCGTGTCAAGAAAAACATAAAAAATGGGAAACTTCGTGACGAAAATATTGAAAGAAATTTTATTGTCCGAAAGGACTATTTTTTTTTTTAAGGTTATGAAAATAAAAATGTTGCATTAAAATTCTATTTCGTTGCGTTGGTTTTTAAGGGGGGGTTGGGGGATAAATCTAAGAAAATATCGAGATTGTTCAGTGTAAAAAAAATGCTTTAAGTTTCTGTGTAATATGTTGAAATTTCGAAAGAAAATTCCGCTGCCACCAGATTTACAAAAATCGATTTTTTGGGATTTAGGGATATGGAATAGGAGGGACCATGGTACAAGGTTAAGGGAAGCCCATCTGTTAATGTTTCCAGGAGTTAGGGTGACAAAGGTTGCCTAAAATGGTTTAAAACTATTTCGCATAAAAATTCCTCTGCCACCAGATTTACAAAAATTAATTTTTTGAGATTTAGGGACATGGATTAGGAGGGACCATCATACAGGGCTAAGAGAAGCCCATCTTTTAATGTTTCCAGGAGTTAGGATGACATTAGTTGGCCTAAAATGGCCTAAATTTCCCTCGCACTCAATTTTTTCCCAAAAACAGATTTATGGCGACTTGTTCAAAATAAATCGCGGCAGGACTAACTCCTGCCTTGATTGTAGTGCTTCAGCGGAGGCACATTTTCTCCCAGAAAAATTCCGGAGAAACACTCGCAATACTTCAATTCATTACTTTCCATAATTGACAAGCATTTCAAAATTAGGTCAAATTAAAGGACAGAGCAAACAATAGTTCTAATGACCATTCAGGTGCCCTCCAGGTAAAGCAATCCATCACAACTTGTCGAAAACCCGTCTACAATTTCTAGAATCCCTTTCCCGGGTTTGAAAATTTAAATAAAACCAATCACGAACCGTGTATGGATCTTCCTCACGTAGCGGAATCCCTCAGCATCTTTGAAAATCATTTCACAAGGATCCTATCATTAGATTTTCAACAATCCCTCAATTAAACTCTTTCCTCGCGCAGTCCCCCCACCCCGAATTTGAAAACCTAATTCAATTATACGGCGATAATGAAACGTTTGCTAGTTTCGAATGAGAGAAGATCATTCGTGATGAATAATTCCACGGGAGCCGAGACGAAGTTTCTTCAACTTTGCTGACTCTGACTTCCTTGGGTTAAACTCAAGGTTATTTATGAATCATTTACAACGGATTTAGCTTCCAATTCCAGCCGGGCTTAAGGGACTAGAAATATACTCTAGCGTACCGTTATCTGGCCATTTCGTCTTCGTCACTTATTCAACCTTATAAAGGCGACGACGAGAATACTTGATTAAATGATGAAAAAAATTTCCCCCCCTTTTTTTTCCTTTGCATATGAATGAATCTTGGAATGAAAATTTCATGGAGACGCACACACTCCCCCCCCCCAAAAAAAAAACTTGACGGATCTTAATGAACATTTTTTCTCCCCATAAATAAATCATTTTCTTATTTGAATAATAGTCCCGGCGGTTAAACGACAACATTTCTGCCGAAAGTTTCAAAATCAAGAGAAAGAAAAAAAAAAGTTTTCAGCGAAGTTTCCGGCAAAACTTTCACGTGCTTGACACTAGTTAGACCCGCAGGGACTAATCGAAAGAAAATATTGGAAAATTTTTATTCTTTATGTCATTCATCCGTGAGGTAGATGACGAAGGGAAAAAATATACGTGAGGGAGTTTTTTTTTTTTAAAAAAAAGGTGTCAGTTTCAATTTTTTTAAATTAACGAAAAATGTCAAGGAGATTATTATACGGCCTACGCCGCAATGAGAGGATTTTGCCCCCCATTCAAATAATTTAAGCCCATTGAACAATTCCCGGTCATAATATTCATGGTTGTAGTTATTATTAATGACATTGCAATCTTTATAGCTAAACGATGTCCTTGGGACATAAGAAATTTATCATAAGTGTGAGAAGCTTATTTAAGCTCTTTAAAAGGATAATTAAGTCTCTCGGCTTAAATTTTAAATATCTCTTTTCAGTTCAACAGTTGGTTAATCCTTTTGTTAAAGCGATGAAGTAACGCAGGTATTATAGAGAAAAGTTTAACGCTCGGAGCGTTCGAGATATGGTTATGCTTGAAAAGTGGAAAAACAAAATTGTTGGATGAAATTTTATGTACGAGTGTTACGGGGATGATTATTCTTAAGGGCAAAAACCGCCATTGTTGTATTTAGTGGGTTGAGTCTGAACCTCAATATGAGGATGCGAATTGTCTAATCTTTATGAGATTAGGTGAAGGAATTTTCAGTGCAGACAGAAAGAATCTGTTCATCATGGTTTTTTTTACATCTCGTGCGATATTTAAAACAGAAAATAAATTCGTTGAATGTCAGTTAAACTCATTCATCATAAATTAATGAAAATAACATGCTTTAATTTTTTGTACAGAAAATGATAATGACCCTCTCAAAACAGACAATCATTTTAACTTCGAACAAAAAGTTATAAATTTAGTTGTTTATGGAAATTATGAATCATTATAGCGCTCAAATTCTCAATAAAAAAATTTCCGCTGCCACCAGAATTCCTAATCGTGCCCTAGTGACTTAAAAGAAGTGAATTGCAAAAAAAATTGGGCTTGAGGGGGATAAGAAAGCCTTAAATATTTGAATCATTGAGTTTAAATTCTCATTAAAAAAATTTCCGCTGCCACCAGAATTCCTAATTGTGCCCCCTAGTGACTTGAGCGAGAAAAAATTGAGCTAAAAGTGCCTTAAATATTTGGATAAGCTTAAAAAGAATGAAATTAAATGACGATGCTAATACTCATGCATATATCACGCACACACTAAACAACTCTGTTGCTTAGAATGACTCCTTTTCTTATTGTTCTCCCTTCTTCCCTTCAATCTCTTTATATTCTTCTCCTTTTAAAGTAATCTGCTTACTACTACGAAATTTTAAGGCTTTTTGGCTTAATTCTTCCGCAAAAGAAAATAATTTAAGGACGAAATTACTTCTGAGATGAAAAAATAAATTACCCAAAGATGAAAACTCGTGTAATCTTTTTTAGCCATTACTCAAAATTCGCGACTCATCAGGTTAAGTCCAAAAAAAAAACTCCCCTCTTCTTCTCTCTGCATTGATAAGTTATTCACAGTTTAGAAGTTGGAATATGCAATGAAGCTTGAGAGTAAACGGATTTAATAATGAAATCGGTTAAGCCAGGTGTAAGCAAGCACATCCTGACTGATAACACCTCCGGCTAGCAAAAACTTTTCGTAACAAAAGCTCTGAACCTCATTTTCTTTAAAAGATAGACTTTATTCCGGCTTTATTAGCTAATTAAGAGGATTCATGTAATTACAAAAAGCACTTTCGCTCTTGGTTTTATAAAACTATTAAAAAGAGAACGCTCCCACTTTCTCGTTTATCGTCTTTTTAAATCAAGAATCTATCATGCGGGCTCGGGGTTTTTTTAGTTTTTCTCCGACGCAGTTAATTTTAAAACTGGATCAATAAAAAAGACAAGAGTGCAAATTCAAAAAAAAAAGTCGCTGTTGATTTTTAATTATTTCAACAATCAAGACAAAATCTCTTAAATTTTTTTTTTTTTTTACATGTAAAATGATATTTAAATATTAACAGGAAAGTTTTTTATAGCCGAGGGAAAGCTTGATTGTTTTATTACAATAATCAAATGTTTAAACTATGGAAGTCTTTTCCTCCCCGAAACTTTCATCCGGATAAAACGAAGAAAAGAGACCCGAAAGTTCCTTGCCAAGCCGCGCGTACCGCGAGCCTTACTCCTTCCATTCTTTCCGGTTACGCTTATTAAACTTTATTAAATTTTGTTAAGAAACGAAAAGCCGAAGCAAGTTAGAGGCAGCGGTGAGATCTTAAAAGGAAAAGCATGATGCGAAATTTTCAAAATGGCGAGTTTATTTCGTTGGAAAACAATTTTAAATCGCAAAAGTTTCGCATTTCGAAAATTAAAGTTCCTGGAAATCGGTTACACCGGGAAAACAACTGTTGGCAACGGATGTAAAATCACGCTCAATTTAATTTTTAAATGTATCAGTTGGTAGGTGTCAATTTTATTGAGGGGAATGAGAAATTCAAAGGCGTAGGAATGGTCCCCGACTGAAAAGAGTCTCTGAAGTTTTAAAACTCATTGAAACTGAGCAAGCAGCGGATTGATTGGGAGAAAAACTCTTTGGCTGCCACTAAACGATGGAATCGTTCCTCCACAAAGTTGCAGCTAACTTTCTTTTAAAAAAAATCAACCCCCTACTAACCCTTTCCTTTCCACCTCAAATTTTTTTTAAAAAAAAAACGAATATATATATCATTCCTTTTCTTTCTCACGATCTTACTAAAATAATTCTCGCCTTTTCAATTCTTTCCATTATAACCTCAACTGTTCCTTTTCCCATCGCCAACCCAAAAAAAAAAAAAAGATTAAGACGCTTTCCTCGATGGAATCGAAGCATCAAAAGCTTTCATAAAGCAAAAAAGAACTAACGCAAAAAACGCATTCTTTCTAAAAGTTTTCGATAATATTTTTCGGGGTATCAGATCCTGAAAAAAAAAAAGTATAAAGTTTCATTTTCGCTAATTCCAATAACACAAACATACGAAATGGAAGTTTTTTACCATCCTCCCGAATTCCCTTCTCCCAAAGTTCTGAAGAGAGAGAATCCACCTTTTCTTTTTCTCCCGGGCTTTTTCACTTTCCCTTTTTTTTTTCTTTATCCTCTTCTTTTTTATTTTTGATCCACTTTTCATTTTTCCATTTAACTGAGTTTCTTATTTCATCATGTTGGACGATATTGCATGTTATTTACCTACCAGCTATTACGCGAAACAGTAAACAATGAGCATATCAAGTAATATATATTAAAGAACCTCGTAGTACGTGCGTAGCCCAAAAAGCAATAAATAAAATATACACGGAATTGAGTTTCTCTCTCTAATGTTCTTTGGGAAACGGAAATTGAAAAGATATCTTCGTGCTTCTTTTTTTTTCTTCATTCGATTTTTTTTTTAAATTTTAAATTTAGGGAAAACGCATTTTCCTTCTTTTTTTTTTTCATTTCGATCTGGGGTTTATTTACAAAAGCGTTTGATTGTTAAAAAAGGCTTATCAGATTTTAAATTAAATATCATGTAAGGATTCTTATATATTTTTTTCAGCGGATTAAAAAGTTATTCGTGTTGCCAACCAACTGTTGCGTTAGTATAGAATTTCTCGTGGGCAAATGAAATATGTAAGCGGCACGAAAGAAAGTGAAATTCAAAGGTGGAAAAAGATATATTGTTAAAAGTTTTGGTTTTCACAAAAGCCAAAAGGAATCCCATTCTACATTCCATTTCTTCATTAAGTTTTAAACGAAACAATTTTGGACACTAAACAGAATTTCTAATTTTTTCTGATGAGGCAATAATCCTAACCTTTTTAAGCTGTGACTCACTTTTATCCAAACGTGGAAAAAATCATTCTTTCAACTTTTTTAAAAATCCCGAAGCGAGGAAAAAGATGAAATCCGTAATAAAAAAAAACCAAAGCAGATGACCCGAGGCAATGTAAAACATAAATTATTGACGGATCCTCGGTATAAAGTTCGAAAAAAAGTCCGTTTTGCGGACGAGGTCAACGCAAATTTGACTTTTACTCCATTACAGTACATCCCGCGTTTTATTACATCTCCTTTTTTTATATATATATTCCCTCCCCCTCTTTCATGCCCGCGAATCCTTCCCACCAAACGCCTAAAAGCAATTTAATAGTAAACACATGGAAGTGACAATCCCCGAAACACACTTACATAATTATTCATTCAAATTAATTGTGTAATATGTATATGGAAGGAGGTTTACACATTGATTCATGTACTCGCATGCTAAAGGAAAATGTAATACTCCCAATTGGTTCGGTAAATTCCCTCGAAGTTTTGATTTACGAAGTTGTGGAAATTTTATACTTCGAAAAGTACTAGCAACCGTTTCTTGCACATTGCCACCATCCGGCAAGGCAAAGGATTGTTTTCTGTTCATGCTGAAAAGCAGCAAGGTGGGACCTTTAAGCCCCTATGCTTGTAATTGTTGCAGAAATATTTCAAAATATTGCAGCGATGTTGGCAAAAACGCGGTAACATTGCGAAACATTTCTGCAATGATTGTGGTAACATCTCTACAAAAATTGCGGTAACATTTCTGCAATAATTGTGGTAACATTGCGCAACATCGCTGCTACAATCGTGATAACATCTCTGCAACAATCGTGGTAACATCTCTGCAACAATCGTGGTAACATGTCTGCTACAATCGTGGTAACATTTCTGCAATAATTGTGGTAACATCTCTGCAGCAATTGTGGTAACATCTCTGCAGCAATTGTGGTAACATCTCTGCAGCAATTGTGGTAACATCTCTGCAGCAATTGTGGTAACATTTCTGCAATAATTGTGGTAACATCTCTGCAGCAATTGTGGTAACATTTCTGCAATAATTGTGGTAACATCTTGCAACAATTGTGGTGACATCTCTGTAGCAATTGTGGTTACCTTTCTGCAGCAATTGTGGTAACATTTCTGCAGCAATTGTGGTTACCTTTCTGCAGCAATTGTGGTTACCTTTCTGCAGCAATTGTGGTAACATTTCTGCAATAATTGTTGGAACATTGCGCAACATCTCTGCAACAATCGTGGTAACATCTCTGCAACAATCGTGGTAACATCTTGCAACAATTGTGGTGACATCTCTGCAGCAATTGTGGTTACCTTTCTGCAGTAATTGTGGTAACATTTCTGCAATAATTGTTGGAACATTGCGCAACATCTCTGCAACAGTCGTGGTAACATCTCTGCAGCAAATTGTGGTAACATTTCTGCAATAATTGTGGTAATATTGCGCAACATCTCTGCAATAATTGTGGTAACATTGCGCAACATCTTTGCAGCATTTGTGGTTGCTCAGCTCGGGGCAACATCAGAGCCAGCTAAATGCCTCGGAGCTCCATACCAGGCTTCATGTCTCCAGCCCTGAGGCTGAGACGGAAAAAAATATCCGCAGATACATCTCCCGAGGCCAATTCTGAGTCCGACTGCAAACAATCCTCCGTGACAAAACTCTTTCAATTTTTCACCAAAAACATCATTATCACCTGCAAAAGTGACAAATTCACTCCGATTGGTAATTCCGTTTAATCGGAGGGGGAAATTAGAAAATGATACACCTACCAAATGGCACGCAGTTAAGCTTTTGAAAAATTGATGTAATCAAGTCAAGCCTCGTTCGTTTTACAATATTTAAAAGCAATTAAAACGTTTCCATCGTTGTAGGTCACATGTGCTCTTGAAATTTGTAAGCATAGTGATACGAAACTTCGCTAATTTTCTGACGTTTCATAAAATGTCAAGGAATGCATCAGTTTATATAACACGGATATTAGAGAGAGATACGATAAGGAAAATTATATATACCTTTTTATCCTTATTAAATATCTATTTTTGATATATTTTTCACTTGAAAACGGGGAGTTAATTGATAAGTTAGTAATTATCGAAACGCTGATGATGGCCATTACGAAACGCCTGAATGGTTACGTCGGAGTTTTTCTTGTAATCAGTTTTAATGATTCGTTACGAATAGTTATTCTTTTCAAGGGCTTAATGATTATTTTTGTAACAATTGTCAGGGGATTTGACGTTAGTTAGGTTGGGCAGAAACTTAAATGTCAAAAAAAATTCGTCGAATTTGGGAACTGTATAAAAATAATGACAAAGACATTGTGGTTGCTCGGGGAGCTCAGGTTAAGTTAGGTTAGGTGAAGGGCATTAAACACACGCCTGCTGGGTTTTTCTCCTTTGGGGGAACCAGTGATCAGCCTAGCACGAGTATTCCACCAAATTTCAATCTGACAAGCAACTTCCTGCTTTTACTGCCTCAATTCACGTAAAAAGAAAAATATATAAACGAGTAGTGATTATACGAATTGTAAGGATGGTAGGGCGATCAAAAGCCATGTGATTTATCACCCTCACCGATGGGTCCGTTGCAATTTGTTACATTGAATCAAAAAGTCAACCACATCCCTTGATAAGATAATTGCCGTCGATTTATGACATTTTCTATTTTATCTGTTCAATAACCGTTATATTTTCTAAAAAAGGCGAAACTTTTCTCTTTTCATCTTTTTCATAACAGAAAATATAAATTCCCTTAAATCAATAGGCTTTCGCTGAAAACCATTCAAAAAAAGAAGTTTATTATTAAAAAATTTAAAGAGTAATTAATCATTTTTAATTCGATTTATTACATGGACGATTTTTAAAAGGAAATAATTTAATAATATATAACTAATTTCATCGATAAGAAGACCTTTTCATCCCTGAGGTCTAATCAGTGTCAGTCACTTAAGGGAGAAAAAAAAACGAAGGTCTAAATTAAAAGCTTTCATTTCCTTTTTCACTCATCGAAATATCAAAAAAAAAAAAAATTATTTTCCTTCACATTCAGAAGGAGCCATTTACTTTTACTTCCGGCTTTAAGGAAATTCGAAAAAAAAAGAAAAGTGCGAGCTCCCAGTAATGATGCTGCGACGGCTGTTATATCAGTTCCTTATTTTCCTCTCATCGACCTTTTTTTTTTTCAAAAGGGAATTTAATAGCATCAATTAAACCGTATCTTTTTGTTTTTATCGGTCATTAAAAAAAAAGTTTGTTTCGGTTAGTTAGTTAAAAACGGCTTAATAATAATTTTTTTTATAAAAAAAAAAAGGTCGAAGGAATGAGGAAAATGGAGATAGAATAATGATTTTCACTTACCAAAATTGGAAAATAAGGGAAAAACGTTATCGTTTGAAAAATAACGGTTGTGTGTCAATTTCTTTGATGAAATGTCGATCAGTTGTTTAAACTATTATATGCGGAGGGATTTATAAAGTTGATTGACGCAATTTTTCATAAAAAAAAAGAAGGGGGAAAAAAGTTGCTGTTTCGTAATAAATTGATGGTGAAATTTTTGTTTTTTTTCTTTTTTTTTTTTTGGTTTGAGAGAATATCAAAAGCTGAATTAATGCGGCTTGAGTAAATTTTTAATTTTTTTCCACTTAATTTGATATTAGAAATTATGATGCTTGAAGGGGGATTTCCCGGATGATATTTAAAAAATCAGTTTGAACGTTGGAAATTTTTTGAATTTTTGTATTAAAAATTTGATCATCCAGGAGAGCCGGAAAATTTTTTTGTGAGGAAAACGCCGAAAGAGGTCAATTAAATTTTAACTTGAATTATCTATTAAGCCTAATTTTGCACTTTAAGGGCCTTTTTTTAAAGCAAAATATTCACTTTGCTATGAGAGGAAATATTACAGAGAAATCGTCAAAATTATGGTAATTTTTTCAAGGGAAACGCCGAAACAGGTCAACGTTATTTGAGCCTAAATTATCCAATTAGCCCCATTCCACACATCCGGAAATTTTTTTCAAGCCATAATATTCACTTTTTCTGCGGCAGGAAATGTGTGTTGATTTTTTCGTATTTCTGACTTCATTTTCGAAATCTTCGACCTCGAAAACCTCTGAACTTAAATTTTCGTACTAAACGAAAGGGAAAAAAAAATCATTTTCAATCCTTTTTTCTTACTTTCGATTTCCTTTCCTGCAAATTCCCTAAAAAAAATTACGGGAATTATTAAAATCAAAAACTTAAATGTTACTTCTTTACATCAGCGATAAAGTTTCATCTTTCATAAATAAAATTATTGCTTGCCTTTCGGAAAACTTTCACAAGCATAGTTCTACTGGGAATCCGTTTACATAATCCCTGCAAAAATTTCACCGGTGACCGCATGTTTCCCCCCTTGACCAAAATAGCAGATATCCTCGTATTTTCCTGCGACCGGAAATCAACCGCCGTAAATCTCCCTTACACTGACACAACTTTAGGAATATTTAGCCTTTGCTTCCCATCATAACAACCTATAAAATAAAAAGGAATTAAAAAAGATAAAAAAAAAAACCTCTCACGCCTCAAATGCAAAATTTCAAACTAACCCGAGGAACGAGGGGATGAGAGGGGACCCAGGTTCAATTTCATTAATTGATAGCTCGAGATGAAATCTGCGAACGTCCAACTCTCATCAGCAGCCAGAACGTTTATCGGGGGGAGGTCAATCAATTTGTCAATAGAGACCATAAATATTCACACGCGTGATGTTGATTTATACACAATTTGAATCCGATAAAATAAAATAAAACCCCGTGATGGATTTTTCGGTGGGAATTTTTTTCGATCCTTTTTTTTAATAGCTCGTTTGACTAGAAATCGCTAGAGGGATTAGAATCTCCCAATATCTCGAATTAAACGTCAAAAGGTTAAGTTTTGTACGTTTCTGGAAAAATAAATTTACCGATAAATAAAAAGAATACATAAGCCCCATTGTTCACTTGACGTAGCCGAAATGCCGTTCATTGCGATTTCGATTATCGATATAATGTTCGTCTCTTGGATTTCCCAAGGGATTTAACCTCAACCTTCATATTTCAAATTTACGTTTGAATTGTTTGAATGGTTATTTAGTGTCTCATTTCTTTCTTATCGTTTTCGTTATTTGATTTTTTTTCGGGAGGGGGAAGTAATTTTTTTTGTTTGAATTGATGCCATTCATGAAATTGATTTATGATTGCTGCGGGATCAAACAAAATATACGGATGTTTATTTTAAAGATGATTAAGAGAAGCATTCGTGAGTGTCTCTTTCGAAAACATATCTAATTCAAATATTTGACTTTCGTAATAAAAAACCTACTTTATAATATTGTATTTATGACAGTGTTATTTATTAATGTAAAGCTTTTTTCCCGTCACGCCAAAAGTTAACGTTCTTTTTTTTTGCCTTTTTCTGTCACGCCAGCCCTCATCGATTCTTAATAAGTTCACACGCTAAGTAAACATGATTTTTTTTTTCGAATTAGCCTATTTTCAAAAAAACGAAAAGCTTTTTTTTTTTGAAAAAAAATTAGAACTAATCCGTTGAAGATTTATATTTTCGGTTTTTTTTACTAAGTTTCAGTTTTCCTAATCGTAAAAAAACAATTTTCACGGAAAAAAAAACTCCGGACACGTTGATGCTCATCTAATCCCCGTATAATCCATAATTTGGTCGAGTAAACTCGAAAAACAGAAGTTTTATTGTTTGTATTTTCCTCCCTTTTTTTTCACTCTCTCGTTTTGTTTTTTTTTTTTTAAAAAGGGGGGAGTAAGAGGAATGAAAGAGGATTCGACGTTTGACTTCTATTTTCATGAGATTTCTTTTTTTTTCTTCTCTCTCCTAATGATTACATTTGCGTCTTTCTCTTGAGAAGGCTCCATTAAAGAGAGACAAAATTTTTTTGAAGTTGTATCGAGATTTTTATCGGTAATTTTTGAAAATAGGAGGGGAATAGCAACAAATTTTCCCGACGATGATTACCATCATTGTTTTTTTGTGTGTGTGTAAAATAAAATGTTTTACTCTAGAATTTCCGCATTCATAAATGCACCGTTATTGTATAGTCGAGGTTTCGCAGGCGGTCGTGTAATGCGGGAAGGCGCATACGCATTTACAAGGCGGGCGTCTTTATATTTTTGTGTTTAGGTGCCAAAATTGCAGTGTTGTTTTTAATGGTGCTACAACTCCCCCCTCCTTCTACCGGTATATTCCACGTGAGGGGTGCATGATTTGGGCAGGATTGGCTGAGTCACTTTAAAAGAATCAGAAACTGGAGTCAGGTATACGAAATTTTTAAATATAAAATGACAGAGAGCAAGTAAAATGAAAATTTTGGCTTAAGAAAGGGCTCAGAAAATGTGAAATCGGGCTTAATGGATAATTGAACTTAAAATTCAATTGACCTCTTTCGGCGTTTTCCTCAAAAAAAATTCCTCGCCATCTCAAAACCTGAACAAAGCAAACGTCTTCATTCTGACTTCTCCCTTGAATGACTCCGCCTAATGTTTCAAATATGGAAATTACTATGATTTACGACAATGCTAACTTCCTTTAACCATTCCTCAAAACTAAAGGGTCTTAATAATTTCCCTCCAATAAAGGGGAATAATTTAATAAATATCTTAATTGTTGGACAACACATCTCAAATGAAAGATTGCTGAAACGTCAAACCCTCTCGATTACTTCAAAAGAACACCTCAAATTCGAAACCTTTTTCTCAGAGGAATCTTATTCCACGATTTCCAAGAAGGTTACCAGGAAAAAATTCTAAAAACAAAAAAAAAAGATTTCTCAAGAAATATTCTTTAAAAAAAATAAAATTTTCTCATTTTCCTGCAAAAAACTTCCAACGCATTAACGCGAATTCAGACGATGAGCTAAATAAAGGGAAAAAAGATGAATAAAATCCCGAATAAAAGTGATTAATCACGAGAATGAAGGATCATTCCGCAAATCAGGATAACGGAAACCATTTTCTGACGTTTCGAAGAAACTACGACTTAGATTTCAACGAATTCAGTTGAAAATCTAATCCGCGTTTTCGGGAGAGAAGGAGGAGCTAATGAAAGTTAAAAGATTAAGAAATGCTACGCTCAAGACATACGAGGGATTTTGGGAGCAATTAAGTTTTTAGCTAAGAATACGAAGTAAGAAAACCGCAAAAGGTGAAAAGGAACAAAGAAAGGTTAACACTTGCCTGTTTGAAAATGTAACCGAAATTGAATTCCGTGATAACTGTCATTCACTCCCCTCTGGTCGGGTGACGAACGGGTTGCGGAAAGGGGGGGAGGTTACATCTTGAGACAATGCCAACCTTTAAACACTCGGATTAAATATAAATCTTGAAAGCGTAATTTCTTCTCCAACACGGTTTAATTATGAAAGATTCACCCAGTGTTACATTTCCGTTTTTCGTTTTTCTCTTTTAATACCGGTATCGGGATTTATCACTTTCCTCCGGAAGTGTTAATTTTCAAAATTACACCTTCTCTCATTTGCCGTAAATAAAAAGGGTTCTTCAACCCGTGGATGACGATTTTAGTTTGCTGAATGATTGCCCAATTTTTTAAGGGCTTCAGTGCCCAACGTTCTAACTCCCATTTTACATGTGCAGTGATATAAGGTAATGGCATTGTGATTTCGGCGGTTAGCCTCATAACAAATCCAAAGTTAGAGTCGGGTTACATTCCGAAATCTGGAACAAACCCACAATGGACAATGGTTGGATCTTGACGGTTTTGATCAAATTCTAAATGTTCGGCTCCTTCTCGGTCTCCTCGGACGATTTTAGTTTGCTGAATGATTGCCCAATTTTTTAAGGACTTCCGTGCCCAACGTTCTAGCTCCCATTTTACATGTGCAGTGATATAAGGTAATGGCATTGTGATTTCGGCGGTTAGCCTCATAACAAATCCAAAGTTAGAGTCGGGTTACATTCCGAAATCTGGAACAAACCCACAATGGACAATGGTTGAATCTTGACGGTTTTGATCAAATTCTAAATGTTCGGCTCCTTCTCGGTCTCTTTTACATTTTACAGTTCCTAAAAGCCTTGCAGTGTTGTTCGGGCTACCCCCTATTACCATTCTCCGGTGTAAATGAAGATGAAGATACTTTTTTTTTGCGTTTTGGGAAAGGAACAGCACAAAAAAATTGCTTGCGTAAGCGGTAATATTCATTTGGCTAAGGGTCCAGGCAGGAGGGAGGAAAGATGATATTAACGATATGAATCTAACCGCTTTTAAATTAACATCAATATCAAGGAACGAATTACCCTCACGTACTGATAGTAATATTCCCGAAAACCCTTTTCTCATAGCATAAGATAATTTTCATAGAAGGTCATTCAAAAACCCTCACCGCACTAAAGTCGAGTTTAATTATTAGTAGAAATTGAATGTCGCAGCAAAAACTAATCCGGACGAGTCAGGATTAAAACCGACTTCGATATATACAGCGATGGGGAATAAACAAAAGGAAAGGATATACCTCCCCCGGAAAATCTTTTACGAAAGCAATTAAATCCGGTCTGATTTTTTTTTCGTGGAAAAAATCGATCCGGAGATCATCCACCTCCGCAGTTTCGAAGATTAAATCCCAATATCCGGGTTCGGCGACGAAATACGTCGGAACAAAGATGAGATTAAATTTGGGGAAAAAATACAAGATTGAATGAAAGGTTTTTTTTTCGGGTTATTTTCTTTCTTCGGGATGGAAGGTTAACGATGCGAAACCGAGATCAGGGATTTTTTTTAGGTAATTGATAAACAAAGTAAAAAGCGGTTGGGAAGGAAATGAAGTTTGCATTGCAGATGGGTTGGGTTAAGTGTAATCGCGTAGGGCGCGAAATCTATTTTTGAGTAATCTTCGATTTTGACGTTTTTCGTCTCTACCACTTTCACTAATTAATTGCTGAAATTTATCGACGATATTTATTTTCATGTCCGCTAAATTATCAATCGGCTGTGTTTCCTGGGTAGTTACTCTGACCAAAAGGAACCCTTAACAAAATTAGCAACTAAAATTCTTTTTGTAAATTTCCTTCAAGCTGTCACCGACACGTCGACAAACTTCTACAGTTAATTAATAACAATTCTCGTTAAAGTCTCAGGTAATAAAGTCGGGGGAAAAGCCCTCTCGCAAAAGGATCCTTCAAACGGACACCATATGCAGATAGAAATGTAAACCCGGATGCCTTGATTTTCAAAAGAGAGAAATTTACTCCACGGAAATTTTTCATCTCAGACAAAAAGGTGCTCTAGTTAATTAGAAAAGGTTCAAGTGGAAGAAGGAAGACTTTCAACTGCCTTTTAAAGCATGGGATAAAAGGTTTAACTGAAGCTGCCTTGTGTCGAGTTTCATATTGTCAAGAATTACATTCACACGATCCAACATTCTAAATTTTAGCTCCGAGGTGTGTGAATCGTTCCTTTTTTGATCGGCGAGCTTTTTTTTCCCTACAACTGGCCTTAAGCTTTCATTTCTTAATAGCGCGTTAATGGAAAAGATTTAATGGAAAAATACAAAATATTCACATTAAAAATGGAAAAAAAATTTTAAAGAGGAAATGGAAAAGAAGCAAATCCGAGCAAGCGACTTGTGACACAACCTTTTCGGAAAGGTTTAACCGTGTAATCCTTATGTAAAAAAGGTATTACTAATTAATTAACGAGATTCTGCTTTCTAATAAACCCAGAGCTTTTTATTTATTCATTTTTTTTTTTTCGTTTTTTGTTTACCTCAAGTTTCTTCCGTTTTCTTTTCAAGTATTAAAATTTTTGATCTGGGATTTACTGGCTAAATTAAATTTTAAATGACTGGCGATTAAACAAAGTCCCATTTTTCGCCCTTCTTTGCTGCATTGATTTTGCCTAAACGAAAAACGGCCAACTTAGATAATTCAAACCGCGCATACCTTCCCCTCCAATTCTAAATATAAACTTCCCGGAAAGATTTTCAAATAATGCTCCGTTGAACTTTAGCTTTTGTATTTCTATAGCAGAACATTTCATTTACGAAAAACCTACGTCATCGCGAGATCTATTGACACAACAATCGCTTACGCAAGATATTACGTTGCATAGAAAAAAAAAAAATATCTTGAAATGATCTTATTAAATCCTATTCACATTTCCCCCCATTCTTCGTTTTTTTTTCAAAAGCAAAAAAAATTTTCTATTTTCCCAAAAGCAGGTGCCATAGATCAATCAGCGTTTGGTGTTACGATTCGGGTATTCACTTTGAAAAATTGGCGCCGGAACGATTGTAAAGAAACGCCCCCCCTCGAACGATAAATAGCTGAAAAAGGAGAATAAAAGAGAGCCCAACGTTTCGTTCCGAAAATTTCGTTAAGGCTATAAAAGTGAAAAATACCGGAAGAAACAAAGTGAGGTCATTTACGTCCATAACAATCTCGCAATAGGGTTCGTTTTTTTTGTAAGCTCTTTATTTGCATACAAGATCTTTTCTTCTGTGATTTTTCAAAGTCCCCCCCTCGCCTCGTTACTTTTGATTCACTTTTTCCCTTCGCTAGCCCCGGAGGGACGAAATTCAATTTTCTCTTCAAATATTAACTGTTTATCAAAACATTAAATGTTTATTAAAAATCATTTAAAATTCGTAGTGAGGTTTGTTTTACCGGGGAAATGTATAGTATCAAACATTTTTCTTTCGGGGATGATATAATGGATCAAGAATTCAAAAGATGAGTAAAAAATATAAAAATGCGTAGAGTATTCAAAAAAAAAAAAAAAAAAAAAAATTGGAAGCAAAAATCTTTAAGATTAAAAAATTTTTATGAGTAAAAAAGCAATTTAATGCTTTTATTCTACACAAAAGCTCAGGAACTGGTCCATTAGAATATGAAACAAAAATCTTGTTCCGCTGCCACCAGATTTTCGCGAACGCCGGTTTCATTTTGCTAAAATCTGGTGGCAGTTGAAAAATTTTTCCCGCTGCCACCAAAATTTTCCATTTGAACTAATGATAAATCCGCGTTCAAACGAAGCTCCTTTATATTAATCCCCCCCTATTCATATCGCTTCTCAGATGGAAAATGTTTACCGTCATCCATGACCGAGTGACGAAAGGAGGACCTCCCACTAATCTATTACGGAGAAGCTTCGTAATCGATTGTTTCAGCACAAAAGCTAATGGATGGTCATTAAATGATTGCTTTAGCGGAATCCTTAATGACGTTTTAACGGTACTAATTACAACCGAATGGTTGCATTTAAATCCTTTTCGCTTACCCCCGTAGCAACCTCCCCCCCCTCTCCCCTCGACCTTTCCCCCTTGCATTACACTCATTTTCGTTTCCTAATTATGATAATTATTTAGTACAATCTCCTTACTTTTCTTATCTTTTTATTATTTTTCTCGCCGTTTTCTTCCCCCCCACCCCCCACGTCTTATTCTTCTCTTTCCCTCTCTTCTGCAATTATATTCGATGCGTTTTCCGTGTTATTTACTAAATTATATTTACAAAGTATAAGGGGTTCATTTAACGCGAGAATAATTTTTCATAAAAGCTGATTTTCTTTTTCTTTTTTCAGGGAGCCGAACGGTGGACCCGACTGTGATGCCTAAATTTGTCTCGAGAGGGCAAACTTTCAGAGCGGTCATCGGTGATACTTTAGTGCTACCCTGCGAGGTGGAAGATTTAGGTGAGTTATTTTTGTGATATATAATAATTAAATTAAATGATTGTGACCTTGTTTAAGGGGATGATGAAAGAAAAAAAATGAAAAGCACACTAAAAACAAAAAAAAAAAGTTTAATCTACCTAAAAGAATTGCTGGATTTTTTTTTTCCCGAGAAAAAAAGAGAGTAGCTTAATCCTTGCCATTTTTATAATTTCGTAAATGTAATGAATCTTTTTCAAGGATTTTTTTTCTTTTTTGAGCTACTAATGGTGAGTTTTATTAATTTAAAGTAACATTATTAAAATAAATGGATTAGTTTTGAGGGGTCCCGACCTGTCTCAATTTGGCGCATGAGTGAATTAAACATTTTTCCACCAAGGGAGAAAACACGATTCCTCACTGATTTTTGAACTTTGCCGCCCTCTTTTCGGGATAATTTGGCTTGCTTGGATGTGTGAATCCCCAGCAACAATCGGCATAATTGCGTCGTATAATATACGTGAAATAAACGTAAGAATACGTAAGAAACGTATAAGATACGTTTTTTCTACGTTATATACGTAGGAATTAAGACTTTGGTATAAAAAGTCTTAATTTCTACGTATAATATACGTCGCAATTCCTCCCAAGTCTCCAGTGATGCCTTGAGCTATTCTCAGTCATCATAGCACAGGTGCCAGTCTCAGCTTTAACAAAAATTTTCGGGACCAGAAATTTTTACCAAAACCTTCCCTTAAAATTTTTATGCAATCATCATTTTTTACGAAGCCATATTTCATAACCTTACACTCTCCCATAAAAAAAAAAATAATTGACATTCAAACACGCAAAACAAATGACAGTTCATCGTGAACCATTTATTTTATTCTCAACAATCATATAGCTTCCCCTGTCATGATATAAAATACACATCAATATACCGGGAACCAATATCTTCTCTTTATTTTACGAGACCTTTCTTCCAAATGAAAATAGCAAGACGTTAAAAAACACGAATAACTATTCAAGCGGTTAATAAAACATTTAAAAAAAAAAAAAAAAAACATAGACGACTTTTGTTTCACGATATTTCATCACGCTTCGATTTTTTTTTTAACGAATCCAACATATTTTTTTAAAAATATATTTTTTCCTCGCATGTCCGCAAGAATCAAGTTTTATTTTATATTGTCTATTGTCTATTTACTTTAGTCTCCCCTTCAATTCAGACTTTTTTTGAGAGTGACAATTAAACTTTTCCAATCAAGAAAACTTATAAAAGGCTAGTTCGTATTACAGATTGAATATTAAATTTAGTTTTTTAGAAAAAAAAAAAGTCATTTTATTTTCATGGCGGATGTAAGTTCTTTCATCTCTGGAGGATTACGCAGGATTATTTTTGTTCGAGGTGCAAGAAAAGGTGAAGCCAATCTGTAAAGAATTTTGGGGCTAGAATCGTTATTAGGATTTAAAGCGGGACCACTGCGCACAATCGTGGTAACAGACGACAGAGCCTCGAGTTTGATAGAAATCTGCAAAATCACCAACATTCGGCATAATTGCGTAGTATATTATACGTAGTAATTAAGACTTTTTATACCACAGTCTTAATTTATACGTATATTATACGTAGTAATTAAGACTTTTTATACCAAAGTCTTAATTTATACGTATATTATACGTAGTAATTAAGACTTTTTATACCAAAGTCTTAATTTCTACGTATACTATTTAATTAAGACTTTTCTACGTAAAATATACGTCGCAATTATGCCGTTTGTTGTTGGGGAAGTTGAGAAGGGACCTCTCTTGACTTTTCTGCTCCACTTGCAAAAAATTGGCGTTACTATCACTTTTTCATAAGAATAGGGGCTGAAACTTAAATCGGCATTAGCTTTTACTGCCTCCTTTATCGATTCAAACTTGCTGCTCGCCACCTACATTTTTATGTAGGTCAACTGGCCTTTTTAATGGAGTTTTCTTGAACCATAAAAATTTAGCTTTTTTCGCGCCAGGGGTTTCATAACGATCTAGGTCAAACCTCTTTTAACGAAACAATTACAAAAAGACCCTTCTGTTGAAAATTATAAACCAGTGACCATTTCCCTTCTTAAAAAAAAAAATAATAAAAATGTATTTTGATAAAATTTTCTTGTTCTTTTTTATTCCTTTCATGAATTTCCTCATGGCTGGAAGCGTTTTCAAGTTGTACAAATCGCAAAAAATTAAACCATCAAAAAAATTACGACCTTTCGAGGGATCCCACCTCATTAAAAAAAAAAAAAAAATAGGTGCCGGGGAAAAAGTTTTTTTATTTTAACCGAATCCTCCTTTAACCAATGTGAGAATTAAAAGACAATAGTGAAGGAAAAAACCCTCGAGAAAAATTTATCTTGTTGGTAAACCCCGAATCGCCAGATTGGAAAAAAGTTGACATAGTGAAACCCCCGCAAACAATACAACAAAGCGAATTATTTCAAGTTATACAAGTTTTATTTGGAACGTAACCAGGTTTTTTTTCTTACTTTCTTTCTTTCTTTCTTCCCGTTTCCTCTAGGCGGGTATTTTTTTTTTCTCTGGAAAAATGTCCTTTAAAAATCGGATAATAAAAATGAAAGTGCTTATTCGGAGGGTTTTATATCCCCGTCAGCTGACGAACCATTTTAGCGCGTTATGGCATTTTTCAATAGACGTGAGAATAAATAAAAAAACGATTTTTTCCTCTCAATGATAATCTTAGGGAAAACTTTTTAAAATTAAGTTAGAAAGTTTAAAGTTAATGCTTTCTTAAAAATTTTTTTTTTGCCCCTTAATAAACTAGAAAGGTATCAAAGTTAAATAAAGATAGATGACCGACAAAGGGTTTTGGAAAAGTTAGAACTCGAATTTTTTTTTTAACCCGAAAAAGAGATCATTCTCTATATCTTTTGGGGAAACTTTTCCGTTGAATACACCTGTTCGAGTAACTTTTTTTAAAAAAAAAAAAATTTTCCTTTAATGAATTGAGAATGACCAGAAGGAAAGTGAAGATGATTTCGTTTTTAACTTTTCAAAGACACAAAGATGAGCTTTATAAAGGAGACCCTGGGTTATTGAAATGTAACCTCGCTTTGAATAATCCCACTCCCCGTGAGCGGTTGAAAGCTAAATTTAATGTAAGCTCTTAGAAAATTGTGTGTTATAATTTAAATAAGTGAGTCGCGGTTAATTATTGAGGGGGTCGATATGGCACCGGCTTTAAATTAAATGGATTTGGCTAAAAAAATTAGTGGCACAGAAAAGTCACATGGTTCCCCTCAAAATTTTCTTTGGAATCCTCTGATATATTTCAATAATTTCTTTTATCTTACAATTTAGCATGAAGCTCCCTTAATTTTGACATGTTCTCATTTGTCTTAATTAAGACGTCAATAAGACGTTTAAAAGACGTCTTTTTTAAGACAATCTAGTCCAGTACGTCTTGAGAACGTCATCTTGCACACTGTGGCGAGTCAAGCTCTTTCCCAATGAGAATTGTACAATCAAAATATTTTGAAAATATTTTTAAACATTTGTGAAATATTTTACAAATATTTGGTGAAACCGAATCAAATATTTTGAAAATATATTGTATCATTCAAATATTTGAATTAAGATCTACTTTGACCCTCAAGACTGGCTCATGAACTTCCGCTAAAACTGGCACATCCAACTATTTAAAAAAAAAAAACAACTTTTCACTTTTTCTTTGTTTCAAAACTCTTCGATTCAAATTTCTCTGTAACAATTTCCTTAAAACAGAAAGGGGATGCCTTGCTTAATTAGCGATACTTGGAACTATAGGGTGAACTCAAATCAAGTGGCTCATTACTGTTATTCGTTAAGCTCATTAAACGGGAATTAAAACAACCTCCCCGCATTTTCAGGCATGGGTATATTTAATTATGACGCTTAAAAATTTTAAATATCCTCATTAACGAAGTTACTTTAATAATATCTTTTACAAAGCCTCCTCGCCTCTACTAAGATTCGGGTTTTTACGATTTTCCACGCTCCGGATTTTATTTATAGGAGAGGAAAAAGACCGCATCGATATCGATATCCGTTCAACGTTCTAAATATGATGTTGATCAGTCGATATCGGGTTATCGGTTGTAAAGATACTTGTAAACAAAACATCTCGGGAAAAGTCCGAAGCTTTCCAGCCGACTCTTGGAAATAGTGTTTTCCATTAACCTGGAATTTCCCCCCATTTCCTTGATAACATTCCAGCCGATAGACTAATGTTGTCTTTACGTTTTTCGTTTTCAATAATAATACTTTATTGATTTCGTATTAATTCGGTGGGACTGTTTGGACTTTAGGTCTGGAAAGGGAAAAAAATATTTCCACCGGGGATAAATCTTTAAAAAAGAAAATCCCTAAATCGGATCTATTTAAATCAGGCCGAAGCGAAAAAAGTTTTTCTTCTTCGACTATCTTAACTTGTTCTTTTTTTTCCCTCTTGTTTCTTCTGTCGGTCTCCCAAGTTTGTTTATTTAGTTGAATAATTTATAAACTACATCAGAAACAACTTTCCGGAAAGGAAGTTAAAAGTTTTTTAACACCTTTCCTCAAATGTTTCAGTGGAAGATTTTTAGCTTGTGTATCAAGGGTGATAGGCCTATTGAGGAAAATATTCACTTAAAGTCGAAGAAAAAGATCGGTGGGCGTAGAATTGGTTCAACAAGAAAATACTGTGAAAGAGTTTCTTGGACAAGAAAAAATTATGAAAGGATTTTTTGGGCAGGAAAAAATTATGAAAGGATTTTTTGGGCAGGAAAAAATTATGAAAGGATTTTTTGGGCAGAAAAAAATTATGAAAGGATTTTTTGGGCAGAAAAAAATTATGAAAGGATTTCTTGGACAGGAAAAAATTATGAAAGGATTTGTCTAAATTGGCACAGAATTCGTTAGACAAAAAAATTATGAAAGGATTTCTTGGACTAAAAAAAGGTATTGGCATTGGTAAAAGGCATTGGTCTCGATTGGCACAGAATTCGTTAAACAAAAAAAATTATGAAAGGATGAGTTCTACAAGAAAAAATTATGAAAGGTTTTCTTGGACAGGAAAAAGTTATGAAGGATTTGTCTGGATCGGCACAGAATTCGTTAGAGAAAAAAATATGAAGAAATTTCTTGGACAAGAAAATTTGTGAAAGGATGTGTTCGACAAGAAAAAGTTATGAAAGGATTTGTCTAAATTGGCACAGAATTCGTTAAACAAATAAATTATGAAAGGATTTCTTGGACAGGAAAAATTATGAAAGGATGAGTTCTACAAGAAAAAATTATGAAAGGTTTTCTTAGACAGGAAAACGTTATGAAGGATTTGTCTGGATCGGCACAGAATTTTTTAGAGAAAAAAATATGAAGTTTCTTGGACAAGAAAAATTGTGAAAGGATGTGTTCGACAAGAAAAAATTATGAAAGGATTTGTCTACATTGGCACAGAATTAGTTAGACAAAAAAAATTATGAAAGGATTTGTCTGGATTGGTCTGGATCGGCACAGAATTCGTTAGATAAGAAAAAATTATGAAAGGATCCATCTCATTGATTTGACAAGAAAAAGTTATGAAAGGATCCATTCCATTTATTCAACAAGAAAAAACTATGAAAGGATTTTTCCACAAGAAAAAATGATGAAGGATTAAAATTTATTTTGTAAGAATTTTTTCAGGAAGAATCTTTTTTTGACAATAGAAAATTTGGCCAACAGAAGCTTGCGCTTTGGCCACGCTAAAAACCATAATGCTTTTAGCCAAAACCCACTTAATCCCAAAAGCCTTTTTCATAAACCCATCACGGATAGTAAGGTCGCATGATTAAACATATCAGAGAAGCAAATTTATAATATAAAAAATCACAAGCTCGATTATTAACTTCATTACTGCGATCTAATCTTTCTTCCAGATGACCGGTCATAGTAATTTTTATAGGGTTGCGATTTCAATAGAAAAAGCTTATTGAAAAGGGATCGTTTGAACCCATTCAGTTTCCCTGATACAGATAAGCTTGGAATGCACGAAAAAAAGCAATCTAAACTCGATTATGCTTGTATAGAAAAAAATGCGTAAAACAAACAATATATTATGAAAAGGGGGAACATTATTTTCATAGTCTTTTATATAAGAGTACATCGTTCTCACTTATATGTGAAAGAATAAGGGGGAGGAAAAAAAAACGAGAACATTAAATTTTTATAAAAAGTACTTTTGTATCACAAACAGACCGGATCGTTTGAGATATTATTTTTCCTGCAATCCTTGTTATCATCTTCACTTCCCTCTCTCTCTCTCTACCCGGCTTTTTGCTCCCATTGAAAAAGAGAACTAAGTTGAAAGTTTTTGAAAAAGCTAGAGGCAAAGTAATATAAATTGAGCTTCCCTTGAAAGCTCCGATACTAAAGTTATCATGATTTTTCGGGTTTTCAATTGTATCTTTCCGAGCTCGGTTTTTACTTTATTTTAATTGATTTATTAGCAAACTAATGATGACGTTATGTTTTTTGCCCCGAGGAAAAAAAGAAGAAGGAAAGAACCAGACTTGCAGTAAGTTTCAGTGTATAAAAGCTCATGCCGGAAATAAACTGTAATGAATACAAATATGAGGAAAAGGAGGAAAAAGAAAAGGAAAAAAAAAAGATTTTTACTTGGAGAACTGTAAACATAAAAACATGTCGAGCTCTTTCTCTCTCTCTCAATTCATGCCTCTGTAAGCAAAAGAAAACTCCGTCGAGAAATCCCACGTTGGTTAAAGTAAAAAGCATTAGGCATATATGCAAAGACGTAAAAAAAAAAAAAGGTAGATAAAAAAAGTTCCATTCGAAATTATGATATTTTTGTCCTTTCATGTCAATTCACCCGGGTAAAGCTTTTAACCTCTAGCTTCTTCTCAAAAATTTACCAATATGTGGGGAGGGAGGAGAGGGGGGAGAAAAGGTCGAAACTCTTTGCCCTGTTCACAATTCATCCACAAGACAAGTAGGAAGGTGTAAAAGAATGGTCCTTAATTTTCATGAGGAAATATGGGTTTGTTTTGAAGGGCAAAGTTTTGGCTAAGGTAAAATTTTGTGTTTGTCAAAGATTCTATTCTGGGGAAAATATACGCCGTTCAATGGGCCCATTTTGGTCTAAGGTCGATTGAAAAGAGTCCCTGGAAGGCCTACTAGCACGGTCCCTAATTTCCCAGTCAAAATATGGTGTGCTAAGTTGGTCAAAGTTCTTGGCTAGACCAAAAATTTCGAATACCGTAAACCGGGGTGACTTTGTGCCACCCGTTTTTCAAAAGTTTTGAGTGTTTTAGATCGAGATTCGTCGAAAAACGTGTGACATAAAGTCACCTCACCCGGTCAAAGTCACCCCGGTTTACGGTATTTAAAGATTTTACTGTGCGAATAATTCCTACGCCTTCAAGATGGATCGGTAAGGTCCCAAGGTGACAATTCAATTCACAAAATCAATTGAAAGACTTACTCTGCGTGGGCCCTAGTTTTCTACAAAAATATGGTCAAATAAATTAAAAGAAGATTTTAGGGAAATTCCTGCTTTGGTGCTGGCTAAAGTCAAATAACTTTTTTGTAGCTAATTTATGAGATTTTTTACAGCTAACTAAAATCCATGCTCCCCAACAAGCACTGCCTCCATTTTCCCAAAATAACAATTAAGGGAAAAAATTTTCCATGAAAGTTATTACTTTTAACCTCTCGTCAATCGCGCGGGAAAAAATTAAACCTAAATGAAATTTTGACCGTTTGCACCCGGATCCCCGCTCGCTTTTTCTTTTCATCGCTCTTTCCAACCCGTCCCTGACATTCCAAATCAGACGGTATTTTCATTACGATCTGGTGGAAACTAATATCACAGAACGAGATTCGAGTTTAATGAAAATCACAGCATGCAATTACACAGACATGTTTACAAATGAGTTCCGAATTAAAATGTAAATTTTGATGAAAAAAAAAAAAGGGAAAAAAAGAAGAAAAACTAAATATTTCAATATGCTACCAAACGTCGCACTAAACATGTTTTAATTTTTGTTTTTCCTGGACGAACGCGCAGTCTGATTTTCCTTTTATATTTCATCTTTTCTAATTTGACTCGTCACTGTAAATATTGAATATTGCCAAGGATTTAAAAAAAAAAAAAATACAAAAAATGTTTTAAATTAAAAAATAAAGCGACAGAGCTTTATTTTTTGCTGGATTTTAATGGAATGTGTGGTGGTGCCAGACAAGGGGAGAAGGGAGGAGCCCGAAGAAGGCCACTGCAAACTGAATCGGACTTAGAAGCCATTAGAAAGCCAAAAACAAGGAGGGGCTCCAAATGACCCCTTATAACATGCAGGATAGGAAAAACATGGACCAAAACATTTTCCCCTGGCCACAGCACCTGATTAAAAATTTTTAGGGATCCTCCAAATTAACATTTAGCAATGTGAGTGTTTTTGGTGGCAGCGGGAGAGACCTCAAAAATCAGCAACAAACAATTGATTCGACCTAAGCCAACACTAAAGCGCACAAATTCCCGGATTCCCCCTTTTTTGTTCAAAGTTAAATAGATTGAGGATTATCCCTAATGATGAAAAAGACTTTCAAAAACTAAGAGTAACATTTTATTATCTCCATCCTTCCAGGGACATAGAAAATATATCATTCCCGGAGCTTTTTTTACCCTTTAAAATGAAAAAAAAAAGCGAAACCGCTGACTTTAGTCGCGGTTTTTTTAACAGCTGCAGAATCGGGATAATTCTCGGGGCAGGGCAAAAAAAAAACGAAGAAGACGAGGGTCAGAAATATCGATCTTCCTTTCAAGTTTAATTTTAATCTTCATCCGTATTGCACACATCGCGTGAAGTGAATTCCGTTCGGAGATTACACAAATTGATTTTTTGGGAGATTTTTCTTGTTGGGTTTTTTTTTGCCTCCGTCGGGGTCTCATTGCGTGATCAGTACGGAAAAATCCCCTGGATTAAACCCTTTTTTTTTCGGCGAGGTTTCGGAAATCTTCAGAACAAGTACGGGAGGAAAAAAGTTGAGCATTAAAAGACTCAAGAGACCGATCTAAACCAAAGCACTTGGATTAGGTCGCTTAAAAACTTTCTTCCGTGACAATTTTCCACTTCAATTCAGGGATATCTTCTAAATTTTTTTCGAGTTTCTCTGAAAATTCGATCAGTCAAGCTTTTAAAAAAAATTTAAAAAAAGCTAAACTGGAAAAGCCACCGCAGAAAATTTTTCTCCGCGAAGAATTTTAAAATTCTGCGCCCCAAATGCCTTTAGCGGCCTTGGCCAGAATTACTAATGGGCCTTAACTTGCTCAGGCTAGAACTAGGAGTCTGTGCCAGCCCGGCAAAAATTGAAGCAGCTTCAAATTTTGGCCTCAGCTAAACCACTCCACTTCCAGTTTTATTCACTTCTTCGCCAGATATAAGAATACTAAATAGAAATAAAATGAAAACCCATCTAGATCGTAAATATAACGAAAGAATTCTATTCGTGTTTCGAGAATATTACTTTGTTCGAAATATATGTGCATCACCTAATCCTTTCGAATCCAAATTGATATGGGTTTGGGGGGGGAAGAGAGACGGGAGGAAAAAAAACTTACAATTGCTGCACTAACTTACTTCCTACATCCGAATGAAACTTTTTAGCTTTTTATCCCGAAAGCGTTTGGGGGATTAAAGATTTAACAGGGATGTAGGTTTTTAGAATCGACAGAGATATACAAGGTCAAATCTATTACTACATTTTAAAACAAAACTCTTTTCCCTAATGGATTTTTTTTCTCTTTTTTTTGTTTCCAATGAAATTTTATTTCTTTTTTTTTTGTAGGAGAATACGTGCTGTTATGGAGGAGAGGTAGTTCAGTTATCTCCGCAGGGACGTTGATGGTGACCAGAAACACAAGACTAAGATTAATAGACGGTTATAATTTAGAAATCAATAATGTTATGCCACAAGATGCGGGAGATTATGTCTGCCAGATTAGTGACATTGAAAATCGTGATCAAATACACACAGTTGAAATTTTAGGTGAGTTAGAATTCAATATTTGTGTTGAGCGGAAAAACAAAATGGATAACCAATCTCGACTTTTAGCTTGTTATTCCAAGCAAATCTCGAGTTGTGTAACATGATACTCAGAAAAAACATCAATATTATAAGGTTCCATCTCTATTGCGGAGGCTGACACCAAGTGCATATGTTTACTTTATAGTGGAGATGGTACCTTTTAATACTCAGGTCGTGACTTACTTTTAATTGAAAATAGTGAAGTCAAATTTTAAACATAAATATCGAGACAACGCACAAGATTATTGGGTTGCTTGTTGCAACTAGATTTAAGGATAATTGGTTGTGGTGAAATAATAATTTGGCTTTTCTCTTTCGCAGTACCTCCAAGTATCAAAACACAACCTGCAAGCGGTCAACTAACCGCCAGGAAAGGTGGTACCATCACAATGGAATGTAAAGCATCGGGAAATCCAGTGCCAAGCATTCAGTGGACTAGAAAGGTAAAGAAATGCTAGTCTAGTGAGAGTAGGTTAGGAGCAAGATGGCGTGGAGCAGTGGACCAGCAAGCCAGACTCAGATTTTGGCATCATCACTAGACCAAGATTAGGATAGGAGCAAATTTTTAAGGATTTATTTCAAAACTTATTTTCACCTCTGACTTGTACTATCTACGGGCATGTGAGCATGATTTGGGGGACTCCCCAACACGCTCAGCAAGCGGGTGGGTTGCTAATGTCCGTATTCTTCTCAGGGAGGAGCTAGCTTAGTGATAAATTTCAGCAGGCTGGTAAAAAAAAGCTTAGGAAAGGATTTGGAACAAAGGGAAAAATAGAAAGAGAGGCAAAATTAATCGGTTACGGCATTTCCAAAAAAAAAACCCATCAAGACAAATTTCATAAATTTTTTATTACGGTTTCTTCACTTTTGAGATCATGTCGGACTCAACTCAAGACCATAGTTTCTTTGCCTCGCCTGCGGCTGCCTCAGAGTCCTTCCTCTCTTCCACTCATGAAAGAGATAGAAATAATCTATGGCTGCCGCAGATGAGCAAAGAAACAAAGCTCATGTCAGCTTTCTATTTTCGATATCCTTCTTCTTAGTGATGAATGCTTTCCACCAGCTGCACAAGCCGGCTTATGTCCAATAGCGATTGTAATTGTTGTAACGAAATATCTCGCTCGAGATTCCTTTGGCATATGCCCGCATGTGCCACTGATGGAAAGCAACCATTTTTCTTCCCCATTTATTTTTTTAATAATAATTTTTTCTTTTTGGTTTTTAGAACAATGTTCTTCCAACTGGAGAAAAAATGGTCGAAGGTTTCTCCATAACACTAGAAATGATTGATCGTCATCAATCCGGAGTGTATCAGTGTACAGCGTCCAATGGAGTAGGAGAACCGGTCACAGTTGATATGCAACTAGATGTTCTTTGTAAGCATTACCTAAAAAAAATTAACTGTGTCAATTAAAAAAATTCAAGAAATTAATTTGATTCATTTGCCAATTTTAGACCCACCTGAAATAGAAGTAGAAAGAAGTTGGGTGCATTCGGGAGAAGGATATGAAGCTCAGTTAGTTTGCATAGTTCATGGAGAGCCTCCCCCCGAAGTAAGTAATTAAAAATAATTGATGAGGAAAATCTGCAGCGACTCTAGCGGTGAAACATGCTACACCGCTAGTAACATGAATTTACCGGGAGGCAACTAAGTTCTGCGCCAGGTTTTAAAAAGTTACTTCTGTTGTTTACAGATTCTGTGGTACCAAGACAGTTTCCAATTGGATCAGACGGAAAGGCGGACAATGGAAACTCGAGGAAACAAACACACATTGACAATCCGAAATGTCCAAAGCTCGGATTTCGGAAATTACAGCTGCGTTGCTGAAAATTCCTTAGGGAGAGCTAAAAAATACATGGAGCTATCCGGGAGACCTAGTCCAGCCGAATTTAAATCAACACCTTATAGCCGAGCCAAAGATAGCTATAATCTTACATGGGTGGTCGAAAGCTATCCGCCATTAGAAGAAGTTCGACTTCTTTATCGGAAATTAATGGTAAGTCTTACGATTTCTGATTTCGAGCTCTGGCTGGGCCTGACCGGCAACGTCTGGCTCACGCTTTAACTCTAGCGCATAAATTTAATAGCCGAAAAAATTAATTTCCAGATGAATGAGACATATCAACGTCCTGGAAAATGGCACGATGTCATTTTAAACCCGGACAAAGAAGAAACATTTTCACATGTTATGTCACACAATATCAGAGGTTTAGACCCGGGGTCCGCCTTCGAAGCGATCGTGCAAGCTAAAAACCGTTACGGATGGAACGAAGTGTCCGATTTATATCAGTTCTACACAAGAGGTCAGGGTAAGTACTCGGCTGACATCATTAAAAAAATCCCTCACTCACAAAATATTTAAAATTTTTATTTTTTTCTTTTCAGATTTGGAGGAAACTGAAATCTTAGCAAGTTCAACCAAAGCAAATAAAGCTCACATGTCCCGGCAACTTAGCGCTATGCTATTAGTACTCCTGTTCAATATTGTTGCTTTAGTGAATCTATAAGTCGAAAATAATAAAAGCGGAACATTTTTTCAATAAACAATTCGTGAATACTAATAAAAAAAAAATGGAACGCTCAAGAGTGTGAATCAAAAAAACTCTCCCCCCGCGTGCGATTTGTGTGAAGTGAATTCTGATTTTGTGATGTTTTTCGACAAAAAAAAAACCCCAGTACATTTAAGAAAAAGACTTTTCAAAAAGAGAACTGGATCTTTTTATGGGATCGATAATTTTTCCTTAAAACATTTCATATATTTCTTTGTTAAATGTGTTTGTTTCTTTTATCATTTTACAATTTTCTCCGTTCTTTTTAATTTTCTTTTTTCAAATTAAATTGAAAAAAAAAAACAGCAACATTTCTGAATGGTTTATTTATTTCATTGCCTGACCTAAAATCCTAAGTCGAGAAAGAAGATAAATAAGAGAGAGGCATCAAGTGCAAAATTTATCCGCTTGGGGCGAAGGCTTGCGACTGCAGCGCCACTAGCGGAGTAAGATTGCGATTCCAGCTCCACCATCGCTGTAATATGTGATCGTAGCGCCACTAAAATTGTTTTTTTTTTTAGAGCTAGAACGTCGTATTTGAAAATCCCAAGATGGCCACTTTTAGTGTTTACCTTATGAAAATCCTAAAAGTGAAATTTCTGAAATGCTTCACAAGCCAAAATTCATATTTTCTGGATCTGCTTCATTATTTTTCCATGAAGAAACATTTTTTCCGCTGCCACCAATTTTTATTTCATCTCGATAATTGAAAATACCTTCTTCCACGAGACGATTAATTAATAAAATATATTCTAAGTAAGTATCCCATTAACTTCTTCACTTAACCTTTCTTCAGGTTTGTTAATAATTCCGGTCTAATAAAATTCATCCGAAATTTCGCAACCTGAAATCATTATAAAAATATTAATAAAAAAACAACAAAGATTTAAAACTATGAAAAGATTACTCACCACTTGATTGAAAAACTGCAGAGAAAAATCCAAACTAAAACTTAACCTGAAACCATTCCAAAAATTTTTTCAATTAGCGGACAGGCGAAAGAAAAACGCCGAATGAATATTATAAATGATTTATTTACCAACGAGATTCAAGTCTGCAGCAAGAAAATTAAAATTAAAAAATTGCGTTATCGATTATAAAAAAAAAATGAGGGATTATATCACATAGAAAAGCACAAAACCAGCTAGGATTATTTCAGTTTAAAAAAATTCTCTTCATTTCTTACGTATTATTTCTTTAGCATTTTCAATACTAAATTTCCCTGAATTAATTATGTGTATTCTTTTTTTAAATTCAACGATGCATTCACTCTTCAAACTTTGACAGCAGACTTTTTATTAATTGTAGTAAAAAAAAACTCCTTAAACCGAGTTCTCTCGTCAGGCTAGAAAAAAAAATAAGTAAAGTGCAAAATTACCAGTCTTTTTATAATCACGCGAATAAAACTTCATATTATATGAGTGAAACTTATTTGAAAAAAAAAAAAAAAACTAATTTTACTTTTACTAAAAATTAAATAAATTCTGGTCGATTATCGATCATATGAGCTTTTTTAAAAAATAAAAAAGGTTCCAATAAATGAATCTTTTTCTTTTAGATTATTTACAGCGAAATAAAAAATAATTAAACAAATATAATAAAATGAACGTCGGATGATTTATTTACATGTGATGTAATTTTTTTTGTCAAAAATCTAATTTTAATTTTTTTTTGAGTTTTTTTTGGATTTTTTTTTTTTGGAAAACGTCCTTTTTTCTAGTACGAAATAAACCGGATTTTCACCACAAATGTCATTTATTCAAAACTACGGATCTAAATATCAAAGGGGGGAAAAGCAATAATTTTATACGAAAAATTCATATAAAAAAAATTGAATAAATTACATGAATTTATGCAATTGCAAAAAACAATAATTCCAGCTAAATTTATTTTTTTTTTGTTTTGTAAAGCTACTTGTAAATTTGTAATTGAGATGTTTTAAGTGGAATTCGATTTTTAGGGAGTTTTTATATATTCCTGATTTTGAGCAAAATTAAAAAATAAATAAATAAATAAATAGGGTTTACTATCCGCCTGAAAAAGGTAATAAAATTTTTCAATTTGTGTTTGGATTTTAAGTAAATACTGTACAACTATTTTGATTTAAGTATGATTCCTATTTTCTCGATTCTTTGATTTCAATTGTTAGATTTAATTTTCTAAATCAATTTGTTTAGGCATAATTGATTTTTTTGATTTCAATTTTGATTTTATACGATTTTGATTTTAATTTTTGATTTCAATTCAAAATTTGATTTCAATACTTTCGTCGCTTTGAATTTTTGTTTTCAATTTCTCGACTTTACAGAATTTTGAATTCCATTTGACTGCCTTTTTCAGTTTTTGATTTCAATTTTTTAGGCTCTGTTGATTTTTTGATTTTAATTTCATGACAATATAAAATTATTGTCTTTCATTTTTGGATTTCCATTTTTTGACTCTGGCTGATTTTCGATTTCAATTATTGTAAAATTATTGATTTTAATTTATTTGACTTTTTCAATATTTGATTTCAATTTTTTGACTAACTTGATTTTCATTTCCATGTAAATTTTAATTGATTGATATCTACTTATAGACTTTTTGATTTTATCGATATTTTTTTGATTGAAGATGATCATTTTGCAAATTCCAGGTTCTCCAATTAAAAGTTGAATAATTTACTGTGATGTATTATCAATTGCAAAACCCTAAGTTCGCTTAACAAAGTAAACAAAAATAAAATTCAAATAAAACCAATTAATTATTTTAAAAAACTAATTGAGGTATAAACACTGTGATGTAATTTTTATGCAAATCCAAAAAATTTTAATTCCGGTCAAAATCACGAACAGTTTACAATTTCGACGCCTTCATCGAAATCCACCCGAAACATCTCACATTTTTCATTTAGACATGATTACTTGATAAAAATATTTTTTCCTCCCATTAAAGAGAGCGCGCTAGAACAAATATTAATTATTTATAATTTATGTATAAAAAAATATACAGTATAGTGTACACAACGCCTCAGCAAAACTCAAGCGTTTTCATTTTTATGTCGCTTGATATTTGAATCAAGCGGTCACCGATCATGATTCCAAAATTCATTAATGAAGGATTTCAGATCAAACGAGCCGATCAAGATTCTTTTGTAGTCCTGATTCAATAAAACAGAAAAATGGGGTATCTTATGAAAAAAGGGCATATGTACATAGGCGAAGCAATAATTATAGACCCTTTTTTCAATAACCGTAACAATTTTCTTTAAAATTGGAAAGTTTACCGACTAGAACTGAATTCCTTCATTGAAATTAACTCGACGGATTCGATTTCTGATTTACTGATTTAAACTTACAATAAATGCTGAGATTTATTGCAAAAATTGGAAACGGAAATGGAAGACGTTAGAAAACGAAAATGACGGGGAGGAAAATTTTTTTTTTAAAAAAATCGACAAACACTTCCAGTAAAAAAAAAAAAAAAAATCCATACTAACGTATCAGGCAAGTCACGCAAAGTTTTGAAGGTCCGATACAATCATCGTGGCAAAACGCTCCACATTTTTTGCATACGATCATGGCTTTTAAATTACACGCACAGGAATCCGTCCCCGGGGTCGGTTCCTTGTTATTAGCCGGATACGATCCGGACGTTGGGGCCTGATCGAGTTCGGACGACATTTCGTTACAAACGAGGCCTCCGGCGAGTCTCGGAGGTCGACGGGTCACGGCTTGCACTCCGGGATTCGGACATTGGACTAAAAGCGATCCGGATCTTTGACCGTCAACGCTTGCGGGTCGGTCTCTTCCTCCGACGTGACCGTGGACTTGGTTGATATTTGACGGTGGAGCGCTTGATGCTCGAGGTGGAGCCCCCTTTAACCCGCTAAAAACTTGTTGCGGGTCCCCGACTCCGGTTCTTTGAACAAGGATGTATTGACCTACGTGCGGTGATTGATGATCAGCCCCCTTAAAAATAAAAAGGTAAGTTGCCCAAATTACAAAAATTTAGATTTCAGTCGAATATCGAAGAAAAAGTAAAAGCAAAGTTTTCATTTGTTTTTTTAAGCTGATTAGCCTGCTTAGAAAAATCGAGAGTTTAAATAATTAACCCAGCGGACGTTTATGGAAAAAGGGCACATGTACATAGGCTGAGTATAGGTTATGAACCCTTTTTTCATTAACTGCCGTTATTTCCGGAAAATTAAAGATCAGTTCGATGACGGATCAAGCGCCTACCTGAGTTGAGGTTTTTTCACTAGGAGTCAAACGACGTTGCGACCATTTCAAAAAATTTTTCAGATTCTACTGGTTAAGTTATAAATTTTTACAACAACTATTAATTTTTTAAAACTACCTCTGAGAAAATACTGTTTTGAGTATGCGGTAATACAGCCATCGTTACTGGAATTCCCTGGCCGGATGCGAACACGTGACGGACCATGACGGGGGATGAAGGCTGCCTTAAAGCAGGCCGAAGTGTGTTAACTTTTCCAGGAATCCCAGTTTTGGGTAAATTGCAATTTGCCGCTGGTAAAGGTGGAGTAAACGTTTTTGGTGCTCCTAAAAATAAAAAAAAATTAAAATAAATTCAAGTGGAACTAACGATTGCATCCTAAAAATTTAGAAATAACTTTCAAGCTAAATTTGAGGCATGAGAATTATTTTGTGCCAGTCTTGAGCTCTTAAAAAAATTTTAGCTTCATGGTGATAATCAGAATTTTAGATCTAGAATTTTTTTTTGGTCAAAGCCAAATTTAAAAATTTATTTACCATTTCTAGATGATGTAACGACGCTATACTGCGTTGGAGCAGTCCTCGCTTCAATTTTCTTCCCACTATCAATTTTTTTTGTGGCAGCCCCCACAACAGCCGACGCTAACAAAGAAGGCGGCGGTTTCAACTGCGCTTTTAATTGATCCCGATTCGGACTATTTTGAATAACAGCTTGACAAATCTGATAACTCCTTTCTAAATTAACAGCTCCGGGCGGAGGTTTATTCGAAGCCGCACGCGAATTCCTATTACTCTTCTCCTTCGTCGTCGATTGTTTCGGCGGCCTCGCAGGCGTCGTCATGTTTAAAGAAATATACGGCACTGTATTGGCAACTATTTTCGTATTATTTGTATTAGCGATTGTCGAAACCGGCGTGATTGATGCTACTAACGGCGACGGAGCTACTACAGAAGGCAAGCTTATTAGGGTTGGAGGAGTGGCCGGCGGGGGAATGGCAGCTGATGAAATAACTGGAGGCTCGACGAAATTTTGTGTTTGAGTAACGCCAACTGTGCTCGTTACCAAACTATCAGCGTTGCTAACGACTTCAGGGGTTAATGTTACTTCTAATTCTAGTTTCGTGGCGTATTCTTGAAATTGTTGAACGGAATTTAGTTCAGAATTAAGCTCTCCGCTGTTTGAAGAAGACATAACACCTAAAAAAAAATTTAACAATTAATTAATCATTTTTTTACAAGTCTCAAGAAAAAATTCTTGCTACTCGTTAACATTTTGATGTCAAGCTCAAGTCCCAAGAAAATATTTCTGGGACTCGTAAACATTTTAGTGCCAAGCCCAAGTCACAAAATAAATTCCTGGCACTAAAACAATATTTCTCCGCTTAATTAAAGCTTGCAAAAAAATTTTAAAAAATAATTCTAATACCTGGAGAATCAATCTTCGAGTCATAATTCCAATCCAACCTCAAAGTTTCATCACTAAATGTATTATTTTCAATCCTTGGCTCAGTCTCCGTCTCAGTTAACAATTTTTCAGTCGAATCAACATCCCAACAGTTGGAAGCTTCAGATACAGCAACAGCAAACAGGGCCGCTTGAACTTCCTCTGTTTCAACACTTTTAGCCTCCTCGCACAAAGTCTCTATAACTTCCATAGCTTTCGCCCTTGAATTTTCCTCCATAATATAATTCTCAGCATCAATAATGGCATTCTCATGCTCGTTTAAAATATTCAAATGATCAATATCTTCGTTATTTATTTTTTCATCATCTTGAGCTATTTCCTGATTATTATTCTCTTGAGCAAATTCGACATCTTCGTTCGTTTTTTCATCGTCATTTTGAACCGGTGAATCCGGTTTAGTTTCTTCAATTGCACTATTTGAATTAGTATTTTCAGTCAATTCAGGGGGTTGAGGTGGGGATGGGATATTTACAGGGGGAGATAACGAAGGGAAAGGCTCATCAGTCGAATTTTCACTTATTACACTTTGGTACACTTCACTACAATCATCTTCACACGTTGTTGTATCCAATGGGTCTTTTTCATTGTTTTCGTTATCATTTTGGTCACCTTGATCCAGTTCACATTCAATATTTAAAAGTTCCGTATTTTCTATTTTAGTTTCACACTGTTCATCCTCACTTGGTGTTATTTCTTCAGATTGCTTTTCACTTTCATCCGGGATATTTTCAATTTCTATCTTAATACTTTCATCTTCTTCATTTTTACACTTGACATCTTCTATTTTTAATTTTTTCACAATTCCACAAGCATCTGTATTCGCAGGTCTCTTTGCATTATCAGAACTCTCTCTATAACTTGTAATTGCTCTTGTTACAGCTCCGACTGTCCTGACAGGCTGAGGAGGTCTTTTCGTACTAGGCGCAGATGATCTTAATTTAATAGTTGTTTTGATAGGAGGTCGAGTAACCGTATTAACTGGTACAGGTAAGGCTATGTCTTTATATTCTTTGAAACCCCAAATCGGTTCAAAATGTTTTAATTTCCAAGGATCAATTTTACTTTTTTCCTTTTCGGTTTCCGTTTTGAGTTTTTGTTGATTTTCAGGAGTGAATTCACCCTCTGATAGCCTCTCCCTCCATTGCTGGCACGCCCTCGCAAAGAATTCATTATTCAATGCTGATGTGTTCAGCCTTAGTGAAGAATCGGGTTGGGTTATTATGCTGGCCCGATCCACCTCAGGTAATAGTTGGACTAATTTGTATTGATATAATGGTGGAAGTATTGAAAACGTATGCTTGTTTAACAAGGCTCTGAGATCAGTGTTTGATAATATTGAATCTGGTGTTTCCAGATCGATGCATCCTTCTTTGGTCTGCTCCAACTGAGCAGCTGTTGACATTTTCTTACACGTCCTTTTCCTTTGTTTAATGCTGAAACCTGGGATCGATGCAAGGACTTCTCGCATTGTGAGAGGACGTTTTGCTGTTGGTGCATCTGGTGTGGGTGATATTTCTGGCTCATTTTCTACAACAAAAAAAATAAATTTAAAACATATTCATTGCACCCTCAATGGGAGTGCCATAAAAGGCTATTTAACCTCCCCATCCATCATTCCCCAATTTCAAACCAAACCATTTCCATATTTCAATTTTTGACACTTACGCTTGTTAGATGAGAGTATTGGTACTGTTTTAACAATAACCCTTGGAAAACTGGGCATCGGGGCCGATGTCCCAGCGGCAATAGTTGTATTTTTTCTCCTACGTTTCGCCTGTTGACGCAATGCATGTTTGATTACTTTTTTACTGTGAGAATGAGATATCCTAAGATTTATATCCTTCAATGAGTCGTTGCAGAAACACGGTGACGGTGAATTTTCCATTTTAAATATTTGTAAGTAATCATTTCTTTCAAATTTTCTTTCGCTTCCGAAAAAAGCTTCAAGCCAGCGGAAAGCAAAACAAGGACAAAGGTTTTATAAACCGAGATTTTCGATAAATATGATGTTGGCAAAAGGCTTCAACACATAAACTATTCATTTATGATTATTTTAATTAAATATTCACTGGAAATAAAACAATGCGGTGTCAACATCACGCAATAACATTACAAAAACCACTAGACACCTCCATTTTGAAAACTAATACATTGGTTTGTAATGGTTTCTGAGCGAGTCTTAAGAGTTATGAAAGGCCGGATGTGACGTCATTAGGATTTCGACCAATCACGTAGTGTTATTTCAAAATTAGATTTATTTCTTTGTTTATTAGGAAAAAAACGTCTATATTTTTTTCAGTTTGTAAAGTAAAATAACATTTTCGCCATATGCTGCCCTGAAAAAAAAGATATTGAAAGGAAATATGAGAAAATTATGATCCCTCCCAATAATTCTGAGGTCTTTTTAATATAAAAAGTCATCCTATTCCAATGACGCCATGAGACAAAGTCCTCTGTTTCAAATTAGCTTGGCTAGAACTTAAAAAAGTCAGAATTTTCCTTTGCAGGAAATAAAAACAAAAAATTTAATTACCCTAAAGAAAAAAATGTTCAAATATTTACATACAGAGGCTAAATGGGGGGGGCAATTTTTTGAGAGGGAGTTAGGATTCGTTTTCGAGGTTAATTTAAGGCCACTGGCAAAGAATGATTTGGCCTAATAGTTAGACAAACGAGGATTACAAAGCAATTACTCATCTGAAACACTAGCTAAGAACCACACAAGCCCCGTAAGCCATCGAATTTATTTTATAATGTAGAAAGAATAAGGAAACAAAGTAAATTGGAAAAGCAATGGTCCTCCCAAGACGGATCTGGCAATGATGTCATTGTAGCTGAGCTTTAAAAATTTCAACTGTTTAACAAAAAAATAAATATTATATTTTAAACTTGAGAGAAGACTAGCAGTAAAATGCACAATAGTTAATAGATAACTAAAAAATTTTTGGTACAATGATTTGTCTTTAGGTGCAATTTGCAAACATTAATTTAAAAAAATAAATAAGGAAATTTTTCATTTTTGTAAAAACGATCACAACCCTTAAACGAATTCCAGGTTTAAAAAAAATCATTCTGTTTCATGCTGATAAAACTGGATAACTCCATATTCACCGGTTCTCATCCACATCGGATCCTTCTCAGCTAATTCCTTGCTCTTTCCAGGAGGCAAACCACAAATTAAATCACATTTAACAGTTCTTAAAGATACAATATTAGTTGGTCGAAAACCTCGAATAGCAACTTTGAATTTTTCAGAATGGTCCCAATTAATATCTCCCATTAATTTTCGATAATTTAAATCACCTTTGAATATTATTAATTGAGATTGTTTTAATGTATTATAAAGAGACGAATCTCTGTCTTTCATTTCATTGTAATCGAATGGCAATGTCCAGTACTTTTCATCGTGTACGGTCCAAATTTCATCTTTGAGATATTTCCTCCATCTTTGAACTAATTCTGTTAAGCCTTCTTGCTCTAATTCATTCAGCAACCAATCTACGTCATGTTTAACAACGTCTGACACGTACCATGGAAGTTTTTTAATGTGGAAGCGGATAGTCGAGACTAGAGAACTTGAGCAGAGAAAATCGCAGAAGCAGAAATCGGAAAATAATTCGTATGAAGCGTTATCGCAAACAAAATCTAAAAAAAAATAAAAATTTTATCAATATTATAAAAATTTTTTAAATTATTCTAAGATTACTAAATTACCTATTATTTTTTTTGGATGCTTATCTAGCAATTCAAAAACTTTCCCAGAGTCATCTGCAAGTAAACACGAATCAAGCTCCTTAACATTGCTCAGAAGGCTTTCTTCCTCTGTCATCTGTGATCCATTAGATAACGATAAATCACAACGATTGCTCCAGAGAGACATTTTAAATAACTCTATAAATCTTGTACGTAAATCTTCTTTGGAAGTTTCTAGAGAATGTAAAATTGATAATGTGATTTTGGAAACTACTTTTATTTCAGAGAGAGCCACTTTAAATGCTTCTTGTTTTTGCATGAAAAATGGATCAAACTTCTTTAAGGTTTTGCTGAAAACAAAAAGATTTGATATGATATAAATTCTTAAATTTAACTCTTGTCAAAGTAATTTTTTTCTCACCTATTTTCAAAATTCTCCCACAGCCTCCTATACATATAACATTCAGCATACAGCCAAGCTGACTGAAACCAACATGGCTGATCCTCTATTTCTTCTAACGAACTTAGAAATTTATTCCATTCTCCTACATCATCAGCGTTTGATTGCAATTCAAGAAATGGTTTATTAGTTGTTACCTCATTTTTAAGTTTTGATATTTGCCCAATAATATTTTTAATATCATCCTCTGCATCCTAAAAACAAACCAAACAATCAAATTCTGATTCGTGATCAAAAATCATAAAACGCCGTTTTACCTACTGGTCCATATTGCTGAATAATATCCTCCTTACTTCTTGATAAATGATCTACAACTTTAGTTAATATTACTGGTAACCTATCTTTAACTGTATAAAAAGCAAAAGTTCTAAAAATACAAATAAAGTGATTATTGCCAAAGTAAAAGGTGTTGTCTCCACTGTTAAGGTTATGAGAACTTACTTCATGTATTTAGCACTCAGGTGCTCATTAACCGGAGTATCGGAGTCGATACCGTTATATGAAATAGAAGATTGACGTTTCATCGGTTTATTCTCCATATTGATTGCCCCCACGCTTGAAAGGTTGAAATCCAATTTTCTTGAGATGAAAACTCAGGAACGACCCCCCGCTGTAGAAATAGAAATTGAAACTATCAGCAAAGATCAATCGATTGTGAAAAATATTGAAAAAGAAACTATAATACCTACTTGTAAAAAACTGCCTTAAATTAATTAATATCACTATAGTATAATAGAAAATATTTAAATAAAAAATACTATTTCAGTTGGGAAAAAAATAGGAAGAAATAGCTTTACGTGTCAGCAGAAAAAATCCATCATGGCGCCGGCAGATAACGTAGCAGAAGAGAAGAACTTGAAATGAAAGCGATAAAAATGTCTCGATTTCATTGTTTTTGTGGTATTTTTTTCCTTGACATTATTCATGTCTTTTAAGTTAACGTTATCATTCATAAAAAAGGATTTACCGTGCTCTTTATTATTTCTATGATTTAATTAGTAAGTATTCCCGCGTTCAAATATAATCAAAGCATCAAAGAAGAAATTCCTTGACTGACATTAATATTTTATGATCTACTTCGTATTTACTTAAAATTTTCTTTCTTTTCCACGTATATCTTCCGATTTCCCAAGCGCACCTCTTTAAAATTTCAGAGGATAAACGCTTCGAACGATGAAAAATTTTTTTAATATGAAAGATTCAAGGTCTTAACGTTTTTTTATTTCTAGGCCATCGTGATGCTGGCTTGTTCGTGACGTTATGGCCATTTGGTCATGACACTGATATTGGAGTAAATACCTTATGATTAATTAGATCATTAAGAATTCTTGTTTTTTTCTTTTAGATTTTTGTAAATAAAATGGCGCAAGGAGCTAAATGTAGCGAGTGTGGGTGCTTGTGTAAAGGGAAGGTAGATCAAACATCATTGCATCTTCATGTTGAGATTGAGAATTTAAAACAGAAGTTACTGGAGAGGGAGAATCATATTGTGACTATGGAGACTAATTTTCTCACGGAGGTAGATAAATATCCCAATGGAGAATGCGCTGCCTTAGCTGAGGAATTATTAACATGGCAGGATAAGTACTCAAGGTTATACGAAGCTCATAAAAGGATTCAGAAGGTTAATCAAAATTTAGAAGATAAATTATTGAAAATAGTAGATAAATGTGAAACGGAAAAAACAATGTTAAATAAGGATATTGCTCAGTTGAAACAGAGATTAGTTGAAGCGAATTCTAATATAGTTTGGTTGAAAGATGAAAATGTAAGTATAAGACTTAATGAGGCATAAAGAGAAAAGAATGATTTTAAAAATTTATTTTCTTTTTTAGGAGAGGAATAGGAATGATGTTAATTTAGCGATTCAACTTCTTCAATGTAAACCGTCAAATTTTGTTCCTCAAAAATTTGAATCTCTTCCAGTTGACTTACAGCAAAAAGTAAAATTGTATATGTCAAATAAAAAGAAATGCGGGGAAGGAAATAATCAGCCAAAACATGAAATGAAAACGATTAAAGTACCAATACCAACATTTCCTCCGACTGCTATGTTTTATTCTGTAAATAAATCAATTTCTGGTGAGTAGGATTTTTTTCTAGATTGTTTTATATTGTGGAATGTTAGGCTTGAGGATAAAGTATGAGTTTAAATAAAATTATTTTTGCAGAAAAAGATAATGACGAGCAAAAATCAGGCAAACCAGTTGATATCGTCTCAGCAGCAATAATGGCTAAGATTTTGGAAGAACGAGAAAAAGAAAGACAAAACGTGAAACATTGCAACACTTGCATATGCCCTTTGCAAAGAGTATTTACTCATCAGACAACTCAAACGGATGAGACTTTCAGATTTTTCATCGATAATAATGAAATTTTCTCCAGTGTAAAAAATCAAATCGTTAAAGTTGAATCTTACCAAAGTCAATCGCCTTCCGTTAGTAGTGCTATTCTCATAGAAAGAAGTAGTGTACCTGTTTGTAATAACAATAATAACAATGTAAATAATACGATCGTACCTCAAAAGAAAAATGACGTACTAAAACTAAACGTAGGCCGAAATCGATATCATTCAAGCAAATTAAGCAGAGGAGTAAATCGAGGATTGTATAGTTCGTTCAGAAAAGAAAAATCAGAAGATGTTGTGCGTAATAGCGAAGTTCATTTAGACGGTAGTGTTCGGTTTAGTGATTCAACAAATCAAAAAGCGGTTAACTCTAAAGATGTCGCCATTGAAATCGAGCCAGAGGCTGAAAAAACGAAACACGGACCGAGGAGATGTTCAGTGAGCGTACAATTGGGGTCTAGTAATATTTTATTAGACAACGCTACTTGTTATTCTTCAGCTGTGACACATCCAACGCATCCTTATGCGTTGGTACATTCCGCCAGGTCAAGATCAATGTCTGATTCTGCTTCGAGTAATGATGAGTGTTCGGAAACAAGACCGACCGAAACGCAAATTTGAAGGATCAGATAATTGAAGGTAGCTGATTAATTTATAACCCGCACAATACTGTTAAAATTGTCACCAAAGGAGTAGGAAAGGCTGTGAGGTACTGTGTTTCATATCAGAGTTATTATTTTAGATGAGCTAGAAGATAGAAGTTAGATAAATATATTTAAATTTCCGGGCAGTTAAGAAAAAAAAATTTTGAAAAGCAATTTTGAAATGAAAAATTTCATGTTTTGTAAATTTATAGCCGAGATTTTTGCCTTTGCTTGTAGGTTTTTGTTTTAGGCCTATTTAATCAGTTTGTGAGCTGGCTGATACAAGCCAGATATCTAAGACTCATTAAAAAACGATGAGACTAGTGCTCTTATCTCCGGGCTCATGCCCACAGACAGAGAAGCCTGGTGCTCATTTTGGCCCCATCAGTTAGTCACCCTTGTACAAGTTTCTGGTACAAAGTAAATGCAGCTGAATTTGAGATACTTAAAAGATAAATGAAGGTATCAGTCTGATCATTGAAATAAAATCAATTCTTGTATTTGTTTTAATAATAAATTAAAATCGAATAGTTAGAGGTAGTAATTTATCGAGTGGATGAAAAAGAAAATTCTGCCTTAATGATCAATCATTCCTCCGCCAGAATTTTGAGCACCTTGAGATTAAACTCACAATTATTCCGGTTTTTAAAAAGCTTGTAAAATCAGGTTTAAAACGATACCCAACATGGCTGTTTTCTAAAATTTGAATTCTCAAGGTCATTCGCATAATTTTAAGGACAGCGATTATGCTAACTGACCTTGAAAAAGTCAAACGAAAGAGTAGGTCTTGTCGTAAATCGTTTAAAAGCGCTTTTCATGAGCTTTTTAATGAGATTAAATACAATTTTAAAAAAATTTACGTTTAACGGAGGAAATTACAGTTTTTGATTTTTTGGGCAGCATTTTGTTTCTTCTTAATCCGACTTGGATAGTTACCACTTTTTAAATATTTAATTACAGTATTAAAAATTAGAAAATTCGTTCATGCGCATAAACTTCGTGATTATTTTACTAAAAATGCAATAAAAAATTTTTTTTCACTTGATGTAAGCAATTTCTTCTTAAAATGTTTTAATATAAAAACATTTTAATCGTCTTCCCAAATTTTTTTTACATTGCTTATGTTAAGAAATAAATAAATAATGCGCATAAACGACGGTTAAAAATTTTTAATGCATGATATTTGGTGAGCTATTCAAATTTTAAGTTTTGCACAAGCCAAATCTTGGAAAAGAAGTTCTTGACAGGCCAAATGACTAGAAGGCTCAAAATTCGACCATAAGGCATGTACGTTTGAATCTAACTAGTGCAAAACTCTAAAGTTAGGCATAAAATTAATTTTTTGCCTGCTTGCTAATAATTCTTTTTTGATAGAACACCAAAAAATTAATATCTGGTAATTACAGGGAAGTTTTAAAGTTTTAACCGTGATCATTTTTGTTCTTCATTTTTAATAGTTGTCCCAAGTAAAAAGTATCACCTTTTGAGTAAATTTTTTCGCTTGCTATTTCAGACATTAAGGCCTATAAATAAAAAGTAGGTTTATTTACGATTTTTACATGTCATGTTATTGTTAAAAATTGCACTGGTAGTAAAATTAAAAAACTCTCTTTATGTGACGAAAAAATTAGTTAAGATTCGATTAAAAGTGATTACTATTTTTTATAAATTATTCTTGTAGTTCCTTTTGTTTTTTTTTTAATTAGTAGAAAACGAAATTGTATTTTGTGTAGATAGTAAATATGAAATTTATTTAGCAGAATTGTAAAAAAAGAATTTTAAGAATCTGAAATCGCTTTTAATCTCGAAAATGTAAAGAAAGAAAGGATGAAGACGTAATCATTTAAAATGGCGCTAGCTGTAGTTCAATGAATGGTTGATAGATGGCGTTAATGTCATTTTAGTTAGTAAAATATAAAGAGAGATAATTTATTCACTGATTAAGCTTTCAATAGTCAGCCAAAACACGTCCAGATTGACTCAAGTTCACTGCCACCTTAATTTTTCATCTCGGTGGGAGCGTTCTTGAGTTAAAAAACCAATATGGCCGTGCTCTATTGAAAATCTAGATTAGTGCAGTGATTAATAGATGGCGCTACTGGCGTTTTAGTTTGTGAAATGACCATCTGAAGAATCCTTATAGAGAAATTCGTTGATTGGCGCCAGTGTAGTTCAATTAATTGATTAAAAGATGGCGCTAGTGTCGATTTAGTTTGTAAAATGGCCGTTCAAGGAATACTTTCGAAAATTTTTCGTTGAATAGCTCAGTTTAGTTTACTGGACGGTCGTCAGATGGCGCTAGTGTCGTTATATTACCCAATAACTCTTCACAGGCCATTTTTCCGTGTTTTGAAGTTTCACAATGCTGTAAAAAAAGATAAAAATAATTCGAATTCTTTCTTAAACAACAAATCACATTCAAAATTTCCAACTAACCTTTTGGCTAAAAATTTAAGGTCTCTTTCATTGAAATGATTACGCCTATCACGTAAAACGCAGCGAAATTTTGTAGTCGAATATCATTAGAATTGGTATTAATAAAAAAAATTAGCACAAACTTTGTCCGCTAGGAGCGCTGTGTACAATGTTATTAGCTCATGCAGCGATCCTAGCGGACAGAGGAGAATTATAACTCAAAACTCGACCGCTAGTGTCGCTACCTGTTCGTATTTTAGTTAACTATTCAACAGTAGCGACCTTAGTGGTCAAATTTGAGTTATTATTCCCCAATTAAATGAAACTTTGCCTTTGTAAGGACAAAGCACATACAAGAGAGATACAATTTAATAATCATTGTATTTTAGGATTGAAAAAAAAACATTTTTTTTAGTGATTTTTGACTAGTCTGTAAAACGTTCAATAAAGTTTTACCATATTTACTTATTTTATTATTTTTTCTATCAACATTATTTCCTTTTGTTGAAAAACTAAAACTAAAAAATGACTACAGCTTTTTTTTCTCAATCTTGTTTTAATGAATAATTTTTAATTAATCTTACTAAAACCGCTAAATTAGCGCAAAAGAATCCGATTCCTTGGAACCAAATATATAAAAACGTATTCTTACCCCGAAATTCTAAGAGGTAAGCGGGGACCAACCATGCTAGCTGAGCAAACAGCCATAAAGACGTTAAAAACGCGGCTTGGCGCAACGTCAATTTAAACCTCGGTAAATTAGGCGGTAAGAGAGATAAGTACCAAACAAAGTACTGAGAAGTCAGAACGGGATTATAAGAAACGATCGTGAAAGTTTGAACGAACAAACAAAATAAAATATTGGATTTTTTGCCGAAGACAAATGAAAATACAATTAAGAGGATTAATTGCGGGATGAAAATCAATCCGGGTGGTTGATCGGGATTTAGATAAAGGAGATAAAAATAAACGGAGAAATTATGTCTCGTGTCTTTTCTGGTTAAATGATACAAAAAACTTTCCTGGATATATTCAAACCCGTATAAATAATAGCAGAGACCTGTTGCAAGTGCTAAGCTTGAAACACAAGCTGCTACTAATATCACACGATCCAGATTTGGGTAAATAAGTCGAATAAATTTTTTGTCTCTGCTTTCATTTCGCATTGATAAATAAATTGGCAAAGAAAATACGATTGGATACAATCTGATATGAATTGCAAGCGCTAGGAATAACCCTGTGAGAGCTGGACGATTTTTTAAAAGAAAAAATACGCTTAGAAGAACAATGCAGCCAATAATCGAGTCTGAATTACCTCGTGTGGCTATAATAATTGATAATGGGTTGTATATCCAAAAAAAAGAACATTTTAAACTAATCGCATCTGAATATCCTTGTGATTTAACTAAACGATGCACTAAAGCTCCTGCAATCACATCAATGACTGAAAACAATAATTTCCCACATGCTGGATGGATTAAAATATTAGGAACTAACAACCAAGCTATGATTGGTGGATATCGATACGTTCGCCTTTTATACGGCGATTCTCCTTCCGTTACGTATCTTGCTGCATCCGTAAAAACTTTATAATCAACATCCGTAAATGGGACATGAAAATTTTGATCATGCCATTCTCCATATAAAATAGTAGCAACCCGAATTGTGAATCCTACAGCTAAATGTTTATTCAAATTATTCATAATTTGGTCCGTAGTCGTGTTGCTGCTTTCATTAAACAATTTTTAAAATTTTGAAATTCAGCTAAGCATGAATTATGAGACACATTTTCCTGTTTCACCACACAAGCAGCGTATAAAGCACCTTCACTCTTACACTCATTTAATAACTCAGGGTAACGAGCTAAACGTGTCCTTGCTTTTTTAACGGCTTCCATTTCTTCGTGATTTTAATCTTTCTTCTTCTTCATCTAATTTCTTATGATGTGCAGCAATTTCTTCTTCTGTATATCCAAACATTCTATCCAATCTAGCTGATGTCTGTCTTCTTAATCTTTTTTTTGCTGTCAATTCTGCATGGGTTGGTTCTCTGGTATTAGCAATGAATATATCATATATTGGCTTGCTAAAAAAAATTAGCACACCAAGCGTACAAAAACCATAAAGTGAAACCTTAGGATATTTTACAAATATATTTTCATCTTTTAGTAACTTCACTTGTTTTCTTGGTCTCTTTGGGTAAACTGGTCCATTTTCATTCATTTCGAATTATCTTTTGATGGTTTAAAGCCTGAGCAGACCAAGGACTCATCATACCATTTTTTACAACAATTTTTAATATCCTGTATAAATTGTTGGCAAGCAGATTCTTGAAAATTGTTTTCTGAAATTAAAAAAAAATAAATAAAAGTCGGTCTTAGTAATAATCAAGTAAATTTCACTCTCCCAACCCAAAAAAACTCATCCTAACCTCAAAATTGGAATACACCGGCAATCTAATTACCTGTTAAACACTTTTGTAAAGCACATGCAAAAGGTTTACATGGATCTCTTCGAGGCATGAAATGTTAAGAAGCCAAAAAAAAAACTAAATACGAACACAAAAAAAATAAAAAGGGAAAATAACGCTTTTACCGAATGATCTAAAATTTTTTCGCATCTACTGCTGTCGCCATGTTTTTCCTTCATAACTTTTTCATAACTAACCTCAAAAATGATAAATTTGAATTTATTATTTACTTTAAAAGTTTTAATGCACCATGTACGTTTTATTTCGTTTATTATTAAATAAAAAAGCGTTTTATAAAACGTTTGACTCAAACTGGAGAAATCTTTACGTTCAAGGGCAATCCATTACACCAAATGTCAGGGAATATTTTTATTATATTGATCATCAAGGTATGGTAAGTTTTTCTGCTAAATTTGAATTTTTCAAGTCATTAAAGTATCTAACAATAAAAACTCTTTTCAGCTATTTTTGGATGACGCCAGGATTAAAAATTTCACATCTTGCTTTAAGGAAAAAAAATTCCTCGTCTTTTTTTTCACAAGGCTGAAAAAAAATCAAACAGGACGATATGAAAAAGAATTCCCTTACGTTTCACCTTGTGGAAGAGAATTTAACTATATAAGATGTGATGATGTGCCATTTGTTTATACTCATGTGATCCCTGAGCCCAACACTGGAAATCAATTCAGATTTTGCCATAATCACGCTGATGATAAATTATCAGTTAAATTTGAACCTGAGAAATTGATAATGCTTCCAAAAACAGGTCGAGTGTATCATCCAGCCCCTGAAAGGGCAGGAAATATTGGTTTGGTAAAATCAAGCTTAGCCATTGAATTTAGTAAAAATTTTAAATTTAATAATTCAGAAGAAAATCCTCCAACTCATTTCACATGGAACAGTCAAGTTTACAAGCTTGTCAAATGGTATGATGCATTACCAGAGGATTCTTAGAAACAATTTACAAGTTGAAAATATAAGATTATATAATAGGAACAAGAACACAAAAATATTTGCACAAAAATGGTGGAAGTGGAAACTACAATACTGAAATATTATAAATTACTATTAATAAAAAAATAACATGATAATTTAAAAAAAAAGCAACAAGTTTAAAAAATCAGCCCTGCTGACTGTAAAAAAATAATATTAGGACTTATGGACTCCATCAGCAATTTCGAATTGTACTATCAGTGACTTTTTTTAGAATTTGATCCATTATATTTCCATGAAGATCCTCTTTATACGGTTCAAAATGTAAATAATTTAAATCTTCATGGTTTGGAGTTTGATAAACTAGATTTTGGCTTTCTTCTACGCATAGTCTGACCAGTTCTTTAAATTTGGCATTGTCGTTTAATAACCTAAAAAAAATCAAGTTTAATTATAAACTGTGATATTAAAATATAACATTTTAAAAATTTATTGTTTCTTATTTTGTTACTTACATTTCAGATGCTACTAAATTTACAGGCGGCTTCGAATCAATTGTATAAAAAATTCTTCTAACGTATTGAAGCACATGATAAACATGATGCATTTTTCTCTTCCATTCTTTGAACTCTTCACTCACATTTAATTCACCTGTTTCACTGTTAATCGCAGGGTGAAAAACATTACTTTCAAATATGACTTTCTGAAAATAAAAATAACAAGTATTTAATTTACAATTTGTTTTCAGTTCATTAAGAAAAAAAATTACTTACAGGACATGGGCCGTCTGGGAACGTCTCAGGAAAGTATAATTGAAATCGAAATATTCCCCCTTGATATAATCCTTGCCTAACAAATATAACTCCAAACCATACTACAAACAAAAAACAGTATTAGTAGGCCTACAACTAAAATTAGAAACTAAGGCTTGACTGATTAGCTTACCTAAGGCATCTTGGTCAGATGGAATTACATATATGCCTGTTAAATCTTGTTTTTGTAGAAGATGGCTACAACAAGAATTGAGTAAATAAAATATGTTCGCTCAGAAAAAAAAAGAATGCTAATTTGAACTTACTATTCAGACATGATAGCATACTCCAATAAGTATGGAAGGAACAGTTTGGTGTTACCATTATTTACATCAGGTGCAACTGGTCTATCAATCATTTTCATCGACATAGATAATCGAGGATCTACGGTCGCACTAGGCTTTGATGGAAGCACTTTTCGGAAAGAGTCCGTCCTCTTAAATGACATTCCATTGTCATCCTAAAACATACGAACGATTACAAATCCGATTTTAGATTGCTCCTAAATAAAATATTGTAGATTTATCTTAATAGTACCTCCATTTTTTCCGGGAGATCCATTCCATACTCATAACTAAATTACTTTAAAACGTAAAAAAATAACTACTAATATTTTTATTTTCAAAGCAATGTTTCCACCATGTTGTTTCGTATATTGGCAGATTGCGTTTCCGGTCAAGCGCAATGCCATTCATAACTTTTCAAAATGGTGATAGAGGACTTCCGGTTGGGAATTTTAGTTGAATCGTCGATGTTTAACTAACATACGGTCGTGCTTCTTTCGTGTCCGATTTTATTACAAAAACCCGCGAGTTCTAAGTTAATTAGTGTTTAATTAGTAAGTTAATATCGCGAATATTGTTATTTTGGGCTTTAAAATGAAGTGTTTACCTCGATTAAAGAGGATTGCATGGATAAATTTGATGGGGGATCAATGCCTACTCCCTAATGGTTGAGGGAATCATCGCCATGTTGATTTCAGGATTAATTTTTGTGAGTAATTTTTGTTAATTGTATTGTCAAGCCATATTTGATAAGCCGCATGGTGTAATGATTGGTTTACAAATAATTGCAAGTTTTTTTAAAATATGTAGTGTTTTAATGTTAATTATTCGTGAAGAAAATATTTATCCCAAATTCGATTGCAACGGAAATGTAAGATGACCATAGTTCTGACATCTTAGTGTCATGGTCAGTCCAATTTTTAAGCAAATTTCTGTTTATAATGAGTGATCGAGTGAATTTATGTTTATTGGTTATATTTTTGTTTGAAGAGCATCATAGTCTATAATTTGTGCTTGAAATCCGAGACATTGAAGAATAAAGCCGTAAGTACAAGAGGTGAGTTGTATTTCTGCAGCAGTGTAATTTAAAATTAGTTGTACCTAATGATCTTCAGGAAATGCTGGTCAACTGTATTACAGTGAAGGAGATGTGAGATTGATGTATACTTTTAGGGATCATTTTGCTGTCTTTTTTTTTGTTGCAGATCCGTTAGTTTAAATGCAGAGCATGAAATTCCAGTTGAGCTGTTTTACGACTGATTCATCTAGCTTTGCTACCAGGAAAATAATATGATGAATCAGTTTAAATGAAATCAATGTATGATGAAGCTCGACTAATCATTTTTTCAACCCGGAATTGGGAGCTTGAATTAGCTTGTTCGAGGGAAAATGATTTTGTTGTCTGCCAACTCTAGTGCTTATGCAGGATGTCACATTGCTTCGTATCGCCTAATTGGGACAGATCCTCATTATTAATACTTACTGCTCTGGAAATTTCAGGTGAGGATTACAAACAAATCATTTTACCATCGAAACTTACCATGACTGCCTAGTATTAAATCCTTTTTCGGTGAAATATTTGTAGCTATTTGCAAGGGCCTGGCCAAGGGTTTTATTTGACCTAGTATTCTAAATCATGGGACTTGTTAAGCTTTTTCCATAAAAAAAAAGCGAATAAATTTCTAGTTTCATGAAAAAAAAGTATATTCAATAAAATATATGAACGTAATAATATTAAAATACAAATAGTTTTACATATTTATTTACATTGCATATTTATAACAATATTTAATTAAATAAGATCCATGTTAATGCTCTTTTTGTTTTACACCATTGAACATGGCATTAATTAATCTAAATTCTTTTTTTCTAATAAGAAAAATAAAAAAAACTGAATTTTTTTCAAATTTCATTTGCGCAATATTAAAATACACAAAAGATTATATATAAGGCACACTTTATCACAATTTTTGATAAATAAGACCTTTGGTCAACAATCTTTGTTTTCTTACAAATATGTCATCCGTTAATGCAACAAAATCATTTTGGATTGTTAATAGTAAAATATTGTATGTAGGAACTATGATAGTTTAACCCGAAGTGGATATTTTATTAGTAAGTCAAACAAAAATTATTCCCAAAATTCCTTGTAGCTAATGATTTTGAGCATTTAGATCTCAGTTCATTCAACACTTTAAGATTCAATTTATTGCAATTGAATTGGTACAGGTACTGGGAATATTTGAATGGGCCTGGCAGCGACTGGAGTTTGATTTTGAGTTCCACGACGCAAGCCATCCCTTGAATGACGTTTAACGTGTTTCGTTAAATGATCCGAACGCATGAAGCGTCTTGAGCAAATGCTGCAGATAAATTTCTTTTCTCCCGTGTGTGTTCTCTTATGCCGGGATAGCTCGTCTGATCTTGAAAATTGACGATCGCATCCTGGCCACTGGCAGGAAAATGGCTTTTCACCTGCAATCAAAAAATTAGAACGGTTTTAATTTTTAATAAACAAGGCCTGACGTATTAAAGGTTAAAAAAATAAACGGACTTTAATTTATAAACTCGCGAGCAAAGTTCGGTGAAATTTTTCAAAGAAAAACTGACGTTGATAATTTAGATTAGATTTCGTGAAGAAGACCAGTCCGGGCTATTTATAAACGCGGAAGAATTTCGTTTTTAAAAAAAAAATGTTTGCGAAAAATTAGTGGGACAGTTTCGTTTTAGATTAGAGGCGTTTTCTGGGTTTTAGGTTATGTTCGAGAGAGAGAGGTGGCTGTAGGCGGCGTCTGGGGGTGCCTATTTACCTTCGGAAAATTTTTATCCATTTTTTGCTTCAAGGTGTTTTACAAAACAAAAGACCAAGCCTAGATATGTATTCGACAAGGAAGTTGTAAAATTTTTTCCATAAGCTAAGCATTGAAAACGAGAAGATGATGAAATTTCTTCAACATATTTAATCAGACGACTTTTATAAAGGTCAAAATTACATCGTTAATCAACCCAATTAATTGGAAGCCTGGAAAAATATGAGATTTGTTGATGCGTTGGATGTGTCTCAGTGTAGATTTTGAGGATTTTTATGATGAAATAATGAAATAGGCAGAAGAAATAAATAAATAGAGTATTGTTGTTTTTGTTTGATTATGTTAATGTAAGCAGCGGGAAGAATCTTGAATATGGTTTTTAAATAAAGTTAAGGCAGTGCTGACGCCTGAGGAGGGCTAAAGGGGCTGGGGCATCTTTTCAAGCCATCTTGGCCTGCATAGAATCGAATAGAAGTGTCAGCAGAAGTCTTTGCTAGAGATGGTTTCTAACATGAAATGTTGCTCAACCCGCTAAAGAAATTGGCCAGGCCCTGCAGAGAGGATCCAAAAGGGTAGGCATTGTTGGCAGCCTTGCACATTTAAAGAAAGCGTTGGTGGGCCCCAGAATAATGGCAAAATCCGATGGGTGCTGAGAGCCCAAGAATAAATTATATGGCAAAATTTCAGAGATTTAGGTTTATGGCCTTTTTACTCTTAGGCTTATTCTTAGGTAATTTTTTTTATTAAATCTCAAGAGTTGTTATTGAGAGTCTGAAGGCGAAAATGCCCAGAAAGAAACTAGTGGTAGAATTCATCCTTAATTTTTATTGTTTTATTAATATAAATCTATTTTTTTTCACAGAAAGAGTTATGGCCATGATTCTCTGCAGAGTTGGGGATGTGTGCAAGCAAGCGTGGAAAACAACAAATGCTGTGGAAGGATGGCGCGGTAAATTTTAGATGGTGAATAAGGTAGGAAAAATTTTTCTAAGTCTCCAACCCTCACTCTTCGACAAAATCTCAATTTTGCTCAAGTCTTGTTTCTTCAAGAAAGAAATATAAATGCTGTGAAAGAGTAGCACAGTAAATTTTGGATTGCAAAAATGGTTTGAAAGGTCTCTGAAGGTTTCTCAAGAAGATGTCGAGAGGAAAAACCTATCAAAAGATTTGTTCGACAGAAAAAATTTATCAAAAAATTTGTGAGGCAAGAAAAATTTATCAAAAGATTTGTTCGACAAGAAGTTTTTTTCATAAGATTTGTTTGATAAAAAACATTTATGAAAAGATCTGTTCGACAAGAAAAAATTATCAAAAAATTTGTTCGACAAAAAGAATTTTAAAAAAATATTTGGCAAAAAGAATTTTTAAAAAATATTTGGCAAAAAGTTTTGTGAGTGGATTTTAATATTTCAGCCCAATTCTTGATTTTTAAGTTGCCTTTCTTAGGGCTAAAATTTGGCTTGGTTATTGCTGTTGGGAAACCGTAAATGGCTGAAATTGAATTAATTACTAACTTTTAAAAAAAACCAGACTAAAGGGTGGCGTTATTTTCAGCTCATTAAAAAAAGCTGATGTGTCAGTTACATAAACAAGAAAGTACTGATATATGCAAATTTTCTGGCACGCGTAATTCTAGACTTACTGTGCCGACATAATGACGGCATCGGATTAATTCAAATAAGATAAGGATAATTACCTGTATGTGTACGCATATGCGCTTTCAAATGTGAAGACTTAAAGTAATTCTTTGTACATCCCGGATGTTGGCACTTGAAAATCCTTTGGCGAGTATCCACCGGGGTTGTTTTCGCTGCCGGAGTCGCGGTGAAAACAACAACGGGCTGCCCATCAACCACAATAGTACTCGGGGATATGTGGATTAATTTCCCACCGGTAAGGAACACCGGTTTTGGAGCAATAGCAATCGGTGGAGTTATATTATCAGTCTGAGATCTTGGTTTCTCTAATATTTGAGATCGGTTTTGACTAGGTTCGAGATATCGATTTGTAGTTTCTATCACAGCCGGATTATTATTTTGAGTCTGAACTTGAACTTGAACGTGATTTTTATTTGTAACGACATCTCGGTTCGTGTCTTTGCTGTTGACAAATATTTCTTCCTTTTTAGAACTCATTTTATATTTTAAGCTTTTTAGGATGTTCGGTTGTTTTTCTTGGTATTTATCCGGGCTGTTTTCTTCATCTCCCCAAGATCTTGATAATATGTCTTGCTCGATCGTGGTTTTTAGATCTTCGTGATCTGTTAAATCCGGTTCGGACCATTCTGGTGATGTTCCATGGTAAGATTGATTCCATTCTAAAAGTGACATTAGATCTAAGTCACCGAATGGCTCGGGGCTGCATGTCCCGTCTTTATGTGCTTTCATGATAACGCTGACTGGGCGAGGTCGAGCTTTTATAGTCTTGTTTGCAGGGCTTGGTGTCCTCGGAGGTGTCTTGCTCTGGTCTTCAACCTGGAATAAAAAAAAATATTTAATGATTTGTTTGTTTTGATTTTTTTCCCCTAGATTTTTTTCCAATTTGATCTTCTTTGAGGAAATTTTTTCCTGATTTGTTTTTCGAGCAAAGTTTTTCCCAGTTTGTTCTAGTGCGAGGAAATTTTTTCCTAGTTTGTTTTTATTCCGGGAAATTTTTTCCTAGTTAGTTCTTGTTCGAGGAAATTTTTTCCTAGTTGGTTCTTGCTCGAGGAAATTTTTCCCTAATTTGTCTTTCAAGCAAAGTTTTTCCCAGTCTTGTAGAGCAATTTTTTCCCAGTTTGTCTTGTCAAGGAATTTTTTTTCCAGTTTGTCTTGTCGAGCAAATTTTCTCCCAGTTTGTTTTTGTTCAAGGAAATTTTTTCTTAGTTTGTCTAGTTGATGATATTTTTTTGGTTTGTCTTGTTGAGCAAATTTTCTTAATTTGCCTTGTGAAACAAATTGTTTTGAAAGTTTGTTCTTGTTGAGTAATTGTTTTGAAAGTTTGCTCTTGTCGAACAGTTGTTTTGAAAGTTTGTTCTTGTCGAGCAATTGTTTTGAAAGTTTGCTCTTGTCGAGCAATTGTTTTGAAAGTTTGCTCTTGTCGAACAGTTGTTTTGAAAGTTTGTTCTTGTCGAGCAATTGTTTTGAAAGTTTGCTCTTGTCGAACAGTTGTTTTGAAAGTTTGTTCCTGTCAAGCAATGTATTTAAAAATTTATTGTCAAGCTATTTTTTTCAAAATTTCCTGTCAATCAGTTTTTTCAAGATTTCCTGTCGAGCAATTCTTTTCAAAATTTCCTGTTGGGCAAATTATTTTGAACATCTCTTGAAAATTAAAACTTTTATAGAAAATAAGGATTAAGTTGTAAAAAAATTGTACCTTGCGATAAGAGCACGCTCAGAAATGATAATATTATAACAATGCAAATAATGCGCAATTACTTCAAAATTAAAAAAAAAAAAATTCACTACACGAGCCTGCCACGATTAAAAATAATAAAAAAAAAGTAAATACAAACAAAAATCTCTTGAAAACGACCGTGACATTTGAATAAACAATCCACGCATGCGTTAATTTCTAACCAGGTTAGGTTATTTTTCCCAAGAAGCTGTAACATCTTTTTTTTTTTTAAAAAAAAAGGGCCACGTTTTTTGTGTCGATCATCATCCGAAGGTTAAAAATAAAACTATAACTCGTTTTTTATTATTATCAATTAATTTAATCAGGGATATTGATATATGCATTCGAAAAAAAAAAGAATTCAATAAAAAGATGATGAAATAATCGCGAGAATAAAATCATTTTGTTTTTACGAAATTAAGACGTTTGATAAATAAGTTTAAGGAAAATATAAACCTAATTAGCTTAGCTAAATGATACTAACCAGACGAAATTGTTGAAATCAATGAAAAACCAATGAAAATGACGAACCGTACTGACGACGAAATTATCTCTTTGAACAAACGTTAGCATTTGTTGGCAAGCGTTCAAAGTTGCCTAATCATATCGATGTCTTTTTAGGTACCGTGTGTACCAGAAAACGGTTACTCAATATCAATGGAAGTGAGGTTGGTTTTTTTTTTTTTTTTTTTTTAAATGACTTACCTCTGTGATTTTGACTTTCTTGCATGGCGGGTTTTGTTCGAATTCCTCCCCTTCGGAATCTGAGGGTTGAGGAGTTGGTAATCCCCCGCTCGGAGCGATGTCCAGTAAAAATCGTTTTTTAGGCAGGACCGTTTCCAGTCGCCTTTTTAAGTTTTTCATCGCTTCGTCTTGGTTGTTTATCTGTGAAAGAAAAATGAGAAGGTTAGTTTGGGATTCGGGAAAATTTTGCCGGGAGCAGTAGCGTCGTAAGGGGGGAGTCAACAGAGCGAAAGTTTTTTATAAGATTTATAAATCTAGCCATATTTTTGGGTTGAGTTTTATTTTTTTTAAATTCCTGGCACGTTACAAAAAAATTATAGAGATTTGAGAATTTTTAAAGGAACATTCGGGTTTGAAAAACAATATTTTTGAAGAAAAAATTCCCTTGATCACAAGACGTCAAAGAGGCTGCAGTGGGCAGGACACGTGGTGCGGGCGCCGGCAGCCTTGACTAGGCCATGCACGGCCAGCGGCCACAAGACAGGCCCAGGATGAGGTGGATTCATCAGGATGCCCTCTCCAACGTCAGGGATTGGCAGATTATGGTTTTGGAGCAAGGTCAGTGGATGAATTTGGTGGAGGCGGCTGTAGGACTTCAGGCCCTATAGTGCCAGCGGAGTAATGGTGATTTTTTGGTTAAGAAAAAGATAACGAAGGGCTTTGGTAAGGACTTTTGAGTTGAGTGGAAGGCACTTGAAATAGATATTGAGATATAAGATCTACCATGGAAGAATTTGGGCCAGAAGCTGATAAATAAAGATCCCAGTTCGCAAATTTTGGTCTAAATATGTTAAGAGAGGATTTCATTGACAACGGTTGGGTCAAAAATGATTGATAGCGATTTTATTGGTACAGTAAACGATATGTAAGAGTCTCAGTGAAAACTCATCGGTCAGAAAAAGCCTAAGAGGGAAAATTTGGGCAAAAAAACAGTAGAACAGCTTCATAGGGAAAATATTTGGGCCAGGAAAAGATATAAAAGAGAATTTTTGCGCTAAGAAATGGTAGAAAAGATTCTTAGTGGGAAATGCGCTGGCCAGAAATAGCATGAATCACTAGTAAGAATTTTAGGGCTACATTAATCTCAGCGGAAATATTTGGGTCAGGAAACGAACAGAAGATTAGTGGAAAGACTTGAGTTAGAAAATGGTAAAAAAGAGTCTTGGAGGATTGGTTGATTAAGGCTTTGGATCGATGTCAGTGGAGGACTTTGGTGGAGGTGGTGGCAGGGCTAAAGGTCCTGTAGTGCTGAGGAGTAAGAGTGTGAGTGTGGTGACACTTAAACCAGAAAATCATAAATAAGAGTTCTCTCAGGGAATCTAGAAACAACTTGAAAAAAAGAGCACTTAGGCCAAAAAATAATGATAAGAGTTTCAGTGGAAGCATTTTGGCCAGAAATGAAGTTATAAGAATATATGGACGCTACTGAACAAGAAATCCATACTTAAGGATTCAAACGGGAATAATTGGGCGAGAACGCAATTGATAAGAATTTGAGTGAGTGCATTTGAGCCAGAAATTCTTATGTAAGGACCCAAAAGTTTTAACCTAGGCTGTCCGAGCTAGATAATTGGCTAGAGCTGAACTAATTGCCCACACTGTAGTTTTCTAAGCCTTCCAAGCCAGCCCAATTTTTTGCTTTTTTTACCCAGCTAAATCTTTCATGCTCACAAAAAAAAATTTTTGTTACGTTAGGGCTAATTTTATAACTATTGGGTCAAGTATTTCGCAACATCCTATACTCTACTTATTTTTTTTCTCAGGTCAAATCTTCACCTTTTTTTCATAGTAAACAAAAACATGGAATTCGACTTTAAATCTAAAGTCTACATGAAAAGGGCCGGTTTTCATATTCCCTCTCGCGCAAGCGCATTCATTACATTTCCGGTACCCCGTAATTATATTCCTAGTTACGGACCTGCCTCAATTCTATGAGATTACGTTGACCTTCAACAGTAAAAATAATGAATTACACTCCTCTCTATTGACGCAATTTAAAACTAATTACTTAAAAATAATAATGTTATCAACCAGTAGATGGGCGGAGTGCGTTTGAGTTTTTTTTTATCTTCTGCTGACACTTTTCTTTTCGCGCGGGTTTATTTATTTCCCGCCGATTTTTTTTTCTCCTCGGATTTTTTGGAACCGAATCAAGGAAAAGAAATTTATTTCATGGTCGATTTTTTTACTTGAATCGAGGGAAAATTTTTGTGTGGGATGTAAAATCGGCCTAATCTCATTATCCCGATTTACTAATCGACTAAAATAAATTTTTCGAGCTGTTAAAAAAGCGACGCATTTCGAAGATGGAAAGACCTTGTCGGTTTTTTTTTTTTTTTGCTTATGATGGCCGATGACCTTATTCCGTTCGGTTTCTTCCTACCCTATTTATATTTCTTCGACATTTTTTCCTGTTTTTCTCGTTGCGCAAAAAAAAAAAATTTCACGTTCGGACCCTGATTAAAAAGTTTATTTTTATATTAAAATTTTTATTAATAGATTACACGCCCACGGGTTATGAATTACTATCAAGGACGTTCGAAGTCGCATTGATAAGGAATTAGAGAAAAATTTGAGAAGGATTAAAATACCACGCGGTCAATCGCTGATAAGGATAGATTTTTTTTTAGGGAATGAAAAATGGGATTCGGTGTCAATGGCCGCGGATAGGATCCCGGAAAATGTAAACAGGTGAGATGTAAACATGTTGCTAAGTGACGAATTTTTTTTTTTTTAATGGAGAGTCTTAAAATAGAATAAGTGAAATCACTCAGAAACAATGCGAGCCTAAAAAATAAAAAAAAAACATGGATGCTGTTTATTTGAAAAGAGTCACGATCCTGAGGCATGGCAATGTTTTATATCTGCACGAAATGATATCTCTAATGTCCTTCATCTGTGGATTTTTTTTTTCAGCTCGTGGAATGGGGATTCGCAGAAAGAGCCGGCCAGCTGATCAGCCCAAAAGCCAACGGGGGAACTTAAGGAGCCTAACCCAAGCAACCAATCCGACCAAAATGATGTCTAAAAGACGTCTTTTCAAAAGACGTCATTTAGACGTCATTTTGGTCGGATTGGTTGCTTGGGAATATGGAGTGGACACTTCGATGAATCGTCTGAATCATTTTGGAAACTGGAAGCTGCCATGTGGAGTGTTAGCGCGAATGTGACTGAGTACTGTTGTTCTAGAATGAATATGAGAATGAAATTTAAATTTCTAAATTTTCATGGACTGTTAAGGAGTATTCAATTTCATGAGGATGAATAGAGAGTGAATACTTTGATGAGTCGCCTGCTACACAGGGATACGCCATTTTGAAAACTGGAAGCTGCCATGATCTCAAATTGAGAAGCGAACGTTTTTAAAACGGCGTGCCCTATGTAGCAGACAACTCATCGAAGTGTCCACTTCCTATTAGGCTCCCTATAGGGAAACTAGCCGCCTGGAAGGAACCACCTGGCCTAGTATTTATGATGCGGCAATAGGGCTTCATACTCTGCACAGCCAAAGAAGACAAAAGCAAATCATTATCATGAGCTGTTTAATCTCAAACCTAAAAATCGCTATAACAGAAAAAGGCACTGAACAAACATGAAAGATTTAAAATTAGTAGGCGTTATTTTTAAATTTAATTCCTTATGCCGTTATTCAACCGCGGTTTCTCTTTTTAGAAACCCGCCGGTTTTAGCTAATTTAACAAATTAATTATTCTCAAACTCAAATTCAAAACCGCATTTTGCAAAAAAAAAAAATTAGGGCGTTAATTTAATATTTGATCATGACATTTAAAATCAGACCTTGCCCCAATAAAACTAACCTTAAATAAGTTAGGACCGAACCTTAAATTAATAAATTTATCGCTCGGTCCTAATTCTTCAGGCGACAATTTTTTTAAAAAAATTTTTTCGACTCACTTGTGAATTTGGCGAATTCGGCGGCGACATCATTTTTGTTAAATCCATTGTCCGAAAAATATATTTGAAAAATTTTTATTCCACGACCGCACTTACACTGTAGTCGACATTAAAATGAATTTAATTTTAAACTAATCATTGACACGATCACTCCACTACCACGAAATGCAAGCGTGATTTCGAAATGAAATAAACAAAAACAGACGCACGGAAATTTATTTAATTTTTTTTTTATTTATAAAAAAGAAATTTCGAATATTCCCGATTTTATAAAACTTAGCGTCCCGATTTTATGAATTATTAATTATGGTTTAAATTACGGTTTTTAATGTTTTTTAAATATAAAATCGATCATGGTTGTTTTGTGCCAGTTTATAGCAGAAAATACAATGAAAGTATTCCTAAAGAAGTTTGTTAGATAGGTGTGTAGGTCCTCGGTTGTGCACGCGGCCCTCATAGACCCGATGATAAACAACCAATCAGGACCAGGGGCTTGTCATTATCAACCAATCACGTTTCACCGATCACACGGGTAATGCGTGATCGAGAACGTGCTCTTCACGTGGACAAGAATATTGGTTTTAACGTCATCATCGTGCTGTTCCATGGGCTTACGTCATCGTCATCATTACTTTGAACTCTTTTTGGCAGGGGAAATATTGTATCTTTTTTTTTTTTTGCGTTGAATGAACTTTAGGAGTTGTTTACCTAAAATGAATTTTTGGCATTTTGAGAAATTTTTTTTTTTTGAAGATGAAAGTGAGTTTTTACTTTCACTGAAAAAAATTAGGAAGATTTTTGAATTAGAGAATGGGGCAAAATTTTTAAGGTTGAAGGGATAAAGAGGAGCCCATTTTGTTAGCAAGAGCTACAGTTAAGAGTCATGGTTTGTTTTGATGATTTCTCATAACAAGATTTCGAAGTCCAGATGATTTGAAAATACGTCATGATCAATTTTGCATCGTGGTGTTGTGTTATCTCGGGAGATGGCGGCATGCGCTTTGAGAAAGCAGCGCCAGAACGGGTTTGGAATGAATTAGAATCTCGTTAAAAAGCGCGGTAGATTTCTTTGAAAGTTTTACGGCTTGATTTGTGAGTTTGAAATTTTTTTAGAGAATTTTTAAAGCTCTAAAAAAATTTATGGCTGCTTGTCGTTTTAAGTTGATTGCAATCGAGTTCATGTGGCTCCACATTATTTCGTAGAGTCAATAAATTGAGATAAAGGCTTGATGTCGGCTGTGGACCGTAAAAAATAAGGTGCTGAGAATTTTTTGACAAGTTTGTTATACGCCTTCAAATTAGGCAACCTCTAAAGCAATTTTTCCATGAAAAACTCTTAAACTAAATCGTAGTAGAAGCCTTAAATGCAGCTATTGGATCACTTAATAATTCCAGAAAATATTTTTTAGCTATTTCGACTTAGGACAGAGAGACCAGCTCGTAGATAAGCTTGTAGTTTGTAATATAGTTGTGTAGTTGTAGCTGTGGTCGTAGTTTTAGGCCTAAATTAACCCAAATAGTTGGTAACCTTCTTAAGTCGACACCAGCTCCTTAATTAGAATTTTTTGTATATCTTGGAATTGTTATTTCTCTTTTAATAGAGTAGCTGAAAATTTTTAAGAATAATTGCTCTAGGGGTTTGTTAATTTGAAAGTCTAGAAGGTTGAGAGTTCGAGAATAACTATAAGCCATCTTTGGTCATCCAATCGGTTTGTTAAAGAGGTTGAAAATCTTGAAAAAACAGCCACTGAATGAAGTTTGAGTGATTTTACAAATTCAGAGCCTCTCTATTAGCCCACAGTCAATTTAATGGAAACTTCTTTAACATCTTCGCTTCCTAAGTCGTTTTTGGGCTGATCGGCCTTGAATGTAATTATCAACTTACATCAGCCTTATTTTTTTTTTCCGCTCTTCTTCAAATTTCTAAATACATTGTGGGTCATTCATACCAAAAGGTTTTGCCTGAAAGCCACTAGTGGCTTAATAAGCCAACGCGGTGATTGCTTCTTTTAAATTATTCAAGCCATTTTGGAAATCCCAAGTTAAAGTTGTCAGAGACATTGAAGGTCCAGCCTAAGCCCTCAAAAGTTAAATATTGCTCCCTAAGTTTTGGTTATTAAACCAAAAAAATAAAAAATTACTTTTACTACAAAAGAGTTGCTCTTTCCGTTAAACCAACTACGTCATGATTAAGTGATAAAGTTTAAAGTCTTTCTTCATTCATTCTGGGAAAAACGTACAATAACTCCATCTACAAAACTTCTTACAACTAATTTAAAAAACAATAAAAAAAAAATACGTCATTCTTTTAAAAAATGTATTTATTTTATCTCAAAAGATGGCGATAAACTTGTTTATAAGCTTAGTGGCGCTTCAACCGGCTATAAAAGTCACTAATTAAAGCATCTTTTACTTTCCCGCTTATTTACAAAAGATAAAAACTTTTAACTTGTTTAATTTTTTGACTTTTCGCTTTGTTTCCTGCAATTATTTTCTTTTACAAAATTTTATTAAATTCGAAAGATATTTTTAGTTAGAGATCTAAAATAAATAAAAAGTTAATTGAAGTTATGTTAAACTAAACCGTATGATGTAGTTGATTCGTTGTGAATTTTACTTCCCGTAAACTCGAAAAGTCGTTTCAGCTACAAAACAAAACACCATAGTGCGAAACACAGTCGGCTGCGGACAACGAGAAGGGGAACTGTTTGTTTTAGTGACGTTAAAAATTTTGAATCTCGTTATCAGAATCTCTCGAAAAAAAAAATTATAATAATCCCGCGTTTTGATTTTATTTTAAAATAAGTTATTTATTGTTTTATTAGTTCGTTTTTTTTAAAAAGAAAATTTCTTTTAAATATTTTTTTTTAATTTTTTAACCGTGTGTATAAAAAAAATTGACATGTAAACTTAACCTTATCTCGTTGAAAACGTGTCAACAAAGCGAACTGTCAAGTTTTGTGTAAATATTTTGAAAGTTATAAAAATTATGTCGGTTGTTTTTAGTTGATGTATAAATCACTAAATTTCGTTTGATAGAAAAAAAAAAAAAACAGCAAAACTGAAGTTAAGAAGTTTTTTCGATGGATCTCCTCATCTTGGGCTTCAGCAGTTTCACATAATGTCAAGGCGGAAACAGAGCAATCCGAAACCACTGAAACGTGAGTGAAAGAATTTTTAAAGATATTTAATAATTTATTAAAAGAAAATTAAGTCAGCAATATTTCTTAAAATCTTGAATCGAAATTATTTTATCTTTCAATTTCATTGCATGACAATTGAACATTTCAAATATTTTATTTTAGGTGGGAATTATATAAATTTTTATTTTAAATATTGAAATACTTTTTTTTTTTTACAAATTAGCTTCTGGCAAAGAAATTGAAAATGGCGGGCAAGTTAATTAACAATGGGCCATAAATAAATGTGAAGAAATAATATTAAATGGAAAAAGATTTTGAGTCATAAAAATAAGAGGAAAAAAAACCCCTCGGAGCCTTTTCTTAATTTTTATCAGATTACTATCAGAGCTACGAAAAACGCTAATGTATTTTAGAGTATGGAATCCAATTAAGTAGCTCTGATAACGGACAACGAAGTAAAGACAATGTGTAGGACTAAAGAAAAAAAAAGTTTTTTTTTTTTTTCGATGAAATTGTGAATGCTATCATCTTAAGCTATCACACAAGCGTGTTGGGCCGTCGCACGAACACTCCGGCTTATCTCCGTTGAAAATGGAAGTTGTTATCGGCAGGTTTCCTGCTTGAACGATAACTCTAATTTTATAAGATGGAGTCGGGGCTTCGTTGAAAAACCGAAAGCTACCCTGTCTTTTTAAAATAAAAAGGGAAAAGTACGATGAATTCGTTTAAATGATCAATTTTAAACATGTTAACTCGTTTGAAATGATATTTTATTTATATTATTCCATTAAAGTTCTTATCTCTATCATGCATAAAGCATTCCATTGTATATTTATGTAGATTTTGATAAAAACTCACACAAGTCGATAACTTAGTTTGTAAATGGTGGTTTTAAAGCCTTTTTTTTTTTTTCAAATGCTTCCCAGGATCGAAAAGACGAAATTCATCATTTCTCACCTCCCAAAAATTTTAAAACTTTCGCGTTTTTTTAAAAAGAAAATATTTTATTTTATTAGCCCGAAGAGATTTATTTTAAATTTTTTTTTTTTGTGATAAGTATTTTGTAAACGCTCTCGGATATTTATTTTATAAATTGTTGCCCGAAAAATGTTAAAGAGGTATAAAAATTGATGTTAACGTTTTATTTTGTTATTAATAGCGTTTTAATTGCATATGAAGACGCCTTTAATACCATAAGGATTTTTAATTAATGAAAAAATTTGAAATTGAGATTAATATGTAAGATTATGATGATAGGGAATCTTATTATTTTTGAAGAAAAATATTCTTTTTTTTAATTAATGTTTGTTGGATAAAGAATAAGAATGCAATTAATGGCGATTTACCAATTTTGCAAAAGTTTTTTTTTTTGTAAAGTTTGACCTCTTTAACCAGTCATCTTTGTAAACAAGTCGCTAATCAGTTACTAATCGCCTTTAGGATTGGATTTTTTGTAAAAAAAAAAAAAGTCGTTTGATTAGTAATCTCGTGATGAGTAATCGCGGTTTAATTACTTGGTTGTAATTTTTTCACGTGTGAAGTTGATAAGATGAAGGAAAGGAATTATTTGTCAGTTATGGAGATTTTTGAATTTAAAATTTATAAGTTGCTCAGGGAAAAGGTTTTTTCATGTTAGGGTAAGAATGACTTAGGTTCGAGGCAGAATCCCCAAAGTTTTGTTAAGGAAGAAATAAGAAAGTTTGGCAAGGAATTTGTAATAAAATTTGCTTTACAATACACATTGTGAAAAAATTTGCTCGACAAGTCAAATGAAAGATATATTTGCTTGACAAGACAAACTGCAAAAAAATTTGCTCAAAAAGAAATTTGAAAAAGATTGTAGATTGTAATTGGACTTTCAAAAAAATTGCTCGACAAGTAATTTTGATAAATATTGCTTGAAAAGAAATTTCAATAAAAATTGCTCGTCAAGGAATTTTAAGAAATATTGCTGGACAAGGAATTTCAAAAAAAATCTGCTTCAGAAGAAATTTTTTATAAAATTTGCTCAACAAGACAAATCAGAAATATATTTGCTTGATAAGACAAACTGCAAAAAATGTTGCCCGACAAGACAAGCTACAACAAAATATGCTCAACAAGACAAACTGCAAAAAAATTTGTTTGACAAGACAAGTAAAAGAAAAATTTGTTCGACAAGACAAATAAAGGAAAAAATTGTTCGACAAGACAAGTGAAGGAAAAATTTGTTCGACAAGACAAGTAAAAGAGAAATTTATTCGACAAGACAAGTAAAGGAAAAGTTTGTTCGACAAGACAAGTAAAAGAAAAATTTGTTTGACAAGACAAGTAAAGGAAAAATTTGTTCGACAAGACAAGTAAAGGAAAAATTTGTTTGACAAGACAAGTAAAAGAGAAATTTATTCAACAAGACAAGTAAAGGAAAAATTTGTTCGACAAGACAAGTAAAGGAAAAATTTCTTTGACCAAAACTTTTGAAAAATTCCTATCAGATTTTAATTTTTCTGAGCAACTTATTAGCCACCAGCCCAAAATCACTGCAACTTCTAATCTGCTTCCATCAAAAATCCCAAATTTTATCATGTTCCTCTTAAAACATCATCCCACTTTGTTTTCATCGTTGATGAGTTCCCCCCTCTAAGTATTAGAATTGCATTAAAACCCTTTATAATTTGAAAGGAGAGAAAATAGATTAAAATTTTCACTCAATAAAGGACAATGCACCTTTATTTACACGAGGTTAATCACAGACTGATATTGAGATTTAATTTTCGTTGAAAATTTTAATCATCCCGAAATACACGTTGACTAAAAAAAAAACATCTTTTCAAAGCTTCTTCAGATTCCCCGATATATCGTGTGAAAACAACTCCGCCCTTTACAAAAACAGTTTATTTGTTTTGCCAAATGTTTCTATAATTTTTTTGACAGGTTCAGGTTCTTCCTCCTTAATAGTTTTCTCATTCAATATGGAAATCACGACCTTACTTGATTTTTAAATTTTAAAAAAAAAATCTCAATGAAAATAATTTTTATCTTTTTATAAAAAAACGATGATCCTTTGAAAAATTAGCAATTCATGATGTCATCGCTTTCTATCATGTTAGCTTCAAGTGATTATCAATTTTAATAGGATAACCGGGGAAAAATCAACATAACAACAATAAACAATCTTGTAATTTATTAATTTTTGTAATGTTGGTAATTTTGCGATTGATGAATAAATGCCAATATTTTTTGTTCAGGATTCATGTGGTCAATTGATAAAAACCAAATGATTCATCATTGAATATTGTGATGTAATCGGTGGTTTGAACCGTGGTTTGTTATCATACCGTCCAGCGGGGTGAGCTAAAAAAAGATTGTTAATCCTAACGTTTTTCCCCTTTCGGGGAAAAATCAGGATTCTAATCTTCATCGCCACCCCGAAAAAAAAAATTCTCATTCCCCGAGGGAATCCGTCAGAGAAATTCGTAGGCGAACAATTAAAGTGCTATTTTAATATTGTGTATTCATATTTAAATAGGTTTTTATTTAGAAATGAGCTGATTATTGTTTACAGCTATATTAAACTTATCAAAATGGGTTTAAGAAGAAATGAACAACTGGGGAATGTTATCTTCAAGTCACAGACAGTTCGAGTCCTTATCTTTTTGAGGTCCCTACAGTTGTGCAGCCTATGATAAACTTTGATACTTTGTCTCTCCGTGATGGAACTTTGGGTCCCCCATCACCTCCCCTAACTCCCCCCTTTCATCTCATCTTCGTTTACAACTCATTTCCTGACAATGATGTTTTTACTTTTCCGTATCTTTATACCTAAATAAGTAATCGACTTTGCGTCCCTGGAATCGGGGAAAAAAAATTTATCTTAATTTCTGAAAAGGATTTTTTTTTCCGTTTTGGAGTTTTTATTGTGTCACCTTATCTTTTGGGTTTAGTGGTTATATATTTATTTTATGGGGAAGTAAATTAGATTGTATTCCCTTCAATTTTTAGTCTGAGCAAAAACTGAGGGCGGATTTTGTTGGTCGGATTGTTTGGTTTGCCTTCTTAATGAAGTTTTTAATAAAATTATTTCATAAAGAAACCTATTCCAAGTCTTTTTTCTTCGAAAAAAAATTTGTTGAGGATTTTGAGATTTCGTGGAGAATTTTTAGGTTTTGTAGAGGACTTTTCTAAATAAAAAAATTTATCGAGGATTTCTTTTCATAAACAAAAATTTGTTTAGGATTTTTCCTCATCAAAAAAACTATTTTTGTTGAGGATTTTAAACTTTTGTTGAGAATTTCCCTCATTAAAAAAATTTATCAAGATTTTTTTCATTAAAAAAAATAGTTTTTCTTGAGGCTTTGGAGACTTTGTTGAGGATTAAATTTTTTTGAGGATCTTAAGGTTTTGTTGAGGACTTTTCCTCATGAAAAAATAATCAGTTGAGAATTTTTCCCCAATAAAAAATTGTTTTCGTTGAGGATTTTGAGGTTTTGTTGAGGATTTTGCCCATCGGAAAATTTATCAAGAATTTTTTTTTATTAAGAAAGATTAGTAGTGAAAGATGGGTCGTTTCTGGCTCAAAAATACATAAGCTAAGTATTATTTTGGGAGGAGTCTATGTGGGTTGTATGTAAGGGGTGGAGTTTAGTTGATAAGGGGTTGGGGGTTAGAAAAAAAATGATACGAGTGTTTTTTAATTGTGGGTTGTATGTAAGGGGTGGAGTTTTGTCGATAAGGGGTTGGGGGTTAGAAAAAAAAATGATACGAGTGTTTTTTAATTGTGGTATTACGGAAATTTCCGCAGGTGCCCCCACTGGTGCTGCAAACTTTTATGTAAATTGTCGCCAAGGTTGATCACACGTTGTAATTATCATTGGCGAAAATCCGATCGGTCAAACCTACACTTAACCTAGCAATTTTTGGAACTTTTTTAAAATTCAAATTCTTGTTTATCTAATTGTGGTATCGCGGAATTTTTTTCAGGTGCCCCGGAACTTTTGTAAAATTAATTGCAAACTTTTGGAACTTTTTTTAAATTTAAAAAAATTAGCAACTCTTTTAATTTTGCAAAAATAAAATTTTAATTTTTACACGTATTAACACTTTACACTTTACATTTATACTTTTTTACTTTTTTTTATTTCCGCTTGTCCATCTAATTGCTCGAAAATTTTCGAAAATAATTGGTTAATCATATCTGAAAATAAGAAAAAAAAATTAGATTTTCGAAGGTCTTTTTCTGTTGTAGATTTTATGAAACTTACCGCCTCCAGCTTCTTCGCCTGTAGCTATTCCCAAAAAAATATCTACGGTAGAATTGGACTTTCGCTCTTTTTGCGGAATATTGTTTTTGATAGGTTCGGTGAGTGGAATGTATTTTGATGGTTTTGACTGCTGTTGAGCGCGCTGCAGTCTTTCTTCATAACGCGCCACAAGATTTTTCGTTTGTTCCTCGATTTTTTTATCTGAAGTTAAACACAAATTTTTGTTTTAGGCGTAAATTACAATTTGCACATAAAATGTTAGCGAGATCATGATTTTATTATAGATTGTTTGGTGTTTTAAAATAAAAAAAGATACTTACGATCAAAAGGTTTTGAAGGATAAATTTTATCCAAAAATTTTAAACTTTCCATTTTAAAGATTAAATATTTTTTTGACACTTCTTGTTTTGCGGAATGATTGTCCGGGATACTAGAATTGTCAACCAAATTTTTCGTTCGCGAATCAATCGAATTCAGAACTGATGCACCCCGTCACTTTCAAAAGCACAAATAAAATATGAAATCGAAGTTTGAATTTGACGCGGAGGGGAAAGTCAAGCGAGCAAGGTACCTCTTGTAGGTACTTTAAGGGTGGTCCAATCAGGAGACCCCCGCTTGCCTGCCCCGTGATTTTGTTGTTGTTTGATTTGAATGCGTTCGTGATCCCTGTGATGTGTTGTTTGATTCATTTTTAAGTTAAAAAAGTGGTTTTCAGGTTTTTCGATAAAGTTTGTTTCTCTGTTTCGAAAAGTGGACGACTGCAAGATTGTTTTCGGTTTGTTTCTTTCTGTGAATTATTTTTTTAAAGATTTTGGTCATTTTTTAACTTTGTTTTTCTGTTTTTAGACGAAGTTTTTTCTTGATCAACTTGTGGGGGATCAACTTTCCGTGAAGCGGCAGGGCGTTGATGAGGAATTCTTGAAGGACTGACTTCAAAGTGTTGTGTTTGAATTTTGAAAAACATTTTGTGGTAAAAAAGTTATAGAAAAGATGGAAATATTAATTAAACTTCCTCCCGAGCTTCAAGAAATGATTATTAAACTTTTGCCAGTGGGGAAGAAGATTTTGCTGGAAAAATTAACCTTTGGAAGTGAAAAAACTTTGAATGAGAAATTGGTTGCCAGCGAGAAGTTATATTCTGCTAAAGATGGTAGCTGGAAGGAAAAAATCGAATCTGTTGTCAATTACAATAAATTTATACAGCAAAGATTTGCATTTATACTTGACGAATTAATTAAAGATAGAATTTATGAGGAGGACTTTTTGAGCGCGGTCACTTTATGCACCAGAAAGGAAAACCGCCTTGATGAAATTGCAAATATAGTTAATACTTTGGACAATGATGTTGTAAAATCTATTGATGATTAATAAAAAGATTATATTAAAAATAATTTTTTTCTTTAAGGGTTTAAGGTGCAGACCTAACACGGTCCAGCTTAAAATATTTTCCATTGATTTTTTTCCTTTTTTCATTTCCTTTTTTGGGAAGACCTGAACTCGGTCCAGCTTAAAATATTTTTCATTCAAAACATTGTGTTTTTAAGATTTTTTCGGTTCCCAAGACCGCTGTGCCAGTCGTGAAAAAACAGTGGTTAAGATGAGGTGTATTTTAAGTAACGCTTACTTTATAAGTCCGAGACTTATCGCAGTTACCGGTTTAAAATGTTTCGGGGAAAACTTTGAGACGATCATCGGTTTGGTCTCCGGAGCTGAGGAGATTGTTCTGTGTGCGGGGGATTGGATAAGGCTGATGAACTCGAAGAGAGATATGGATTTGTATTTCCTAGGGTTTGCACCGTTGGACTTGAATCTCAGTTTTCCAGACTTTGAAATTTTGTTCGCGAACCATGGAGAGAAACAAATTGTAATAAGATCGAAAAAGACGTGGTCATTTATTCGTTTATCAGAGTCGGAATTTTCAAAACTATACGATTTTTCGGATTGTATCGATAGTTACATTCAAAAGCTTTGTTCGAAAAGAAGTTTTTCGAATTTCCGATTTTTTGAACTCGTACAATGCATAAGTCAAACAATTAAAAATAAACAGACTGGTTCAGATGTGGAATCTATTAAAGCGGAATTGTCGAATTGGCAGCCTGAAGATCATGTGACGCGTGAAATTAAGGTTGTCTACAAAGATTATATAATCCGCGAGATTCGGAAAAAAGTTGAGAAGCATAATCATAATGAGCATGTACGTGCTACTTCGTATGACGAAAATATCGACGTTCCCTTTTGATGATTTCTGCATAAAAAGGGGATTGATTGCTTATTTTCAATCATTTCGTCTTCGTTTTTCATTCGATTAATAAAATGACTGTTTCGTTTATTGAAGTGCAGGGATTTAGGTCGAGCACAAATGCTTTTTTAGTGAAAGAATTAGCTATTCTTAAGGAAAATTCATCATGCTCTTTTTTGTTTGAACCGCCATTCCCTGAATCGGAGCTGTCTAATAAAGCAAGATCGGCGAATCGCTATTGTACAAAGTATATTCACGGCTTTGACTGGAATCATGGGGACGTGCCATATGAACAACTCGAGGATATTGTAAGAAATAATTGCCTTGATTCGGAAAAAGTAATTTGCAAGGGATCGGAAAAGGCTGCATTTTTGAAAAAAATCATTGGTAAGGAGGTGATTGATTTCGACGAAATTTTATTAAAAAAAATGGAGCAACTTACAACGTCAAGCGTCATTGAATGCCCATATAACCATCATGGATTTAGATGTGCAATTGAGAATGCATATAAATTATATGAGTGGTATAAAAAAAATAAAAAATGTATTGATTATTATAGTTTTAAATAAATGTTATAAATTCCAACAAGAGTTTATTTTTTCTTTCCTTACCATAAAATAAATTAACGAAAACATTTAATACCATTAAGGGTGTATGTTTAAATAAATAAAAAACTCCTTGAAAGCTTATTAAGGGTGCAGTTCTCACGATCAGAGGATGGATTGTAAAATGTCATAAAACTGATTATTGCCGGAGGAAAGCAATAATCAAATGGCTTTGCATCTAATAAATTCTGAATGAACGGTCCACCTGATAAGGGATGTTATATGTAACATCATTTATTTTTTTCTTCGTCTACTTTCATAAAAAATAAATTAGAAAAATATTTGAAATTATTAAGGGGGTAGTTCTCACGATCAGAGGATGGATTGTAAAATGTCATAAAACGGGTTATTGGCGGATGAAAGCAATAATGAATTTGCTTTGCATCTAATAAATTCTGAATGAACGAACCACCTGATAAGGGATGTTATATGTAACATAATTAATTTTTTCTTCGTCCACTTTCATAAAAAATAAATTAGAAAAATATTTGAGACTATTAAGGGTGGAAATCCCACGATCAGAGGATGGATTGTAAAATGTCATAAAACGGATTTACTGTCGGAGGAAAGCAATAATCAATTGGCTTCGCATCTAATAAATTCTGAATAAACGAACCACCTGATAAGGGATGTTATATGTAACATAATTAATTTTTTTCTTCGTCTACTTTCATAAAAAATAATTGCATCTCATTTTTGTGGGATTATGTTTAGCGTCTTTTTTATTAAACTTTTTGGAGGGGGAAGCCAACCATTCAATGAAATTTGGCCACAGGAACTCTTTTTCGGATAATGCCTTGCTTTTTAATAAGTTTAACACAAATTTTTTTCTTCCCCCCTTTTCGTGAATATAAGTTTTGGTAAGCTTAACATAGTTTCCGATTTTTTTCCGTCTGGGCCCCCAATCATTTTCGGGTGATTTTTTTAAAAGTCACTTTAGGGGTGATCTTTTGCTTAATATAAGCTTTACATACGTTTTTTCCTTTTCCCCTTTTCTCGAATTTAATTTTTTGGTAAGCTTAGTATTGTTACTGATTTTTTCTGCTTCAACCCCAGTCATTTTCGAGTTACTTCAAAATAAACTTTGTATCTGCTGGCACCCCTCCCCAATTTTTTCCTTCTCGTAAGCTTACAATGCACCGCTTGATTTCTTCCCCTTTGTCTCGTTTTAGCTGGACCGAAGAATTTTTTCGTTTTCCCTTTCTCATTGATTTTTTCCACCTTTGTCTCATCGTAAGCTCAGCATATATTCGGCTTTTTTCGGTTACTATCTTTTTGGAAGAAGCCGATCTTCTAAATTATCTTTACACAGGAAAAATTCGTTTTTCCAAATTTCTGCTACTCTTAATAAAAGCAGCTTCCCTTGCTACGAAAATTCAGATTCCGTGTGCCTTTTGGATACGATTTTTTGGATTATTTCTCTGGATTACCTTGTGGATAAAATCTTTCCGGTTAAGTTTTTTCGGTGGTTTTAAGTTTTTTCGACGTTTTTAAGTTTTGCCGTGTCCTTTTGGATACGATTTTTTGGATTATTTCTCTGGATTACCTTGTGGATAAAATCTTTCCGATTAAGTTTTTTCGACGTTTTTAAGTTTTGCCGTGTAATCATGGATTCGTTAGCTGCAACAATTAATGCTTGTGCAAGATATCCGACTCGACACCATTCAGACTTAAAGAAAGATCAAAAATATGAGGTTATTGCTATGGAAAAAAAGTTGTGCAAAAAATGGGATCGAGACGGTAAAGGGAAGCAATTAGTGTTAGTTACTTGCGTCGATGATGAGACGAATGAAAAATTTAAGACCTTTTTACCTCTTTCGTACTCAAGTAAAATAAGTGATGAATTCGTCGATCAAATTAATGAAAAGCTTACCCGCCTTCGTCTCATCTATCGAGGCAGTGTACCGTCAATGAACGATAAGCAAACGGCAGTATTCGAGGCTGAAAGTTTTTAAATGTGCAACAGAAAATTTTTGCAATCAAAAACAATGTATAAAGATCTGGTGTATTTCACAAACGATTTCCAACCGCCAGGTACACCGGTAAAAAAAGTGTTTGTAAATGACCTTACGTACGACGGAAGGTTTTTTTTGTGGAAAAAAGTGAGACGGGTAGAGCAAAAGAACCCGAATGACGACATTTTCGTTAAGTTTGAACTTTTTTATTTTCGTCCGGTTGACGGAGAAATTTATGAAATGTTTTTTCATCGAAGCCTTCTGGCTTGTATACATTTTCGGTGTGGGTTTTTCAGAATGTTTTTAAGGATTTTAAAATACAGATTTGAAGTGGAAAAGTTGCAGATTCCGTTCCCCGTCGTGGAGTGTGGTTTTAAAGCCACAATATATTTAAAACCGAAATTACTCTCTTTGGAAGAGTCATGTTTTGTTGCTTCGATCAAAAACATTGGGGATAATCTCCTCTTACCGCGTAGATTAAACAATCAACTTCTCCAAAGATATAACAAACGATTTTATAACACGGGGGACAGTGACAGCGATAGCAACTCGGAACTTTAGAGTGCAATGTTTTTTGAAGAAACCGACAAAGTTTTCGGGAAAAACCGTATAGTCCGAGGGGTCGTAAAAAACAATTTAGACATACTCGACCCCGAGAAATTTTTAAATGAGTGTAAAGACATTTTTATAAAAAAGTGTAAAGATATCCTACGCGATAGGATATGTGTTAAAGTGAACGTCGAACTCGAGACTCTATACATAATTAAAAAAGGTGACGACGAAATTTTGAGAGATTTTCATTTTATTACTCGGATGAAACCGATTTCACGAGGAGAGGATCTGGATATCTTTTTCAACGAGGAAGTAAAAAAGGACCTTCTTGACAGGATTTTGGAGTTTGATTTACTGGAGTCAGGTAAGGCTCTTGCTCGAATCGAAAATTTATTTATAATTTTTTGTAAATTTGATCCGTTTAACGCTGGCTCATCATACATTCCTCTCCCCCCAAAAATAGCGGTAAAAAAAGCTTGCATTAATGTAAAAAATAATGACAGTGCCTGTTTCGCTTGGTCAGTTGTTAGTGCTCTTTTTCCCGTTGCCAAAAATTCTGATAGAGTTTGCTCGTACCCTCATTTTACGGAAGTGTTAAAGCCGAAAAATATATTATTTCCAATACATTTTAGGGATATTCCAAAATTTGAAAACTTAAATAACGTCTCGATAAATGTGTATGAGCTTGATAAAAATAATTCTATAAAGGGGCCTGTTTATTATACAAAAAAGAAACAAAATCGGCATGTTAATTTATTACATTTTGGGAGAAACGGGAAATATCATTATTGTTGGATTAAAGATATGGGTAAGCTTTTGAATAAACAACTTTCAAAGTATACTCATAAAATTTTTGTTTGCGATCGATGTTTAAATTATTTTAAGACAGAAGAAAGATTAATTGATCACGAAAAGATGTGTCGTGAAGTCGGGGGACCAGTAAAAATCGATTTTCCAAAAAAAGGTGATGATATTTTAAAATTTAAACATTTTGAGAGGAAGCTTTCTTTACCATTTTGTATTTATATGGATACTGAATGTCTTCTTGTTAATTTGGCTGGACCTGAAAATAGACCGGATGGTTCTTATTCACAGAAAAAACAGTTTCATGTACCGTATGCAATGGGGTGGGGTTTAAAGTATTTTTTATCCGATATTTTTGAAACAGATTTTTTTCAAACGATCACTGGTCCACATTGTGTAGAAGAATTTATTCTAAAACTGAAAGAGGTTGCACGACTTGTTCATATAATGTATGATAATAAAGCACCTTTGGTTATGTCAAAGCAGGATGAGATCGATTTTCAAAACACAACGGTATGCCACATTTGCGAAAAACCTTTTACAGAAACTGGTCAAGTCAAAGTTCGAGATCATGAGCATTTTATTGGGATCCCACCAGATTTTAAGTTTAAAGAGAAGTATAAAGAAATAAAGTCGAATTACAGGGGTGCAGCTTGTCAATCTTGTAACGTTAATTTTTTCCCACCGAAAATGGTAACTGTTTGGGCTCACAATGGGTCTGGCTACGATTTTAAAATATTAATAAGAGCGATAATAAATGCAGATCCAAAGGTTGAAATTTCTTTAATACCGATCAACATGGAAAATTACATTTCTTTTTCATTAAAATATTCAGGGGTGGAATTTAGATTTTTAGATTCTTGTCGATTTTTGCAAAGCTCATTAGAAACGTTAGTATCAATTACTGATAAATCCGAATTAAAATTAACAAAAAAGTTTTTTGGGGATAAGTTCGATTTAATGTCTGCTAAAGGCGTTTTTCCTTATGAGTATGTTGACTCATTTGAAAGATTGAGGGAAACTTCACTCCCCCCAAAAGAAGCATTTTATAGCTCGTTATCGGAAACACATATAACTGATGAAGAGTATGAACATGTGCAAAAGGTATGGGAAGAAATGGGCTGTGAGACTTTGGAGGATTACGCACTACGCTATCTAGAATCGGATATTACACTTTTGGCAGATGTTATGGAAAGCTTCAAAAAGCTTTGTATGAAAACCGATGGATTAGACCCGAATTTTTATTTTACTTTACCTAGTTTAGCTTATGACAGTATGTTGAAATTAACAAAAGTTGAAATTCAACTTCTAACAGACATTGATATGCTCTTATTTTTCGAAAAAGGGATGAGAGGGGGGCTTTCTGTTTGTTCACACAGATATTCAAAGAGTAATAACAAGTATATGAAAAATTATGATCCAAATGAACCGACAGTTTACACATGGTACTTGGATGTTAATAATTTATACGGGTGGGCTCTGTCTCAAAAGTTACCGCTGAATAATTTCAAGTGGGAACAAAATGATATAGACATTGATCTTGTTGATACGAGTAAAAAGGGTTACATGATTGAATGCGATCTTTCGGTTGACCCCAAGGATTTTGATCGGTTGAAAGATTTTCCTCCGGCTCCAACTAGAGAGATTCCTCCGGGGAGCAAAATTCCCAAACTTTTGGCTACTTTAGAACCCAAAAAAAATTATGTCGTTCATATAGAAACGTTAAGAGTATACCAATCGTTGGGGGTAAAGATAGATAAAATATATAAGGTTTTGAGTTTTAATCATTCTGCTTGGATGGCCCCTTATATAGAGTTCAATACGTCATTCCGTGAAAAAGCAAAAAGCACATTTGAAAAAAATTATTATAAATTAAAAAATAATGCTGTTTTCGGTCGAAGCATGATGAATCTACGAGGTAGACGTAAAATTAGGTTAGTTCGAAAGTGGGAGGGTAACTTTGGTGCTAGAAAGTGTATTGCGAGCCCGAATTTGGAAAGAATTAAAATATTTTCAGACAATTTAGTTGCCATTGAAAGTAAAAAGTCCAAGATCTTATATAATTCTGCTTATTTCCTGGGGGTCTGTACTTTGGACATTAGTAAAAAGCTCATGTTTTCATATCTCTACGATGAAATTAAGCCTTATTTCGGGGGTAAATTAACAACTTGCTATACAGATACGGACTCTTTCATTTTTTCTGTCAAAAATCTTGATGTGTATGAATTTATGAAAAAAAGGTCGGACTTGTTCGATACTTCCGATTTCGATCCAAACAATCCGTATGGGATCCAATTATTGAATAAGAAAAAACTTGCCTTGCTAAAAGATGAGGCTGCGGGTAGGCAAATAGATGAATTTATCGGGTTGCGCAGTAAGCTTTATAGCATAAAGTTTGATGGTGATGAGGATGAGTCCAGCGTAATTAAAAAAGCAAAAGGGCTGAGAAAGCCCGCTGTACGTAAGCTTTCCCATAGTGACTATAGATTGTGTTTATTTCAAGGTTTAAATCCGGATTATACACCTATATATAAGAAACAACGAGTCATTCGCTCAGACCATCATTTCCTATTCACCGTGGAAGAGAACAAATTAACTTTATCCGCAAAAGACGACAAAAGAAGCATTTGCGAGGATGGCATCGCCACTCTTCCCTTTGGCTACGAGAAAAAAAGTGCGGTTTGACGATTGTCCTGTTATTTTTTATTTTAAAAAAACTTTGCGAGTGGATAGTGGTAGTGAAAAATTGGACAAAATTAGGTTTAAAAACCGAATAAAAAACCTTGAAAAACAATTAAAAGACTTGTTATTGGAAAAATTAAAAACAAACTAAAATGGAAGAGGGACCTTTTTATTACGTTTCTGATTTTATAAAAGCTTTCGTCGTTTTTGAGCGGGAAGCAATAATGATCCGTTTACAAAAATCTAAGGAAATTATAAATATTTCTCTAGAAGACTGGCAAACTTTATTGTCAGATTCGCTAATTATTAAACATTTTATGAAAAAATCAAGACGAAATTGTATTTTTGTAAATGAAATAGATTCCTGCCTTTGCGGCAAAAGCCACGTTAACTGGGGGATTGCGGATGATAGGTTTAAGAAGTATCCGGTTCTTTTTAATTCAATCTCCGTAAAATTTATGGGGAAGTGTTTAGTATTATCGGAGAAGAAAGGTGGTACTCATTTTGTAATTTCATATTATGGTTTTTCTAATCTTGTTCGAGCAAGAAATAAAATAAATAAAAACATTAATAAATTTTGTGGTGAAAAAATTCAAATGGAAGAATCTTTTGATGAAGATTTTAGTGATGATGATGATGATGACAATGATGAAGAACAATGGCTTGAAAAAAAACTTGATTTAATTTTTGAGTGTGGTCAATATAACGATGATGAGGGGGCAAGAATTTTAAAAGACAAAATTAAAAGCGAATATGAGAAAAAAAACTTTGTGCTAAATAAAATTAAAAAAATTTTTGAAAAAAATTAGGTTAAAATAGGATAAGAATTTAGATTAAGATGACTAGATTTAAGGGAGGGAAAAAATAGGTTAAGGTAGAGTAATAACATTAAATAAAAAAATTGTATTCAAAAAAAATTTAATAAAAAAGTAATGTAAATTTAAACAAAATCTTTTTTATTTATCCAATATTTTCCAGGAAACCCTAAATACGAAACTTGAATTTTTGAACCCTTTTTCTTAAAAACTCGATCAATGAGATAAGTATCCGGATATTTTGTAGCTTGAAGCTCCTCTTCGTAAAATCTACCTTTGATTTTTTCTCCGTTCAAGTCTTCGAGGAGATAAGTTCGAGGATTCGATAGTTTAACTTCAGCGATACGATAAATTTCAAAAGTATAATTTTGCGTATATCCTTTTTCAAATAAAAGTTTTTGTCGAGAAAGTCTCACATATTGTCCAACTTTAAATTTCGGTTTTTTTCGAACTATTTTAACTTGTTTGTAAACATTTTTTAAAACCTCCTCTTCGTTATCACTATTAATATCGGCCGGTGCCATACGAATCGTTCTATGAAAGGAGTGCAAGTATTTATCCATCACTAGAGGCACGAGTTTTGTCCACTTCACATTTCCAGCTCGCACATACTCCTTCTCCAGTAGCTGCCTTAAAGTTCTATTAAAACGTTCTACAATGACAGCCTTAAGCCCGCTATGAGTCGTGTAGTGGGTAATTTTATATTTTTTCATCAACGCTTGGAAACGGGAATTGAAGAATTCCTTGCCTTCATCCGTAAAAATGTGCTTTACCCGACCCGGAGGACCTATTTCTTCCAAAATTTTTTCCATGGCAGCTGTCACGGTTCCAGCCCCTTTATCTTTCAGGGGGATGCTCCATGCCCACTTGGACATATTATCGATCGTGGTGAGTATGTATTTGTAATTATTGTTTTGTTTCGCATATTTTTGCATATCAACCAGATCGGCTGAGAGAGTTTCAAATCTTCCTTTTACAACAACTTTTAATCGAGGATATTTTCTCCTAGCTTTTTTAAATAATTCATCGATGATCTCGTCTCGTGCAGTCATGATGATAAACTGATTTAAATTAAAACTGCAATCACCTTTTTAAACGCAATCGCAACGAACTATTAGTTCAATATGATTTGTTCTTTTTTTGCGATTTTTCTTTCGAAAAAACCGAAGATCCGCTCCTTCTGGGATTGAATGAAAACTTCCATCCATAAATGTATCCAATACATGATCGTTGAGCTCAACGCCTAAATCGTAATAATCCCCTGTATATTTACTGATTTTTATACTAACATTATAAAGGAAGCGATACTCTGTGATATTCCACGGCATGACTTGGAAGTATTTCGAATCCTCAGCAGCTTCCAACCTTAATGTTAAAATAGAACAAATCTGCAAGATATTGTTGTCAACATAACGTTTATTCGCAGCATCGATATCGATGACTGGCAAACTAAGATTCGTAATTCGGCGTTGATTCATGTCAATATCAAATCTAATATTCATAAAATTCTTTACAGAATCAGCCACATCGGTTTTAAAAATATTGTCCACATATTTTTTGTTGACTGCATCACCATCCTCAACGGCATTACCAACATTCTTGAGTCTATTATTTTTTACATCTAAATTCATCGCAGGAAATTCACGAAATTTTGATAAAACTAAAGCGTCCACATATCTCTTATTGCTAGCGTCATCTTCAAATACAGGGTTATCGACATTTACTATTCTTTTCAAATGAGCACTGAATTGATCTTCTTCGTTCAATGAAATAAAATGAGTCGATTTCTCAGACATTAATTCATCCACATATTTTTTATTAGCTGCATCGAAATCCTCGGTGGGTTCACCGACGTTCTTTAATCTGTTGTATTTAACATCCAAATTCATTTCGGGGAATTCACTAAGTTTCGACCAAATCTTGACATCGACGTACCTTTTATTAGCTCCATCGTCATCGAAAACTGGATCAGAGACATTAACGATTTTTTTCAAGTCAGCATCATAATGACCACTGCGATTCATTGTTAAAAAATTTTTTGCATTTAGTACCCTGTTAATCATTTGACGAATCCAGAATTCGGAAGCGAATCCTTTTTGACGGTGGTTTAGTTCAATCCCAAATTTACTGAGCGGCATTTTACACAAGCCCCAATTCCTCCAATTCTTCCAAAATTGCAATGATTTCGTTTTCGTGAGCAGATGATCCACTTTCCCGCGATGCAATCAGCAAACGAAGCCTGTTCAAAAGCTCGTTTGGATCGTCGAAATACTTGTATTCAACCGAAGAATTCGGTCGATGAGTTTTAAATAAACCGCTTCCTTTTATATTAAAAATTTTGCGAAAGATTCGCGTATATTTATGACCGGTAGTTTTCACGATCTCTCTTTCAGGAGAGTAGTTTATTCTATGAGCAGAAGTTATCTCGAGAATCTTTTTATATCTTTCCAAGTCTTCTTCCGTATAAAGACCAGGACTTTTTTTTACAATGAGTTCGTACAGGCCTTTGCTTCCCTCAAATACTATGTTGTCGATAATTAAATCGTTTCCGCTGAACTGCACCTGTTTTGAACCCAAGTAAATAGCATTATCGATTGGGCGAAGACCATACGAATGATCGAGGACCTTCGCGTTTTGATTAACAAGAGCCAAATATTCTTTAGGAAGGTAACCAAACTGACGAACACTTTTATACGGTGAAACATGAGCGACCGGTGCTTGCAGTTGTTGCTGAGACGGAGGCTGCTGCTGCTGCTGTTGTTGTTGTTGTTGTTGTTGTTTTTGTTTTTGTGGTTGTTGTTGTTGTGGCGCCGGCTGCTGTTTAAGCATTTCTTTTAAAGGTTTTGTGATTGGATCAAAAGTTTCTTCCAATACTTTACTAGTATCGAATTTATCTTTCTTAAGAGCATAATACTTTTTTTTAATATTCTCTCGAGCTTCAATGATGTCTCTTGCAACGTCCATTTTGATCGACTGAAGACAGTGTCCTATCTTACACTTTATTTAAAGAGAAAAAAATTCATCAAACCCTTTTCTAAAATTATTATTGTCTTTATCAATAACGATAAAACCAAACGGGACACTCCAACACATTCCACACATTTTTTTAAACATTGTCCAATCCACTTGAGCGTTAACATGCTCGTCATAAACATGACGAAGATTTTTATCATCTTGTTTAAATAAAATGATGAAATTTGCATTATCCCGAATTAGCTGTTTCGGTATTTTTGAATAAGTCTGTCCCAAATAAAAACAATCAACTTCATAATGACGTCCAAAACTAAAATATTGCATTATAGGGATGTGAGAACTCCCTGCCAAGTCGTCGAATATAAAAATCGAATGAGGAAGCGGTTTTTCTGGTGCATCTTCAGCATTGCGAAATCCGTGAAAGGTAATTTCTTCAAGAGGTTCCAGAATTTCCTTCAAGCGCTGATACTTGTTTTGTTCTAAAGATTTCGACCATATGTATACATTTTCAAATCGAAGTCCGTTGGGGTGAATGAGGAGAGACATTAAAGCATTGGTCTTGCCGCAATTTGAAGGTCCCACAATCAATGCTCTTATGCTATGAGGCAAAAGCTCCCCGTGCCTTTTAGTTAGACTTTTTTCTTCTGCAGAATCATAATTTTCCACCGGTAAAGAACATTCTGGATGTTTTATCAACTTCATCCTGAATTAAACTAACCAAAAAAGCTATATAAACATTAGTTTTTATTTCTTTAGCTTCATTCTTTGTTATGGGATTGTTGAATACACTTATCAACAATCTCCCGTTCGAAGCTCACATTCCAGGCTATTCATATTGCGGGCCCGGAACAAAGCGCTCTCGCTTATTGCGTGACGAAAAAGGTGTGAACTTTTTGGACGAAAGCTGTAAAAAGCACGATAAAATATACGCTCAGTATCCAAACGATCTTCAAAAAAGACACGCAGCCGATCGAGAATTAGCTGAGGCAGCTTGGACCGTTGTTAAATCACCAAATTCAACATTAGCAGAAAAAGCTGCAGCTTGGGCAGTCACAACCGCAATGAAAGCTAAAGTTAAATTTGGATTAGGAACGAAAAAAAGAAAAGGGGCGAAAAAAGTTAAACGAGGAGGTATCCTCCCACTTCTCCCCATTTTCGCTGGATTATCAGCTCTTGGAGCTTTATCAGGTGGGGCAGCAGGCATTGCAAAAGCTGTAAAAGATGGGCAAGCCAAAACAAAAGAGTTAGATGAACTTAAACGTCACAACAAGCATATGGAAGCGATTGCGATGGGGAAAGGGATGATTCTTAAACCTTACCTTAAAAGAGGATCGGGAGTAAAACGAAGGAAGACAAAAAGAAAAAACTAAGTTATCTGCCTCGGAGACCATTATCAAACATAGATTTAATGAAGTATGGGAAAGACATTCCATATTTCAGAGGTGTTTTCATGTTGGACACGTTACCTAAAAAACCATGGAAAAATGAAAGCGCAATCCTGAATCTTGGAAAAAGTAATACGGACGGAAGCCATTGGGTTTGCTACAGAAAACGAGGACACCAAGTCTTATATTATGACAGCTTTGGAGATCTTCCGCCTCCGATTGAGCTTTCAAACTACCTTAAAGGATCAAACATAAAATACAATCATGAACGTCATCAAAAATTTCGCGAAACGAACTGCGGAGCTTTGTGCCTAAAATTCTTATATAATTACAAATAAATGGTTTAAGCCGATATCAGTATGTCTCGAACAATCACCTTGTCAGGAACTTCTTCAATTTTATCAGCGACTTTTGTTCAACCATTAATCTTCAACGATGAAAAGGAATATGGGATCGGGTTGGCGGATTTCCATACATACCATACGATTGCAAACGTAAATGAATCTAACAACATCATAAAGATCGGAAGACATTATATGGAAATACCGAAAGGAAGTTGGGAAATCGATGAGCTAAACATATGGATTAACAACGAACTAAAAAACAGAACACCGATCGCCGAAAAAGATACTTTCTTTCTGCGCGGGAATTTAAACACGATGAAATGTGAAATGAAAAGTGACACCGATGACATCGATTTAACTTCTCCTACATCCATAGCTCCTCTCCTAGGATTTAAAAAAAAAATTTACAATGCCTTTTTAACACATCAATCGCAAGAGACCGTAAAAATAATGGGGGTGGATGATATAAGAATAGAATGCAATATTGCAACCGGCTCATTTGTTAACGAACAACCCTCGAACATTATTTACGCATTTTATCCGGACGTGCCACCAGGCTACAAAATAATTCAACGACCTTCAACGATAATTTATTATCCGCTTAATACAAATACTATTTCAGAAATTAAAGTACGGATTCTAGATCAGGAGAATAGGTTAATCGATTTTCGAGGTGAAAGAATAACTTTAAGATTACATTTTAATCAGCTATGATCGTCTATAAAAGAAAAAAACAGAAAAAATGCAATCCATTCCTTCGAAAAGTATCAAGGAGTGCACAACGCAACGCGACAGTGAAACTTGGTTTGACGAAAACCAATGCGGGATTTCTGAAATCATTACGTCAAGAGTTGAAAAAAAGAAGAAGCTTACTTGTTTCACAATAATAATAACTCGATTTTGCAAATTAATTTGTCATGGAAGATATTCTAAATATAGAGGAGGATATAGTGTTCGACGATTCAATCGCAAGATTTCAACATCATATAATTACACCTCAAACAGGAAGTAGCTATGGACACCTTGCAAAAATTTCATTGGAATTTAGCAACTTAAACGTGAGTACTCTCCCTTCGGAAAGCTACATATACTTGGAAGGGACATTCATAGCGACAACGACAAAAACAGCCCCTTCTCGATCACGGATTTCAAACAATGGCTTCGCTTACCTTTTCGATGAAGCTCGATACTCAATTCACGGAGTCGAAATTGATCGAACAAGGAATGTGGGGATGACAAGCACCATGAAAAACTACGTATCACTAAGCCCATCTGAAAGCGAAGCAATGGTCAACTCAGGATGGGACCCGGAACACGATTATGACAGTTGTGTTGACAAAGATGGCAATTTTAGTGTATGCATCCCTTTGCGAACAATATTCGGATTCGCAGAGGATTACCGCAAAATCATGGTTCATGCCAGGCAAGAAATATCTCTCCTAAGGGGATCGGACGACAAATACTGTTACGAACTAACGGATCCCGCTGGAGCCGTGGAAGAATGCTCAATAACACTTACTCATGTCAGTTGGAGACTACCGTTTGTTCTGCCGGCTCCAAAGCCTAACCTTGACATTCTTCACAAAATTGAAAAGGGTCGCACAGTAAAACTAGCCTTCAGGTCGTGGGAATTATTCGAATGGCCGCAAGTTCAAGCTTCCGACAGTCAAGTGTGGAGCATAAAATCAACAACTGAATTAGAAAAACCTCGCTACGTTATTGTTGGATTTCAGACTGGAAGAAAAGCAAAACAAACAAACAGCGCTTCCGAATTCGATCATTGCTCATTAACCGACATGAAATTGTACATTAACGAAGAATCGTACCCTTACGAAAATTTAAATGTAGATTTTTCCAAGAACCGTTTCGCAGTCCTGTTCGACATGTATACGAAATTCAGAAAAAGCTACTATGGAAAAGGTATAAAACCTCTGCTACAACCATCAACGTTCAAATCAAAAGCACCTTTAGTCGTCATCGATTGCTCAAAACAAAACGATACTTTAAAATCGGGACCGGTAAATTTCCGATTAGAATTTAAATCAAGCGTTAATTTCCCGCCAAACACAGCAGCTTATGCTCTAGTAATACACGATAGAATCGTGGATTATAATCTTCTTGATAATACTGTAACAAAACTCTAATTTTTAACAATAAAATTTTTTTTAAAAAAAATAAATGAAGAGTCTTTTTTTATTTAAACCAATAAGATTAAAGGGGGTGGTCCAAAACCTGAACCAGTGACGTGATACCCGAATCAACCCTTATACCTTTAAAATTAAGTGGTTTCATTTTAGTTGTTTTTGTGCTGCATCGAAATCGTGAGGATGTCCGGTAAGTATTCACAGTACATTTGTTTTATTTTTTTTAAGAAATAGTTTAAAAATAATTTTTTTTTAAGGGAACGTACAAGACAATGAAATAAGTTCGTGTTGGAGCATGGAGGTGGCGGAAGGGATGGACGAGGAGCTTTATGAAGTATTAAGAGATTATTTAGACAGGGTCCCAACCCGTGATGTTTATTGGGACCCTGATTTAGTCCTACGGGAAGACGAGAACGGGGTGGGCTCTAGTGAGGACCTCGTTCACAGGTTAATCGCATACCGATCAAGGGAACGGGACACCAGACCGTACGTGCCGGAGGACGATGCCGGCGTTTCATCGTCTGACATGCCGGTAAGAAAAGCAGTGGTAGTCACACTGCCTCAAAAGTATAAAAATTTGAAATTATATTTTTTTATTTTTTATTTCAGATTGAAAATTTCGAGGATTCGGAGGACCTCGACACCGAAGATTCGCATTCGGATTCGGAAGACCTCGACACCGAAGATTCGGATTCGGAAGATGAGCTGGAAATGGTAAGTTTCAAAAATCGACGGCAAAAAAAAATCCATTCTAAAATCTAATTTTTTTTCTTATTTTCAGATATGATCGACCAATTATTTTCAAGAATTTTGAAAAATTATAAGGACATAAAGTGAACAAGTGAAGTGAATGTAAAAATAATAAGTGTAAAAATTAAAATCTAATTTCGTAAAATAAAAAAAGTTCCTAATTTTTAAAAGTTAAATTAATTTTACAAAAGTTCCGGGGCACCTGAAAAAAATTCCGCGATACCACAATTAGATAAACAAGAATTTGAATTTTAAAAAAGTTCCAAAAATTGCTAGGTTAAGTGTAGGTTTGACCGATCGGATTTTCGCCAATGATAATTACAACGTGTGATCAACCTTGGCGACAATTTACATAAAAGTTTGCAGCACCAGTGGGGGCACCTGCGGAAATTTCCGTAATACCACAATTAAAAAACACTCGTATCATTTTTTTTTCTAACCCCCAACCCCTTATCGACAAAACTCCACCCCTTACATACAACCCACAATTAAAAAACACTCGTATCATTTTTTTTCTAACCCCCAACCCCTTATCAACTAAACTCCACCCCTTACATACAACCCACATAGACTCCTCCCAAAATAATACTTAGCTTATGTATTTTTGAGCCAGAAACGACCCATCTTTCACTACTAAGATTGCTTAGAATTTCCTTATAAAATAAATTATTTTTGTTGAGAATTGTTAGCTTTTGTTGAGGATTTGGTTAAAATTTTTTGATGATTTTTTCTTAACAAAAAAATTTGTTGAGGATTTTACCTTATCAAAAAAATTTGTTGAGGATTTTTCCTTATCAAAAAAATTTGTTGAGGATTTTTCATTATCAAAAAAATTTGTTGAGGATTTTTCCTTATCAAAAAAATTTGTTGAGGATTTTTCCCTATCAAAAAAATTTGTTGAGGATTTTCCTTATCAAAAAAATTTGTTGAGGATTTTCCCTTATCAAAAAATTTGTTGAGGATTTTTCTCATTAAAAAAAATATTTTTTCAGGAATTTATTTTTATCAAAAACAATATTTTAGAATGATGTATGAGAAACCCTTTAAAAATTTAGACGAAACTTCACGTTTTTAAGGAGCTCATCCATTAAAATCTAAATCCAGGCCGATCGGTCTATAACTTCGCACCATTCCAGACAAACTCCGGTTTATTTGAAACATCATGAAAGGTGGCTGGAATATAAATCACTTATTGAAATATGCTTTCACTCATTGAGTTTAATCATTGTCCCTGACGTTTGCAATAAAATTGCAAAATGAATGTGTCATCGCTTGTTTTATCAATACGCCATTTCAAAATGCTGACTTTTTGTCATAGTTGCTGATATTCATCTCGATTGTACGTTTTCGTTCTTTTTTCTCTGATTTCGGAAAAAAAAAAACGTTTTTACCGAAAGCTCGAACGTTCAGCTCCTCGGCATAATTAGCTGACTTGATGCTTAGTTAAATCTTTAAAAAAAAAAAATAAGCGGAATATTTTTGAAAACGCGATGAAAATTTTTTTTGGTAAAAAGAGAACATTATATTCGAGTTTTTGATAAGGATATGGAAAATGGGACGGGATTCCCACGATGGCATATAAGCACATTCTCTGTGAATGGGCAAGAAAAGAGAAATCCGGAAATGAATACAGCCGAGTTTGAGCGAGAGACACGTTCGCGTCCAGAATAATGAATAGTTTTCTCTTCGATAGATGTTCTACATTTAAATTATATACGGGAAGGGAAACGGCTTTATATCTGTGATGATGCGAAAGAATTAGGTTTTGGGAAGTTTTACTGAGTTTTATAAATGATAGATTCAAAGAATTTGCATTGTAATGGGCGTAGTATTTTAACTGGAATTGTTGGTTTCAAAATTATCTTCTGGAGCAAAATTGAAGCTCAAGTCTTCTCGTAGGGACTTATTTGCTTTAGAGAGCGCTAGTGTCGAGTTAGTTCATGCTGTGACGTCGTGTTAGTTGGGGAAGTGGCCGTCGGTGCGCCCTAGTTTCGAGCTGGTCGCAGGGTTGGTCGTCAAAGAGCTCTTGAGCAAGAGAGCTAGTGTCACTTTAGTGGCATAGTTGTTAAGCAGCGCTAGTATCAAATCGATGAGCTCTTGTTGAGGGATTTTTTTTAGTTGAGACTTAGGGATCGATGCGCCCTTTTATATTCTTGTCCCAATTATGAATCTGGAGGTCAGGCAGGATTCACAGAGCACGATCGCAGATCCCGATTGGAAAGTTCAGTGTCTGCCGCCAGACTTCTGCTTCTCTGAGCCAGTAAACACCAACTCGGTCATAATTTTAATCCCTATCTTAAAAATCACGCATATAAATATTTTTTTTCAAAAAAATTATTCCATTTTAAAAGATTTCGTCCAAATATAAAATTAAAATAAATTGAAATGTCAAGTCGCGTAGATAACGGATATTTTTTTTTTTAACCGCTTCAAGGTAAATCCTTAAAATGAACTGTAAATTTAATTCAAGATACTATTTAGTAATAACTTTATTATTGTCCGTATTAACATTTCTTCTTTCGGTTTGAAGGTGAAAAAAAATTTCTTTTAGCCATTTCGATTTTTCGATTCCTCTTTCCCCAGACTTTCACTCCTCAGGCCATGTTTTCAAGCTGCTTGATAAGCAGCATTGACATCCGTGTTTCCTGACCTCTTGAATGTGTCCGTCCAAGATAAGAATGTAGGCCATTACCATAACTTAGCTATAGCTATGACCCACATCTTCCAGGCTATAAAGTAAAGCCGGGAAATTTCTCGCTAAATTAATTTGGAGATTTTAATGAATGCAAAAATAAAAAAGAAAGGCCCATCCTAATATAAAACAATAAAATAAAATACTTGAGTAATCTGAATAATATACAGTAATCTGGGTGGAAAGATAAAACCAATGCATTGTACGTGGTTCAAGGTGACCTCGCTTTATCGTACATCATAGGCCCCTTTTGATTGCTTATCTTGGTGCTTATCTCTAGTTTCTAGTCACAGCTATTGCTTCAGGCTTGGTTGATATCATTTGTTTGTTTCGCATTCTTCGTTTTAAGGGAGGATTTTAGTAGTGGAAAATGCATCGTAGCGCAAAATCGCTTTTAGCGCTTTTGTTGGTCCGGGGAATTTTTGTTGAAAAATGCAATGTAAATAAAATGAGTCATGTAAAAGCATTTCGTTTGAAATTAACATTAATTAATGCTCGGCTTCTGGCCTTGCGTTCATTATCCGTTATCTTCTTCATATCAAATGGAAGATTATTTATGTATTTAAAAAAAATTTTTGTTTTAAACAAATACGGCCTTCTGTTAATGATTGCATGAGCGTTTTATAAGAGATTTTTTTTTGAATCATGGGCGTTGGTTTTAAGAGGGAGGATTGGTGAACAGATAGAACTAGAAGCTTAAAGACATTCAAAGATTTGAAATGTTTATGTAATATTTAGCAAAGGACTTTGAAGGCTAGAGAAATACCACGTGGAACAGATCTTGTGGGTGCACTGGGGACCTTAAACAATGTTATCATATATGGCTTAAGGTCCCCAGTGCACCCACAAGATCTGTTCCACCCTGTATAATGTGTGATGAAGAGTAACAATGGTACAGTCGTCTGCGATGAAGAGTAACAATGGTGCAGTCGTCTGCGATGAAGAGTAACAATGGTACAGTCGTCTGCGGTGAAGAGTAACAATGGTACAGTCGTCTGCGATGAAGAGTAACAATGGTACAGTCGTCTGCGATGAAGAGTAACAATGGTACAGTCGCGTGCGATGAAGAGTAACAATGGTACAGTCGTCTGCAATGAAGAGTAACAATGGTACAAATCTGGGATGAAGAGTAGTAATGGTACAGTCGTCTGCAATGAAGAGTAACAATGGTACAAATCTGGGATGAAGAGTAGTAATGGTACAGTCGTCTGCAAGGAAGAGTAACAATGGTACAACAGTTCGGGATGAAGAGTGGCAATGGTACAAGTCTGAGATGAAGAGTAGTACAGTCGTCTGCGGTGGAGAGTATTAATGAGATATTTCAGCACCTGCAGTCTTCATTAGACTCTTCATTTTCTAGCATCGGCTAAAAGCCTGAGCCTTTCTTGTTTAAGAAATTGTGCTGGATCTTTGCCAACCTCAACTGCCAGCATTGGATTCCACTGATTTCCTCAATTGTTTTAGTTTCTCCAGCCTAAGTTAGAAATGTTGATACTGATTTGGCAAAACCATTTACAGAATCAACTAAAAACTCAAAGTATAACCTCCTATGTCACTCTTTACTACATTTCACTTTTCTTCAATTCCATTTCCTAAAATTTAATCGCTCTCCCATTTTATCGCTTTCATCTCTTGGAATTAAAATTTTGGCCCGAGCACCTTTAAAAATAATAGACCGGGGAAGAACTGGAAAATAGAATAGGAGACGAAAAAAGGGAAAAGTCAGAAAAGAGATAAGATAATAAATTTGTTTAAAAACAAACCTTTATATGAAAAAAACATTGTTTTCGTAAATCAAATTGAAAATCGAAGGGAAAGTGGGGGAAAAAAAGAGAAAATACACGATATTCATATTAGCAACATTAAAGTCTAACGTGTCTTTTTATAATCTTGTGAGCGTGGCAATATCTTGAAGCATACGGACCACGCCGGAAACGAAGTTGGCGCGGGAAATGGAAACAAAAGGCGCGACAAACGCCGCGGGAGTCTATCTCAACATTTTATCACTTTGCTAAACAGTTCATAGACGTTTTCTCCGTTTTATTTTCAATTTATATTTTCGGTATATATGAGAAAATATATAAGTTTTCATCGTCGGCAGGAAGTTAAAGGAAATGGATATATGCGTTACAATGTATAATAATATAACGTTAGGCAATCTAATTTTTTACTAAGGACTATTTATAGCTTAAAATGCAAATTTTCGAAGGGTATTTGTCTTTATGATAATAAAAGTTTAGGGGCAGATTGGGAATTTTTTGTTTGTGAATTCCCTTTTAGTTTTCACAATTATAATATTCCTGGGATAATTTCTTTTTATAAAATCAAGTGCGTCTTGATGTTTTTTTTTTTTTTTTTTCATTTCCGGTTTTTAGGAAACACGATCGATCTTTCCTTAGTGACAATGGAGCCGCCCCAAAGTTGGCAGATCCGCAATCTGTCCCTGGATTTAAGATCGCTTAAGTAAATCACATCACGTTCAGCTCCGGTGATGAAAGTTCACTCGATGAGTGACATTTTAACTTTATGAACACAGTGACTGATGAGCTTTTTCTGTGACTGCATTACCAAAAAGGATTCCTCTTCCCTTTAGTCATTGGAAGAGATTTCTGCAGGGATGAGCTTTTCAGTTATAGGGAGGAAGTACGTTTTTGACAATTTCATCCTCTGCGGAAATATTAAAAAGATGGTCGACGGAAATGATGCAAAAAATTTACAACTTTTTTTCTTAAGTTTTTTCTTGTTCCTTTTTTTTTTAATAATGAAACTCGTTAACCATAAACATGCAAGTGTAATGGAGGAAGTGGGAACGATTATTTTTAAAAAAAATTTTCTTTTTGTTTTTTTTAAAAAGGAAATAGCGAGGTAAATTAGAGGTTCCCTTATTAAAACTTCTTATAGGGCGAATGGCGAAAAATTTCAATCGTGCTTAGTTTTCGGGAAAGTTGTGCATCCAGCAAGAATTCTTTTTTCGCAGGTGGGCACTGATAATTCTTTCATTTTCTTGTTCAGTATAGCATTGGTAGAAATTAGGAGTGCTAGGACCATTCGAAGTCTTGCCTAGGTCATCAATTTTCACTTTTGTAAGATTTAACTTTGTGAAGAATTCCTATGTTTTCCATTGGACCCAGTGGGAGCCTAAGCTTGATTCACAAGACCCATCAAAAGCTGTAGCAGCATGGTCCCTAATATTCCACTTAAAATTTTTTGCACTCAAGCTAAGTTTATTTTGTAAATGAAATCTGATTTTCATACTCTTCTTACGATTCCTTTACTAGTTGCCAGCAATTACTTAACTCGATCCTAGCATTCACGTTTTTTTTTTTGTGGTAGGCCGATACATGATCTGAAAAAGGAATTTAAATCGAACTCTACCCATTTCAAAGACGTTATAAATATGAAACTTTTAAAAAAACCAGTACAATTTCTTGACCGTAGGATATGATTCCATATCTCACCTCATTTATTTTCTAAATTTGGACAATTCAGACCGCACATCACGATAAGGAAAAAAACAAAACTTGTAATAAAAATAGAAAACGAAGTAAACCCATATTTAACTTACCATAACCGCTGAAATATTATCTCTGATCTGTTATCAATAATCAGGACAACATTGCTTGCTTTGGTTCTTTTGATTCGGTTTCAAGATTTTCATCTATGTTGTTCATTGAGAAGCAAACGGAAACTTCTTTTTAAAAATTTTCGGATTTTACTTTGTTTCTATATTTAAATTAAAAAGAAAAGTTACCTTAGAAGATTTTGAAGTTTGGTAATTTCAAATCGGGGGAAAATATAAAAAAAAAATCGTATTAAAAGAATATTGCGATAAGGGAATGTATACAAAGTTTTGACGTGCTGCCCTGGTTGAGATAGGGATAATGCAATGAGTGACAACCCGCACCAGCATGAGTGGGAAATCGTTTTTGTGATAAAGAGGAAGGATAAGAAAGAAAAAGAGGTTCAAGAAGACAGCCCCCACCGTTGACTACGTATTTTACAATAAGAAGACCCCCATCATAAACGTGTTCTGGATCCCCTCTTAAAAAAATAATAATAAAATCATTTTTATTTTTCCAAACACCCAAAGAAGTACGAAGTGGAAAAAACAACAAAGAATGACGCAAGCGAAGAACGTATCGGCTAACCCTGATTCACATCAGATAATACATTAAAAGATTATTAAACAAGATAAGCCACAACATAATTTGTATTGAAGATCTTAAGGTAGATTTGTCCATGTCTTATCTCTGATCGTGCGATAAACATTTCATACTTTAATTTATTTAGGGAGGCGGCCATCTTGATTTCCATTCCGATCACTATAATTCCATATTTTTGTTGTGACTTTTTTTTGTTGTTCTTTATATCGAATTCGTGAAGTTAAATCAATCATTGGCGTTCATGGTGTTTGTTGGGATTGTAAGCGAAGGTAATTTTATTGCTAGTTTTCATGGCAAATCGTTGTACCATTTCTATTCTTCATCACAGACGGTTGTACCATTGTTACTCTTCATCGCAGACGACTGTACCATTGTTACTCTTCATCCCAGACTGCTGTACCATTGCTACTCTTCATCGCAGACGACTGTACCATTGTTACTATACATCCCAGACGACTGTACCATTGTTACTCTTCATCGCAGACGACTGTACCATTGTTACTATTCATCCCAGACGACTGTACCATTGTTACTCTTCATCGCAGACGACTGTACCATTGCTACTCTTCACCCGAGACTGCTGTACCATTGCCCCTCTTCATCACAGACGGTTGTACCATTGTTACTCTTCATCCCAGACGGCTGTACCATTGCCCCTCTTCATCCCAGACGGCTGTACCATTGCTCCTCTTCATCCCAGACTGCTGTACCATTGCCCCTCTTCATCCCAGACTGCTGTACCATTGCCCCTCTTCATCCCAGACTGCTGTACCACTTATTTTCACTGGATCCCACAACTTCCACCATTAATCATCCGCCACTGGCACCAATTTTCCTATAAAAATAACAAAATCATATCTAACACAAATCACAAATTCATGTTTTCTCTTGCTGATTTAAACTTTTGTTTCCAACAAGCACTAATACCCAAATTATATTTAATTTAATCGTGAGTTCTTTTAAACAGAATTCGTTTCTGAATTTATTCAATCATTAAGATCGACAATGAAGAGCTTTTAAATGTTTGGCTGTACACTTGACAGACGCAACAGAAAACATTTTAATTGAAACTGATAGTAGAATCTAATATTTAAAAAAAAAAAAATTAAAAAATAAAGTATCCCTGAGTCTCATCTTATCTCGACTCCATTACAGCAAATGTAAAATGGTAGATAAGCAGTTTACACATGGGAGTATAATTGAGATTTTGTCTTAATTCCAATATTTTTTAACTAAGCCAAGCCAAAAGATAACGAATTATTTGAATAAAAACAAAACTGAATCAACTTTTTGATTTTTCTCTTAAATAATATCATTACAAAAAACTCTCATTTTTTTTTTTTTTTTTTGGAAAAATGTAAATAAAGTCTTAAAACTTGTTTAGGGAAAAAAAATAACGATATTGAAATTCTGACAGAGAGGAATCGGGAACATCAATAACCGATCTAATAATAAAAATATATTATAGAAGAGATTAACGGGCAGGCGCTTTTGAAAATTGCTGATATGAAACGGACCAGGAGAAGAGCACGTTATATTGTAGATTGTGTGCTTCGCCGCATGGCCAACTTGAGATAACAAAAATACATGAAGAGGTTTTTCGTTACATTTTTTGCCGGTTGGCTGCTTTTTCACTTTTTCAGTTGGCACTTATCTCTTTAAACCACATGTATTTTCTCGATTATTTGTTTTCATCATCATATCTCTCCCCTGCCAGTTGGAAGGTGCCTTTTTCGTCGGGAAAACTCTCAATTAACGCCTCCTGGACTTCCTTTTTAATAACATTTCAATAATTAATTTAGGTAAACATTTTTCTTCTTTTCCTGGTGTATTAATGTTAAGTGAAAACAATTATGGCAATCATGCCATGGCGTTATGTTAATGGATGTCTGCTCGAATAAGCTACTGGTTTTAGAAAAAAAAAAAACGGTTCATGCTTCGTATCACTTTTACTGATATCGTGTTAATCTCCTAGGCGACTGTAATCTGAATCTCGTGGCGTTTTATGCTCTTTAAGAGAACGTTCGGTTCAAATGTCGAAATGATAAATTCCTCTGGATGTGATTATTTGAAAAATGGGGTTCGAATTTTTTTAGCTAGAGATATTTTTTAAAGATAATTTTTAGTAGCAATTTCGTTAAAAAATTTTTGACGAAGAGATTGATATCGGAGATGGTGATAGGGAGGGAGTTGATGGATGAGATAAGAATTTACTTAAGAGGGATACGAAATTTTGGAATGGTTGTAATGGCTGGTTTCGCAGTTCGGCTCACTCAAGAGAATCTTAAGAGCAAATGGCTTTGAAAATGGCAAAATTTAGCCAGATTTGAGTTAAGTTTAGTGAAAAAACCAATATTTGAAGCAACGAATTTTACTGCTACAGAGATAAGTATGCTAGTAAAACTATTCAAAACGAGTACTAAGCTTTTAGAGGAATTTGAGACTCAATTTAAAATCGTTGAAGCAGCCTGGCATCCAAGTAAAGTTGGTTAGAGACTCTAGATAAACCTGTTGGAGTCATCTGAAGCTCAAGCCAAGCTGCATAGAGTCATCTGTGACCCAATTTAAGCCCGGTAGAACCTTCTTAGATTCAAGACAAGCCCATAAGCGCCTGAGACTCGAAATAAGTCCGTTAGATTCTTTTGAGACTCCAGACAAACCCACGAGAGCCATCTGAGTTTCGAGCCAAGCTAGCTGAAGTCATCTGAGACCCCATTTACTTCCGCTAGAGTCATCTCAGGCTCAAGACAAGCCCACTAGAGCCATCTGAGATTCAAGACAAGCTTATTAGAGCCATCTGAGGTTTAAGATAAACCGTTAGAGTCATCTGAAACTCCATCTAAGCCCGCTAAAGCCATCTGAGACCCGATCTAAGGTCGCCAGAGCCATCTGAAACTCGAGTCAAGCTTATTAAAGCCATCTGAGACTCAAGACAAGCCTTTTAGAGGTAACTGAGACTAAAGGCAAGCTCTCTAAATCTACCAAGACCGGAGCCAGTCTTGCTAGAACCAACAGACACACAAATCAATTCCATTAGAGCCATCTGAGATTCAGGATAAACCCGTTAGAGTCAACTGAGATCAAATTTAAGCCTGCTAGAGCCATCTCAGACTCAAGACAAGCTCTCGAGTCATTAAAGATGCGAACAAAGCTTCCTAGAGCCGTCTGAGACTCAAGTCAAGCTCTCTTGAGCCACTTAAGACTCGAACTAAGCTTGCTACAGCCGCCTGAGACCCGAGCTAAGTCCGTTAGAGTCATTCATTTGTAACTCGAGCCAAGCATGACAGTCATCTGAAATCTGAGCTTAGTTCCCAAGGACCATCTAAGACTCGAGCTGGAACAAAGCCCACTAGTCTTTTAGAATTAGAGTTAAGCCACACAGAAATACAGAAATTCAAGCCATACCTGTTAGAATCTTGGTGTCCTTTTTAAGAAGCTTCTATTGGTTTTAAGATGAATTTCTCCTTACCTCAAAAGCTGGTAGTAGTTCCTCATGCAATGATACACCAAAGCTTTGGAGGATCATAGAAGTAAAACTCGGCAGCTTGAAACTCTAATTTCCCCCGTCCAAACAGGAGCCACGAACTTACTTCGGGTTAAACGCGAATTATTGCCATTATCATCAAAAGTATTCATTAAATTTTCATAATAATGCTGGATTCCATTTTTTTTTTCGGTAATCCCAACCGTAAAAAAAATGAAATTGTGATGATTTGATACTTCGGTTGCGGAACCAAGCACGACAAGCGGTATCAGTTGAAAATCTAACAGCCCTCCTCTCGCCACCTCCGCCGAACGTTCGCAACCACCCCAACAGCGAACCGTGGCGTCTTATCGTTCTATCTCACTGCCAAATGGAACTCCAGTGAAATTGTTATCGCTTACTCGCCATCTCTCAAACTGTATAACGGTTTTTACAACGCGGGAAAATAAACAGGTATCCTGCGAGATTGTTCGAGGAAGTAGATGTCGTTCCTTTCCCGTGGTTTTTTTTTTTTTTACCTTCGCCTGACGCAGCAGCGATTTTTTCCTGTCTATCTTTATTGTTCCCTGGAAAATCCCAGGTATCATTTTCGTTATCTATGCGAGAACCCTTCGGTTTTTATTCCGGGAGATCTAGATTTAAGACCCGTCAATCGGTAAGAAAAAAGATTAAAAAGGAATGAAGAGGGAGGAAAAAAAGAAGATTTCGAAAAGTTTTATGTACGGTGGAAGGGAATGCCGGCTTAGTAATGAGATGGTATCTTGAGATACCTTCTAAACTGATAAAGGGTGAAAAACAATGAAAGAGGGAGAGTCGTCCGAGTGGTACGAAATGCTTTTCCCCTTAACCCGCCTTATTTCCCCTGACCTTATCACATCTTCCCTTATCAGCGTGCCCCCCTTTTTACATTCTTCCTTTTAATTCTCTACAAAACTTTTAATATTCTCAACGTGCACTTTGGCCTAGTTGCGGATGTGCTCGAGACTCGTTTCCCTGACATTTTAACGTGGGCAAGATTCGCATTTGCCAGTTTCGAAGTGGAAATGCCACCCAACCAGACTTGACAGATGAATTTTTTTTAAAAAGTTCATTAAAGTATTATTGGTGTATTAATGTAAATGTATGCGATGTCGTGACCTAATACTGTGCAATCTACACCCTCGAAAAAATATTTTTATCAGGGTTTTATCTTTTTATCTTAACGTCATTTTTTTAAAAATAATAATTTGTTTTGGGCAAGTAAGGAAAGTTTTAGGTTCGCTGATTTTGATAAATATATTTCTTGGTTGTCGTGGGTGTGATTATTGGCAGACATCCTTGAGGAATAATAAAAATTTGTTAGGTGTCATAAAGTTATATTAATACACGTAGGATTATGGTCGGGAATGGAAGCGCATAAAAAGCGAGGAAATGATTCCGAATAAATTGGAAAATCTGTTGCGGTGAGTAATGAGAATCCGAAGGAGATATGGTAATTTTTGTCGTATTGACGTGGGATTGATTCATGGTGATGGTACCAGCAGATTGAAAGATAACCTCTCCGATAATTGTGTTGAATCGTTTTCACATTTTATTTGAGTAATAAATATATCACCGCGACCTCAAAAGTGGTCTGATGTGTGAAATCGATTCGGGATCTGTTGGTTTTGCCTGAAGGACGAAAATAGGACAGGGAAGTTGATGAAAGAGGTAGATCCTTCGGAACCTCTGCCAGATGGATTTTCGGTTGGGTAGGGAGGTGATGATGGAGAGGAAGATTGAGGGCAGGCGCAAACCTGATCGGAGGAAAACATCCTGGCTCAAGAATCTAAGAGACTGTTACGATGGTTCACAATAAGCAGCAGCAATAAATTAGCAGGTAATGCCTCCAGGGAAGACCTTGGAAGATTAATGTCTCGATCAGCGAGGTGGAAGAGCCTATAGCTCCCAATAGAGGAAGCACTCCAGTTGCAGCAGAAGATTATGGGCTTCAACTGGAAAGATAACCGCTGCTTATTGGTGCACAATAAGCAGCAGCAATAAATTGGCAGGTAATGCCCCCAGGGAAGACCTTGGAAGATGAATGTCTCGATCAGCGAGGTGGAAGAGCCTATAGCTCCCAATAGAAACAGCACTCCAGTTGCAACAGAACATTATGGGCTGCACCATAACGGAAATTCGCCATCTTGTAGCTTGGTTAAGTCTATGGGATTATTCATAAGCAAAGGATTAGTTTGGAGTTAGTGAGGTTCGTTGGCCAGGAAGTGGGCAGCAAGTAACCGACCGGCATACCATCTTTTTCTCCGGAAATGACGACGTCAACCACCGCAGCGGAGTCGCCGTGATCATGTCTAAGAAAAAGGGATGAAATTCCTTGGACCGCACGAATATGCAATGCCGAAGTCTTGAATCGTATGAGCAAGGGGATGGAGGTGATCTTCGAGATCAAGCGTCGAAGGCTTGAATATTGCCTTCTGCAGGTGGTGATGGAGGGGAAGATTGAAGGCAGGCGCAGACCGGGTCGGAGGAAAACATCAAGAGACTAGTATGGTCTTTTTCGTTCGGCAGCCTTCAAAGTTAGGATCGCCAATCTCCGACGAGGAGCGGGCATTTAAAGAAGAAGACAGGATTGGTGCCCACAGTCAGATTGATTTTTAAACATGCAACATGGCGGCAGAATCTTAATCCATAAGGCAGTGCGCGAGTGCTCTCTTCCTCTTTATCTAGTCTCTCTAGCCAGAAGAGATACACTACTACTCCATCAAAATTATGGGCTCGAACCCTAAAATTTTGGCAAAAATCGTGAGGGACCCACATCTAGAAATAGGCTACGATGGAGAGACTTACTCAATACGGAAGATTATTTTCTTTTAAAAACTTAAAAAATATACGTCCCATTGACGATTTATCAGATAACTTTAATGCCTCCAATATACTATCACCAAAAGATACCACGTTTTAAAATCTTAACGAGTTTTCAAAAGCCGAAAAATAAAAATAATGGAACACAAATTGAATATAATACAATTCAAAGTATCAAAATCCTTTATCAGCATTATAACATCTCTCATAAGAGATTAAAACGAATATACCGAGAACTTGCTGGACTAGTGAATGGGGCAGTTAGTCACTTTGAAAGGTGTTTTGTGGAATGGGTTACCTGTAGAGATATTTATTGATCGTTCCGTTTGTTTTTATAAACCTGCCTCATTGTTTATTATTAAAATTGATCCACCCGCCGAATTGAGTGGAAAAAAAAATGCCAAAGGATTTGAATGTTTTCCTAAGCATAATTAAACCGTTTATTATTAGGAGCGAAGTGTTTTTGTTAGATTTGACGGATGAGACGAGATTAAATCACAACTCAAAGTCATCAGTCAAATCACATCTTGAGTTGGCCGCAGTTTTCTACAGTTATCACAGACAATCTGACTGGGTTTTGAACTTTGATGGACATTTTGGCTTTGTTAACGACTGTTTCTTTTGATTTTTATCACAAGGCAATAGAAATATATTTTTTTTTCAGAAAAATCCTCCAGTTTTTCGCATTAGAAGAAATATGTTGCACCCATTGTTTTTTAACGGGTTTTTAGGGTAATTTTTGCTGTTTATTAGGAGATAATAATCATGCCAGGTGCATAGGTGGAGGATTATGTGGGTTGCAACGATATCATTTGCATTTACATTGAGATACTTATTTTAGTTTTTATAGATATTTTCTGGGAGGAGATAAGTTTGAATTGCTGTGTTTGTTTGTGGTTTTGCGTTATTGCAAATCTTCAAAGGGACTGAGTGTGAAGTTTTATGATTTTTAATTTTATGATAGTTGGAGCTAGCGTTGAAGTGGAAAGGTGAGACTTTGGCAGAGGGGTGAAGTCCGAAGAAGTGACAGAACAGAATCCGAACCATTGTGCTTGATTATGAAAATTACAAAACGAACGATAATAGAATGGATTATTTAAGAACATTAGGCGACAATTTCGTTCTTTAAAACAAAATTATTGTTGGGGCTACGGCGGTGCATCGTTAACGGTGGCTTCATATTTCTTCATATTTTTATATTCCCGAGAAAAAAAAAGCCTACCTATTTTATACATAATTATGTGGCTAAATTGGCGGAATGGAATCATGTATTTTTATGCTTTTTTAGTAAGTTTTTAAGTATTTATTTATAAAAAAAAAAAATTAACGACCCAAAATTTAATATTTTTTTATTAAATTATCAGCAAAAATAGATAAAACTCATTTAAAAATACATAATTCCATTCCGCCAATTTAGATACATAATTATGTATTTCCTTTTTTTCACGGGTTCCCGAGAAAAAAAAAGCCTACCTATTTTATACATAATTATGTGGCTAAATTGGCGGAATGGAATCATGTATTTTTATGATTTTTTAGTAAGTTTTTAAGTATTTATTTATAAAAAAAAAAAATTAACGACCCAAAATTTAATACTTTTTTATTAAATTATCAGCAAAAATAGATAAAACTCATTTAAAAATACATAATTCCATTCCGCCAATTTAGATACATAATTATGTATTTCCTTTTTTTCACGGGTTGTTTATTTTTTATATTCTTTATTTTTAATATTCTTTATTTTTAATATTTTAATATATTAAAATATTCAATATTAAAGCAACTTTCAGGAAAATAAATTTTAGGAAATTAATTTTTAGGAAAATAAATTTTAGGAAATTAATTTTTAGAAAAATAAATTTTAGGAAATTAATTTTTAGGAAAATTAATTTTAGGAAATTAATTTTTAGGAAAATAAATTTTAGGAAATTAATTTTTAGGAAAATAAATTTTAGGAAATTAATTTTTAGGAAAATAAATTTTAGGAATTAATTTTTAGGAAAATAAATTTTAGGAATGGGTGGCTTTAGGAAAATTGATTTTAGGGAAAAAAAATTTAGGAAAAAAGGGCGGGAATGATATAAGAGGAGTGGATGACAAAAAGCTGAAGAAGCAGAATTATGCGCTTGTGTGACAAGGATTTCCAAATCTGAGCAAAGCTTGGCGAAAATCAAAAGGAAAATCTTGAGTCTTGCCAGTATTACATGTGACCCGAAAACTGGTAATCAAGAGCTCCATAGCACGGATTTTAAATTGTAGAAGCTAAAATTTTTGTACATTCTTCATGGTTTGAGCATAAGGCCAAAGAAGCATGCGCCTAACACTGTCACCCTACAACACTTAACTTTGTATAAAAGCCAAACAGGAAACGCGGCAACGCATGCGCTTGCATTCACCTAATTCTTATCACAATTTACATTGATACACATAATCCTTATATGCGGGTGGCAGGTGCACGTTTTGTTTGCACAAGATATCCTCCTTATTCCTAAAAACGATCCCTTCAGATAATCAAGCCATTTTATATCATATCTAAAACGCAGTAAAAATTCAATACAATAAAATATATTTATCTAATTAGCTCTTTCGCAAAAAAAAAGCGATATTTTTTTTTCAAAAACCCTTTTTTTCTTTGTATTATTTATTTAGCTTTATATTCAACGCGTTTTTATTTTTTTCTCTTTCTTTTTCGGGTGTACTAATGCTCTCCCGACGTAAAACATATTCGCCCAAGTGTGGACAAGTGAAGATATGGCAATGCTGCTGGAAGCTGGATATGTGACGTAATGGTCTGAGAATATGATAACGCCGCATCCATTTTGTTAGGTCAAAACTCTGTCCCTTTATCTTCTTGTGATGTATTTTACTCATATTTTCTATTCGTGATTGTATTTTTTTTTTTTTAAGGCCGTTATTTATGTTTTATAATCCAACGATCATTTCTTTCTTCCCTGTACAATTACAAACGGTCCATTTGCTTTAACTTCGATCCGCAAAATTAGGTCAGAGGTTTATTTTTTTTTTATCCCCGTGATTTTCTTCCTTAACCTTTTTTCCTGTAGACGCGTCAATCGAGTTTTGATTAAGTCGTTGGGAAGTTCTCCCGTGGGACGGTCTGTAAACGGATGCTGTGATAATGACCGTCGCCTTGACTAATCAGTTGTTTTCGAAATAGAAAGCCAAATGATGCAAGACGAGATTTCGGGATCTGATAACGTGGAATGTCCACATTCAGCTTTATACCGGGGTGTATAATTCTAATCTCCTTACTCTATTTTCTAAAAAAAAAAAAATAAAAACGTCGGGTCAGTTTTTAAGTTACATAAAAACGAGGACACAACGCCGAGGGGCAAAGTCAAATGCAAATACATAGGGAACCCCGATAAACACAATCAGATGAGGAAAAAAAAAAAAATCCATTTCACATAGGTCCTTTTATATTTCCCACTTTATCATAAAATAAATTCTATAAAAAAAAATTTAAATTTTCCGTCGCTTATCTTTTCGACAAAAGCGTCCGCTAGGATTGAATCACATCACAATGACGTAAACTGCTATCTCTTTTACATGGGCCATCGCCCACACCTCCCCTCCCCTACGAGTTCCCGAGGATCCCCGGGTCCCCCTATTGCTATCTTCAGAAATCCGTCCGACACCTTCTTTATCAACCGTTTGCAGTTGCACTTCATTTTCCAAATAAAACATCGATTTCGCCCGCTTATATTTTTATTTCTTACTTCATTTCACTTATGATTTATTTTTATTTTTTGTCATCGGTTTATCGGTTCGTGCGGTTGGGTTTTTTTTTATTATATCTTTTTTTTTTTTTTAGAAAGTTTTCGCGGGGGAAACAAAAAATAAAAAAATGCGGTTGGCCTCGGATTTTTTTTTTTTTGTAGTTGTCGTCGAGGGGAAATTGATAAGGTTTAATCTAAATATAGTAAAATGATGATAAATAAGAAAAAGGAAAAAATAGAATGAATCAGTTGAAGAATAAGACGTTTTGCCCCCACCAATCAGCTACGAATGTATTATCGACGAGCTATCAAAGTCTAGCGAATTAATCTCTTACATCTCACAAGGAAAAACCATTTATAAAGGCTCTAAATCCAAGATAATATTTTGATAATGGTCTAATAGCTTTTCGAATGAAAAACTCGTAGACGAAAAACTTATATATGGTACGATTTTTTATGAGGTTTTTTTTTTAATTTACAGGATGTCAAGGTTTTTGGTTATTATTGCAATTGTATGATGAGGATGTAAAATTTTAAGGGTTTTGTTGCTTCTTAATTTTAATTGTTTTAGTTGTCTTGTTTTTAGGCAGTAGTAGTTAATAGTTTTAATAGTTTTAGTGCTTAAATACTCTTGGGAAGTTGTAGTTTTCCTTCTACTTTTCTGAAGTTCTCAATTCAAATTCTGAAGAATAACGGGAGTCCTCTGGTTCTTCAGTTCTGACTCTGGTTCTCTGACTTTGACTTTAGTGTCTGGTCCAGTTCCTCAAGTTCTGAAGAATCAGAGGACTCCTCTGGTTCTTCAAGGCTCTTAAGAATCAGATGACTCCTCTGGTTTTTCAAGGCTCTGAAGAATCAAATGACTCCTCTGGTTTTTCAAGGCTCTGAAGAATCAGATGACTCCTGGTGCTTGGGAGCTCTGAAAAATCAGTAGACTCCTGGTGCTTCAAGGCTCTGAAAAATCAGATGACTCCTGGTGCTTCAAGGCTCTGAAGAATCAGATGACTCCTCTGGTTCTTCAAGGCTCTGAAGAATCAGATGACTTCTCTGGTTTTTTAAGGCTCTGAAGAATCAGATGACTCCTGGTGCTTCAAGGCTCTAAAGAATCAGATGACTCCTCTGGTTCTTCAAGGCTTTGAAGAATTAGATGACGCCTCTGGTTCTTAAGGCTCTGAAGAATTAGAGTTCCAGTTGCTGCCTTCGTCAGAATCTTCCATCTCCCAAGAACTTAAAAACTGAAGAAACTTGTCCGCTAAATATTTAATTTTTTTTCTTTTTAGGTAAGTTGAATAATCACAAGCAGAGAGTGATGGGATTCTTCTTTCCTCACACTCGCAGGGTAGCAGTTCTTTAAATGCCAGGTCCTTTACGGAAGTTGGCGGTCAACATAGCGATCTGAACTTTGGAGGCCGCCGAACAAAAATATGGCCGTACCAGTCTCTTAAATTTTTGAGCCAAGATGTTTTCCTCCGACCTGGACCTATATATTTTCCTGCAGGGCAGCAGTGAGGGTCTCTTGGAAGCCTAAGCTGCCATGATCTCAAGTTTGACTGCCGCCATTCTTAAAGATCGTGAACTACTTGCGACCATGAAGCGCAGGAAGTTGGAATACTTTGAGTATATGTTGCGGGGACCCAAGTACAGGCTGCTGCAGACCATCATGCAAGGCAAGGTCGAGGGTAAAAGAAGACTTGTAAGAATCTCTCCTGGTTGCGGAATATTTGGAATAGGACCGGGTTGACTATAGAGGAGCTATTCGGCATGGCCGCCGATCGTGAAAGATTTATGGATTTCGTCGGATCGATCGCCTAAGCTCGTGTGCAAGCAGGACACCCAAAAAAGAAGATTCTGCGATTGGCAGATGAATTCGAGATCATGGCAGTTTCCAGTTTTCAAAATGGCGTACCCTTATGTAGCAGACGATTCATCGAAGTGTCCACTCCCTATCAGGTGTTTCTGTTAGCCTGCTGGCCCATTACCGAAAAAGGCAACATTTTGATGCTGCATCCGCCATTACAGCATTCATGGTCATAGTAATCTCGCCCAAACACCATCTATTTGTCGAGCCAAAAAAATACTTCTTAAATTTGATTCCCTCTAATTCGTTATAAAAACGAATAAACATAATTTAGTCAAATACACATTGATACTTATCATTATTTGCGTATGATAACATGCACAAGAAATATAGATATCGATTAGGTTAACAAGCAAATGATTGAATATATTTGTAGAACCGAGATAAAATCTATCCCGAAACATGAATTATTAGGAAATTTATCCTTCTTAATAACGTGATAATCAAATGCAATTCGTCGAAAATACCATGTAACGAGGGCAAGGTCTTCCTACCAGCTTCTTCCTGGTATACGGGAGTCATGCGATGATTTTTCCTCTGCAGTTGCCCCCACGCACGAAAATTTAAAAAAAAAATCACGTCTTCGATTTTTAACGTTTTAAATATGAAAACATTAACAAGAAATTTATCAAACTAAAGGAAATGAAAGCACTGAAGCGAGGAAGTTTTATGCCAAACTACTGTTGAGAGGGGGGGGGGGGGGCGTTGAAAATAGTAAAAGACAAAGGGAACATCGATATCAGTTAATGAAGTCGTTATCGTAGTTTTGAGCGAGTTGTAGGTGAATAAATTGACGCGAAAAGAAAAATTTTTAATGGATCACCCTGTGAAAGTTCGGAACAAGAAAACCTCTTTTACAATAGGTTTGGTTTTATTAATTTCCCAAAACCGAAAATTTCTTTACTAGATTGAGTCATAGACTCGATGCCCGGATCCGATAGCCTGGTAGAGATAGAGGGCAGATATGAAAACGTTGAAAAAACACATTTTAAAAATTTTAATCTTATATTTAACTTACAGGCGATTCGATCATCTATCGATAAAACAAAGAAGTATCACTCATCACGGATTGAATGAGGAATCTCCCTTAGATTTAACTTATGGAATAGGGTTATGAAGCTAGTTTGAGATAGTCCCTCGCTGATAGTTGCTAAGCGACCGTGTCTTATCATCGGCTATCAATCTGCTTATCGCTTAACGTTATTTCTAACTTCAAGTCTGTTTACATTTTGTATTAGAAGAGAGATTTTATCGTGCTTATTGAACCGACCGAGCGAGTTTTCTTAAAATTGATTGATTAAATTAGTTTTTAAGGTTGAGATTCGGGAATACCGAACAATATTTTTTTTTTTTTAATAATAATTTATCGTGTTATGATGTTAAAAATGAGATTGGGGTATTTTAATGAGTCGTGAGGTGGAAAGGACAGGATGAAGATTTTAAAAGATTGGGAGAAGTGGAGTTCAGTGCGATTTGATTTTGGTTTATTTGATAATAAATTTTTTTGTTCGTGTTTTGTTAATTGTTGCAGGTTAGTCGTGTTGGCAGAAAAGAAAACTTGGAAATAGAGGGCAGCATGGCAACTGCCATTTTCCATTATTTTTGCAGTTATGAAAATAGTCGGAGGAGCCATCAGATTTACTTGAAAGAATTAAACGGAGCAGTTAGCAGGGAAATTCGTTGAAAAAACAGTGGCACAAAGTTACCTCATCTGGCACAAAGAATTATATTTTAAAGTAGCAATTGTTAATTACTCTGGACTTGTTACTTTTATTTCAGGTTAATTATTATTAATAAACGTTGGAACCAAAGCAACCATAATCGAAATTCGTTGAGAAAACAGTGGCACAAAGTTACCTTATCTGGCACAAAGAATTATATTTTATAAAGTAGCAATTGCCGTTACTTTAGACTTGTTACTTTTATTTCAGATTTGTTACTATTGCTGAACGTTAGAATCAAAGCCGTTAAGATCGCCATGATGATCGCCAATCTCCGACAAGGAGCCGGCATTTAAAGAAGAAGAAGAATCAAAGCAAAAATAAGCGAAATTCGTTGAAAAAACAGTGGCACAAAGTTACCTCATCTGGCACAAAAAATAATATTTTAAAGTAGCAATTGCTATTACTTTTCGCTTGTTACTGTTACTTTTATTCCAGATTTGTTACTATTGCTGAACGTTGAAACCAAAGCAACCATAAGCGAAATTCGTTGAAAAATCAGTGGCACAAATTTACCTTATCTGGCACAAAGAATTATATTTGAAAGTAGCAATTACTGTTACTTTGGACTTGTTACTATTATCGAGCGTGGCACAAAAAATTAGCAGGATAGTGTTGGCGCGAATGCGAATATGAGTACTTGTTGTTCTAGAATGAATGTCTGCAGCGGTTGATACTATTATTATTACTGTAGTTGTAATGATGTAAGATGACGTGATATAAAAAATATTATAATTACTTAAAAGCTAGCAGATAGCATAAAAACAGGGTAACCGGGTAACCGGAGAGGCATGTTTTGTCTTGCTCAAGGAATGGCGTCCTTGCCCTGTGATGAGCTTCCTTCTCAGGGTTATGAGTTACTGGAGGGCAGCAGCTTCGCTAATACTGACCTAGGGCTGAAGATGGTAGTAATCGGCAAGGCCTAGGCTCAGATACCGGGAGACAGAGTTGGATCAATGGTATGGCTCCCGTACTGCGATGTGGAAGATTATGGAAAGTCACCACATTATTTGATATTCCTAGTAAAATCATCAATGGTTGGCCATGATGATCGCCAATCTCCGACGAGGAGCGGGCATTTAAAGAAGAAGAAGATATCATAAGGCTTATCTATCGGCTCGGCTCTCTCGAATCCATCACTGAGCAGTTTGAACTTAAACATAGCAACCCCGGTTGCTAAATTAACCTTCACCAATCCTACTGCCATTTTTTAACAATACACAAAACATTAAATCTGAAAAATTAAGAAACTTCATTTCGTTTTTCAAAAAAAAAAATCCCAACAACGTGTTTTACGCTCATAGGCCGTGCAATATATTTTACCACCTTTCAAAATATCATACCATCTTATCAGTACCCATGCACTTAGCATTAATTATTTTCTAACATTATTTATTTCCTTCTAATCTTACATTAGATAAGATTTAAGATTCTCCTTAAAAAAAAAAATCTAGGCCATTAACAACCAAACAAAATTAATAAAAAAATCTTGCCATAGGTCGCAATATCCTTCTTTTTGTGAATATGTTGTCAATGAAATAAATAATTTAAAATAAAAATCATATCCGTTGCGTACCCCGCCCACGCCTCGATTCGTGTTAGCGATTCATCTTTGCTATCGTGCTATTCCCATTTCAATACCTTTCAATTATACATCATCAGTAAAAGTTCAATTTTTTCCGATTGACTCATTCACCTCCTGATTTTTATTTTCGGATTTTATAAAAATTAAGATTTCCTCCCACCATAATAAAACCCGACGGTTTTTTTCCCGTTTTAAAAAACGTGTTGACAGGCACGTTTTACAATTAGATAAATATAAATACGGCACATCGATTTCTGAAAATGGATGTTACCCTTAACTTTTTTGACGTGTTCCCCCCGCCTTTTAAACATGTTTTTTTTTTTCATATAATTTACGGAGTTTACCTTTTTATTGTGGGAGGGATCGGGTATAATATTAATCATTTCGAGGCCAGAGGGTCAAATATTGTTTGTTTTCCGATTTCTTCTATTGAAAAAAAAAAAATTATTTTTATTTCATTTCGAGCTATCTAATATTCATTCATTACGTCATCTGTTTAAAAATCGGCATTGAAACGTGATACCGGGTGCAGATGGAATATTTGCAAGAACCGTGAAACCGGATCATTTATCTATTGGAAAACTTAAAATAAAAAAAGGATGAGCAACATAAATAAAACATAAGGCCCCTCAGTGTTATCGCTTTTGGTTTCAATGCTGAACCATAGCCTTGCTAACTGATAACCAGATCTCCCTATGAATTATTACTTTTCCTTATATCTCTCTAAAAACCCTCCCCTCCTCCTCCGATCGGGTTGTGATCCCGATTTTTTTCATTATCATTTCTTCCCTAAACGAAAAATTTTGTTTTCAAATGAAGAAAAACTCCACGACTCTCTTTTTGTAGATGTATCGGGCATATTTGATAACAAGAATTCGATTTGAACCATTCCCGCCCACACTTAGATAAAATCTCGTGAATAGTTTACCTTTTCTATGCTCCGATGGATATTATTTTTCGAGGTTCTGCTGGTAATAAATTATTTTCTTTTTTTTTTTCCTCTTCTTTTATCTCTCCGTTTCTAGGTATGAGAATCGGTTCCCTTCTGAGCGTATCCAATCCTAGCAACACGTTCTGTATTTACGTTATCGATTTTTTTATTGATTGATTTGGTTCTGGTCAATCGTCAGGTCATTCAGTTGTAATGAGAATTTTTTTTTTCGCGCTATTTGTTGATTTTTTTTGCCCATTATGGTTTGACTGAACAATTATAGGGAGATAATAATAGCCGTTAGGGTAGCCGGTTAAGCATGTTTTGTCTTGCTCAAGGAATGGCGTCCTTGCCCTTTTGTGAGCTCCCTTCTCAGGGTTATGAGTTAGTGGAGGGCAGCAGCTTCGCTAATACTGACCTAGGGCTGAAGATGGCAGTAATCGGCAAGGCCTAGGCTCAGATATCAGGAGGCAGAGTTGGATCAATGTTATGGCTCTTGTACTGCGACGTGGAAGATTATGGAAAATCACCACATTATTTGATATTCCTAGTAAAATCGTCAATGGTTGAAAACAAAAAAGGTCACGCCCTCAGTTCCGGGCAGGCCTTAAAGGGCCAGAGGGTGACAGCGTGTTGCTTCGTACAAATATCTGGGGTGTTTATTGAATGAGAAGTGGGATTACAGAGAGGAAGTCAAGGCTAGAATAGAGCAAGCCAGGAGTGCTTTCATGCGAAACCTGTTGTCTAAAAAGGCAGGCGTAGACCGGGTCGGAGGAAAACATCCTGGCTCAAGAATCTAAGAGACTGGTACGGTCAAAATTCAGAATCCCTTTTTCGTTCGGCAGCCTCCAAAGTTAGGATCGCCATGATGATCGCCAATCTCCGACGAAGAGCGGGCATTTAAAGAAAAAGACTCTTGGTCACACCTTCATTTTGCGAATGCCGACTTTCTATCCTTTGATTCATCCAAAAATCCGAAACAGCAAAATCAACATCAACTAAAAAAACCCCGACTCCGTCAGCTAGCGCAATATCATTCTTCTTTTTTATAGTAAATCAGTTTAAGGAAAAATAGATATGTCTTGTTAATTAAGTTGATTTATGGATTACACACCATGTGGAATAAGTGGCGGATCTAACGAAGCTGTTTCATGCTGACTTAGATTAATAATGAACATGCGTTAGGGGGAAAAATTTTCTAGAACGAGTTTAAAATGTCATGGTGTTAATTCCAACCATAAAAGTATAAAATTAAAATTCTTTATCAAACTTTTTTAAAAAGTTTTAAAAACCCTTTTAAAAAAAAAAAAATTTATAACTCCTAAAATCGCAGGTAGGATAATTTCCATAGCACACTTCGGAAAAAATTAATCTCTCTTTTTGGAAAAGTATACACAAAACATCTATTTTTTTCTTCGGTTTTTTTTTTCTGTTTACCCCCGCAATATAAAGTCGTTCACGTCAGCCCCCCAGCATATTAATTTATTCATTTTTGATTAGTTGGTTTGCTAAAACGTTTTTATCTTTTTTACCCCCACCCAACCGGTTTCACCCCCCCCTTCTTCTTTCCGTTCCAGGCCATTTGTCCCTCACTCTGATTATCATTCTTTTCTTTTTAATGTTTTTATCATTTTCCCGAGGCTCCCGCTGCTCAGTTTTTCCTTCTTATCGGAGAGAACTTAAAGAAATAAAAAGAAAAGAAAGACTCGGCGATAAGGAACTCATTTTTTAAAAGCCGTGTCCTTATCTTTTTTTTAAGGGTTTGTTCTTTTATACACCGCTTTTCTCTCAAACATTCTTTCATTTTTGCAAAAAGGCTTGTGCGTGTGACAAACATGCGGATATGACAAAGTTTTCCTTTTTTTTTTTTTGGATTTTGCGGGTGACGGATTTTTCTTTTATAATTGCTCAGCCGGTTTAACAATGTTAATCAATAGAGGGATAAAATGAGATATAGAGGAAGCTACTGTTACTCTGTTGGTTCTGAAATTTTTCTTGAGCAGGAATTTCAGTTTTTCTTTAAACTCAGTGCCGGATCCCGACAGTCCCTAATTCAGAATGCTACCTATCTTTTATAAAATGCGAAAAATGGAATGGGGGGTTTTTAAAAAAAAGTCGCACATAAATGAGAAAGATTGATAAATCATTTAGAACGTGACAAAAATGAAATTGAAATAATAAGTGAAATGAGAACGTCAATCAAGTGGTTTGAAGAAGATCAGACAAGGAAGACACCATTGTCAAGAATGAAGAACTAGCAGTAGACTGAGGAGGTGCGATATGATGCTTTGGTGCAATATGGTTTTAACCCTTAAAAAAAAAAAAGACATCTTAGCTGCAAACCTAAAATTTTAAAGAAAAAATAATCCTTTAACTAAAATAAACACAAACAAAATCATTTTTGCCTCTTTCAAATTTCCCCGGGCCCGCTAAGAATTTCAAGAGGAAAAATTTAAAGACTTTAAAATAATTGAATGATTTTGTAAATGTAGTTGGTTCGTTTTCACACTCCCGAACAGATAACTTAAATCTGCCAGTCAATTGAAAAAAAGACAAACGTTCAAGTGTTCTTTGTTTTTGGGAAAAATTAATCTGGCATTGTCGAGTTTTTTTAAATATCCAGAAAATTTTCTCAATGAAAAGGTTTATAAGATATTTTGAACGCTATCCAAATATTCGATATAACTGATAATGTAAATTTCGACAGTTTCTCGTTCACCTTGATATTATGTTTTTCTGTTATCTTGCCATCTTAATCCAATCAAAGTTATAGAATGAAAATATTATACGAATAAGAGAAGACGCTGTAAATTAAAATGATACAGAGGATAATTTTTAATTTTTTTTAATAAAGGAAACGTTTGGCCAGATTAAGACATTGATCGGTTATAATTTGTGCTTCATTCACATCACATAAATTTCGCGAATAAATAGATTAAGGCGGTTTGTATAATAAACAAAAAAATAATATTCAATGTAATCGATTGGGAAAAATTAAAAAAAAAAAAAAAAACTTCCCCGGGTCATTTGTATTTCTTAATGAAAGGTTAGATATCGCTGTTTAATCTTTTTTTTTTATTTTATTACATTTTTTTTCTACGATGCCGCGTGTGTAGAGTTGGTTTTTTGGCTTCCTCCCCCTTGGCCCCACGTTGGGCGCCTCTGAGCTCCGATTGAATTTGTTTCAATAACAGAAACAAATTCTCGAGAAACACCTTTAAGAAAACTTAAAAGAGACGTTTAAAAAAAGCGATCACGTGAAAATGAATTAATTCAACGTGGAATTCAAACGTTATCAATAGAAAAGGGTGAAGGCGCGAAAAAGAGGGAAAAGGAGAAGAGCAAAGGGAAAGAGGGTGTCTTCAAGGGTTGCTGTCGGGCTATCAGAGCTCGACAGACAGTGTCCATCCAGCCGTGTGGAAAAATGATACTGAATTTCTCGTTGCTTCGATATTCTTCATGAATATTGATGTATGCTTTACGTAGAAATGCGGTTTTCCCATTTTTTTTCCCCCTCTCTCTCTCTCTCTCTTCTCAAGTAATACAGGGTGTCGAAAAATCAATAAGTTTATTAATCAAGAAAACAAAAGGATCGAATATCTCTATTAAAAGGGGTAACTTTACCCAAGTTTCAATTAACCGGAAGAATTTATTCGGATTTCGACCACCCACATTAAAATCCCCGTGACTTTTTGAAAATAGCACGAGCTTTCCTTCTTTTATTGTTCGCTATTCTCGGTTTTAGCTCAATATCAGATCATAGAAAAGACGAAGTTGAATATTTCGGAGTTATCTAGCGAAGGCAAGTCGGTAAAGCTGACTGATGTTTCCGGACCTTGAAGCTATCTGAAAACTGGACCTGTCCTGATAAGGATTCGTATATCCATTGTTCGCTCCCAGAAGCACTTATCAACTCTTCTATTATATTCTTTTCGGAGGATAATAATCGTTTTTTTTGGGGAAAAAGTTTTTTGTGTAAAATTTAAATATGAAGATAAAAAAATCTGAATTTTTCCGTGAAGGAATAACCCGGAGTGTGAGAGAGAGAAAAGGGGGATAAAACGGGGACATTGATCAAAAATGACATGAAATAATGGGCCGAGAAAGATAACTGTACAAGTTAGAGGATGACCATTTGTCCGTTGGACTCTAATGTCATGTCCCCGGGCTGGACAGCAGACAAGATTGACACATTTCCAAGAGACTAATTAATGACGACTTTTCCATCCTCGGAGATGGAAACCATCAACTTCGAGAAAAATGATGATCATTTAAATTCAACGGTTTCCCAATCGGGAAGCAAGAGCGTCAAGAGTAATTCCAGCCCTCAGGAAATATCAAATCGGGGATTAGGTTTTTCATTTGCGAAAACCGGACGAGATCATTTTTGCTCTCTGCATAAAAAATGGTTGAAAAAAATTAGAAACAATTAATATGATCGAGGAACGATTGACAACAATTAAAAACGATTTAGAAACAATCGAAAGCGATTGGAAAACGATTAAATGTTCGGAAAACAATTTAAAAATTCAAAAATCAATTGAAAACCGTCAAAAACCAATTGGAAAGCAGCGAAACCGATTGACAAGTAAACAAACATCAAAAACGTTTTGGGAACAATTAAAAATAATTGAGAAACAATTGCAAATGACTAGAAAACAATTGAAAATATCAGAAAGCAACTGGAAAGCAGCGAAACCAATTAACAATTAGATAATAATTGAAAAAGATTAGAAACCGATTAACACGTTGACAATAATTGAAAACGATTGGAAACCAATTAAAATCGATGAAGAAACAATCAAAATGATTGATAAAACGATTAAAAACAAATAGAAAGCGATTGGAAATCAGCGAAACCGATTAAAAACTGAACAACAATTGAAAACGATTGGAAACCAATTGAAAACAATTGGAAACCAATTGAAAACAATTGGAAACCAATTAAAAACAATTGGAAACCGATTGAAAACGATTAGAAACCAATTGAAAACGATTAGAAACCAATTGAAAACGATTGGAAACCAATTGAAAACGATTGGAAGCTAATTGAAAACGATTGGAAACCGATTGAAAACGATTGGAAACCAATTGAAAACGATTAATATAAACAATCAAAATGATTGATAAACAATTGAAAACGAATAGAAAGCAATTGGAAATCAGCGAAACCGATTAAAAACTGGACAACAATTGAAAACGATTGGAAACCAATTGAAAACGATTGGAAACCAATTGAAAACGATTGGAAACTAATTGAAAATGATTGGAAACCAATTGAAAACGATTGGAAACTAATTGAAAATGATTGGAAACCAATTGAAAACGATTGGAAACTAATTGAAAACGATTAATAAACAAAAAAAAACGATTGATGAACAATTGAAAACAAATAGAAAGCAACACGAAACCGATTTACAACTAGACAACAATAAAAAACGATTGAGGAAAAATTGCAAATGATCAAAAACAATTATCAACAATTGGCAAGCAGTGAAACCGATTGAGAAACAATTTAAAATAATTCAAAAACATTTTTAAGAAACAATCAAAAACCAAAATTATTTTAATTTTTCTTGCTGATAGTTTTTAAAATTTTAGCTAGCGTTTTCTTCTGCTTTTTTTCTGACCACCCTTGCTTGAAATTAATTGCACGGATCTCCCTCTTCAGTAGCCTGATAGATTCGGTATCGGTTTGAGACCAATAACTGAAATTTTTTTGAATTTTTTTTTTAGAGAAAATTTAAGGAAAATCTTTTCCGCGTTTTAAAGAGGAGAAGGGATCTAAAGATAACGATCAAGATTTACGATTAAATGTAAAATGCAAAGAGAGCGAGGAGGATGTTTTACAACACCCAGTAAATCGAAAATGAAAAAGTCAAACATAATAAAATAAAATAAATGCAAAGGAAGTATGTGCTTAATCTCAAAGTTTGCGGGTAATGTAAATGATTTACGGGAGATAACGGTGTTTGCTTTGGTAATCTTGTACCTAGATGCAAGCGACAATGGGTCCCCTTGTATCTGTGTGCGTTGGTGATAACGTATACTAAAAGGAGCCCCAAGGAGGGGGCGAGTTTGTTTGCACAATATTGATAATGCCTTCATGGGAGAGCCAAACATTTCAGTTCGTTTTTAACTTCAGCCGGACTGAGATGTCTTTTTTAATATAAATCGAATGTGCGCGATCTTGTGGTGAAAATGATACCGAAGTTGACACTGTTGAGATATCTACGCGAAAGACGGAAAGGTGCGTGTGTTATCTTAAGTGGATGGCTTGGTGATTCCCGAACGTGAGATTTTATTTTTTTGAAGAATGTTTATGTTGTTGTTAGCTAATTTTGATAAAATAAAGATCTAGGTTTTTAAGATTGAGATAGATAACAAGAGATATGACTGGCACTTATTGCTTTGTTTAGAGAGGTCGATTCCCAAATTATAGTTGGCGCTGAGGCAAAATTTTAAGGGTATTGAGAAGCAGCCCCCGAAAAGAATTTAATTTTCTATCAATAACATTTCAGTTTTCGCCCCTGGAGATTAAAATAAAACAGACACAGGTATATAGTACTTCACCTAAGTTACGAGCTAACTGAAATTCAGCGATTAAAACTCAATTTCCACACTGTTTTTACGATCCCCATCATTAAATGAAATATTCCCAACGTGTTTTCTCTATGAACAACTACATTCATTTTATTTAAAAAAATTTTAAAAACAAAATTACAATTTTTATAGTGTCCCCCTTTACGTATATAAACAACTTACTCCTTACAGTAAAAAAAATCTGTTATTCTTATTTTCCTCCCCGTGAACGGGGGGGTCTTGCACGGTGCTGATAGCTTAATTCCTTTTGATAACAGCAACCCCGAGCTAGATTTTTTTTTTCTCTCCATTCAAAATAAAAAAGCGGCTGCGGCTAAAATGGGAAACTTGTCCACCTTTCAAAGATAAAACCGCATCGATAAAGGAGGCCCGGAGAAATGAGTTATATTGAGTACACAAAACCGTTCCCCAGCTCGCCGGATATATTTTAAAGAGTTATGAAAAGAGGATAGCGTCATATATAAGAAAGTTAGATATGCAAGTTTATGAAAATTGAGCGTGAGAGATAAAGACGCGTGAGGCGTGCGAATGAAGAAGGAGAAGAAGAAGATAAAGAAGCTGGAAGACCTGATAGGAATGGATAATAGGGTAGCTAACGTGGTTCAAATTATACTCCATTGATATCAGTAATATATCATTCCGTGTACTGTACGAATTAATTTACGTAAATTATCTACCCTATCATTTGTGCTAGAAACTGAAAATGATAATGTATCATGAGCCGAGGTAATAAAATTAAACATACAAAGATGTTTACTCGGTGACACAAAAGATTGACATGTGCTAAACTGCAACCGTTTAAACGTTTTAAATTTATCTGCGCGGCGGAATTAGGTAATCGGGCTTGCACAAAAGAAGGGTTAATTATCAAAATGCGATTGTTTGTTTGTTATAATCAAGAACTTGGGCTGTTTTCCTCCTTATTAAGGTAATTAAGTAATCAACTTGGAGATGAGTCGAATTGTACTTGTTGAATTATATTATCTGATGTTGATTATTTTCAAGGTAAAAGGAATATCTAAATGGTTCGGTTAACTGTTTTAGTTGTTATCACGTGCCTGAGTGATTAGGCAGCCTAAGGTAAAAGTAGAGAGCGCTGTAGCAGGCGTTGGGTAAATTGTGGAAGTTTAGCTTGGTGCAGGTTTTATCATTGAGGTTGGAAATGTCAAATTAAATATTTATAACAGTCAGCAAGAAAAATTTCATTTTCGGCCCTTTCCAATTTTTTTCATTTTCGGCCCTTTTCATTTTCGGCGATTTTCCTTTTCGGCCCTTTCCAATTTTTTTCATTTTCGGCCCTTTTCGTTTTCGGCCCTTTCCAATTTTTTCATTTTCGGCCCTTTTTGTTTTCGGCCCTTTCCAATTTTTTTCATTTTCGGCCCTTTTCGTTTTCGGCCCTTTTCATTTTCGGCGATTTTCCTTTTCGGCCCTTTCCAATATTTTTCATTTTCGGCCCTTTTCGTTTTCGGCTCTTTTCATTTTCGGCGATTTTCCTTTTCGGCCCTTTCCAATATTTTTCATTTTCGGCCCTTTCCAATTTTTTTCATTTCGGCCTTTTTGGTTTCCGGCCCTTTTCATTCTCGGGCCTTTCCAATTTTTTTCATTCTCGGGCCTTTCCAATTTTTTTCATTTTCGGCCCTTTCCAATTTTTTTCATTTTCGGCCCTTTCTAATTTTTTTCATTTTCGGCCCTTTTCATTTTCGGCGATTTTCCTTTTCGGCCCTTTCTAATTTTTTTCATTTTCGGCCCTTTTCGTTTTCGGCGATTTTCCTTTTCGGCCCTTTCCAATTTTTTTCATTTTCGGTCCTTTTTGTTTTCGGTCCTTTTTGTTTTCGGCCCTTTTTGTTTTCGACCCTTTCAAATTTTTTCATTTTCGGGCCTTTCCAATTTTTTTAAATATTCGACCCTTTTCGTTTTTGGCCTTTCTGCTTTTCGGCCCTTTTCATTCTCGGCCCTTTCCAATTTTTTTCATTTTCGGCCCTTTTCATTTTCGGCCCGTTCCAATTTTTTTTATTTTAGCCACCGACGATTTTTAGATTCATCCTGCTTTGAATTTTGTATTATGTAACGCACTTTACCTCAAGAAAACGAATTGCGACTTCCATGTTAAAATTTTTGTCAAAGATTAGCGGGTAAAAAAGAATAGGAAAAGCTAAAAAGTTGTTATCTTTTAAAAAAAAGTTGATTCTTCTCAGAGGCAGAGCAACATCACTTCCTGTTGAGCAACTGCTGTGGCAATATTTCAATGACGCTGCCTCACAATAGGCCGGATATCGCGACTATATCAGTACAGCATTAGCGACGTTTCAAACTTTAAGCATTTATTTTTCTGTGATTAATTCGAATCTAATTTTCCTTTCGACTCCTTATCCATATTTTTTTTTCCTTCCTAACCACCCCCCTCTTTTTTTTTTTTTTTAAATTTACGAATGCTGGCATGAAAAGTTTCCTTGCTCCTTCTTTTGATCTTTCTTATAAATCTAAAGATGATTATCTTTTTGTAACGGGATTAAAAAAAAAAAAATGGGGAAAGAAAAAGAAGAATGGAAGAAGAAGAAGAAAAAAAACGGAGGGAACTCGCGAATAATCTAGGGCGCATTAGCTTATCTCGCGAAATTAAAAGAAAATTGCGAAAAAAATATATCGGTAATAAATTCAAAAAGGATCGCTCGGTTGTTATCATTGATTTATTTTCAAAAAGAATGGTTCGTTACCTTTTTCAAAGGAAAGAAAAGTGTGATGATGAACCATTAGGGAATGTTTATCTCCCTTCGATAAGGTTTCCTCTAAGTCGGGAGGGAGAGAGAGAAAGATCGAACGGGGCTGATTTATTGTTAAAACGTCGCTATTGTCAGGGATTAGGACAAACTTATGGCAGGCCTTGAATCAGGTACGCGAGCTCCTTTTTTTTTTCGAAAATATCGGTTAAAGAATAAAAAAAAAATTGGTAATAAAATACATTTGCGAGACTCGCGAAAAGGGGGCGAGGAGAAAGGGAGAAGATGGGTAGGAAATGGGGAAATATTCGATAGTATGATGAGTTTACATCCCAAGTATTAAGCAAATGACATCATTATATCGACGGTGTTTCCTTCCGTGTGACAATACAAACTTGAGTTACGACCCGATTTTTTTCTTTCTTTCGTAAATTATGAATATTCGATACTCTTTTTTTAAAAAAAGACTTTTTAATTTTGTAAAAAAATTCGAAACTTGATTGATTGCGAAATGGCTTCCGCGTTAAATAATAGTTAAAACAAAATAAAAACTACCTTTTACTTTTGCCGACCTGGCAACGATTCAAAAATAATTAATTAATTTTTAATTAACTATCATGTATTGATAATCTCCTAAAGATATATTATTCCTAGTTATTTGGCACTTTGTATATAAAAAAATTAATCAATTTAAATGCTTAACCCTTTTAATATAATGTTATCTTTATTTTTTATCGCTTAAATTTTTTCTAAAAACGGAACTATGTAGATAAGCACAATTAAAAATACTAAAAAAAAAAGCGGATCTGATAATGAGTATCCTGTGATAGATTGTACCAATCGTCAATTTTTACCTTGTTTTTTTTTTTTTTAAATATTTCCACGCCCATAATTCAAAACCCTGGCAATATAATTCTCATTTTAATTTTTTTTTGCTTTCTTCCCAACATATACGAAACCGGGATGGGGTTGAAAATCCCCAAGTAGGAATTATCAGATGGCCTTATCAGCGTCTTGCAGGCGCTCGGCGTCTTTATCAGTCCCTACAGCATGGCTGCTTCGTCCCGTCTTATCGGTCACTAGAATGCATGTTTTGATTTCAACTCATCCCCCTTTCGCATCGCGCTTTTTTACCCTCATCTGATATTCTTTCTTTTTTTTTTTTTTTTATCTTTTCGATTGTTTTAAAATTTTTGGGGAAATAAAAAAGAAGCAGGAGAGTTGGAAAAGTTTGCTTTTTGTTCGTGAGGATGATTTTTGGCAGTTTATTTGTGATAGATCTTAAATTAGTGCAGAAAAATTGGAATTGGGAAGAAATAAAATCAAAAATTTTTGGATTGTTTAGAGAGGGAGTGTGGCTGGAAGAATTCCTAAGATGTATTTATGGTACCAATTTTTAACTCAGTTTTTTTCTTTTAGGTAAGTAATGGGAGGAGCAAGGAGATTCCGATAGGAGTAGCTAGTGAATATCGTCTGCTATAGCGGTCACGTAATGTCTCTTAGGATGACTTCCGTTTGCCGAAACTACGATTAAAAAAGGCAGAACAAGATGTAATGTATGCTGGTGCCTCACTATTCAACAGGCTCCCAAATAGTTTGAAGGAAAAGAGGGGAAATAGGGGCTTTGGGAGGGAATTAAGGGAATTTCTGGTGGATAGGACCGTGTACTCGCTGGCGGAGAATTGGCACTTGCCAACAATTTAACAGACAGTTCAGAGGCCCCACACTTTTCTAAATTTTTTTTTTCCTTTAGATCAACGTTTGTTCTACAGTATTTGTACTAATTACTTGACACCTCCGATGTACAACTATTTACATAGAATGTAACTTTTTCATGTAAATGGTTGTATAAATAAATAAATAAATTAAGAACTGAGTCAATACTAAAGAAGTTTTAAGAACGACTACGGATATCAATCGCTGGTCCAAAATTATTTTGTGCTATCTGATAGTGGGAGGTTAACGCCTCTTCTCGGGATGATTAAGATAATGAACCAACGTGGTAAAAGCTCCTAGGATCCTCAAAAGATCTAGAAGCTCCTAGAAGCTTTCAATAGCTAAAACAGTAATAACGATTTTTAATTAGCCCTGTGAGCGTTGTTATAAATAAAATAAAAAACACCTTCAAAAAGACAGAACGGTGGTTTTATCTTAGTGGAGTAGTGGGGGAGGGCTCTGGCTCTCCAAGATACCTTCGCCTCCCCTGAGATCTTAATTTACTGAAAGCTAAGTAAGGGGACCAATTTTTTTTCCTTCTCACATCTTTAGGTTTTGCCGCAATCATCCCTTAGGGAGCCCAATAGAGAATGAACACTTCGATGAGTCGTCTGCTACATATTCTTGAATTGGGATGCGCCATAAAAAGGAGGGCGCAATATTGTCCCATAAGCTATTGTGGCTGACTCCAACTCTAGGACATGCCATCACCGTGTGTAGCAGGCGACTCATCGAAGTGTCTACTCCCAATCAGGCTCCCCAGACCCCTTAAAAAAAATCTGAGATGACGCTACTATTTATTCTCTTTCCTCCACCTTGCAAAATAAATTCTCTAAAAAAAATTTAGCACCAATTACGATCCGTTAAATATAATGTAACATAATCCACCTTAATCTTTCATATAAAAAAGAAATAAAACTAATCAGCGCCATTTTTTTTTTTCTTATTCTAGTATCCCGGAGTGAAAAATCCCAAAAAAGGCTATTTCAACCCAGCATCTGACTTAAAAAACGAATCTCCAATAAGTCTTCAGTGCAAACGTGATGCACCTTGTCCACAATATATTATCTTACATGTTAATCATTCTTTTTTTTTTAACAAGAAAGAAAAAAAAACAACTTAAAAGGGTTCTAAAATCAGATTTCGAATTAAAATTATGGGTTTGGCCTTAATCAAATATAAAACTGTGACCAATTGTTTATTTGATCGATCGGTTTATCGATTATTCATGTGAATGTGTATATAATGTACGTGGATTTTTTTCGAAAAAAAATTGTTATCTCGATAGAGATATATCGTGGATTTTCTTCTCGTTGTTTTTTATAATGCGATCTTGCCATTAGTTTAAATTTTTTTAGAACTAAAGATTCAGGGGGGAAGGATGGCCATGTTTCCGCAGGGCTGCTTTTCGTATAAAGATGCGATATAAAAGGGGTGGCGGAAATATTTTCCCTTCTTAAAGGCGGGGATCTGATGACTAAGCAAACCATGTGTCTACATTTAACACAGCCATCACTCTTAAAGGATGGAATCAAAAAAAGTTAGATGATTCCCTGATAAATTTCTAATTACATCAACTTCCTTATCATCATTTACAATCAAATTTTAATATTTTTTTTTTTTACATAAAAATTTCTTTATCTATAATTATGTTTTGATATGAGAGAGAGAATCAGTCTGGTTTTGAAAAAAAAAGGTTATATTCTCAAATCGTGATCTTAAATTATCTGATCGTGGTAAGACCTCCTTGGTCTGCCTCTATGTCCTTGAAAGATAACATTTTTGATAGTGGTGTCTTCTGCAGTTCCGGTGGGTATTAAGAATTAAGGAATTTCGTTCGCCCTAAAATTATTTCAAAGGATGGGGGCTCCAGCAGAGTTATTAGCACTTACAGAGCTCTAGGTTGAAGCATCCACTTCTCTTTTTTTAGGCTGCTTCGGCTCCGTAATTCTTGAAAAGGGTAGTCGGTGAAAACATTAACATACTGCTTCAGGTTTGGCGCACCTGCCCTTGAAGAGCTGAAGATTCCTTCTGACCCGGAAAGTAGCAATCTAAGGGTTCTAGTAGGGGGCAGCAGTCCTACCAGTACTGGCTTAAGGCTGAAGACGGTAAAATTTGGCTGGGCTTAAGTCCAGAAAGCAGAAGGCTGAGCCGAGGACTGACGGTATGGCTCCTGTGCTGCGATGCGGAAGGTGTTGGAAAGTTATAGCCTAAAGCTCCTTAGTATAGCCATCATGGCGGAGGGTTATGTGTGCAAGGCCCAAGACAGTAGATTCGGCTAGGATCTCTTGCAATAAGCTCTCTAATCATGATGGTCGCCAATACCCGTCGCGGAAAGGCACTTGTTCGGTGTTCGACACCTCGTTGTAGCAGACGAGTTTTTTGTTTTGTTGTTTCTGTTGTGAAAAAGAGTCATGAATAGACAAACGTTAATGTCTGGAATTTTATTAAGTTTAATTTATTTAATCTTCGATAGAACAGCACTGTAGGAAAAAGAAGAAGAATTCTTGAGGGTCTGTAGTTAGGCTACGTAAGAAGAGGTTAGCAGCTCTTTGCTGGCCTTAGATCTCCTCTTTTCTCCTTTGAGCCAACTCCGCCTAGCATCGCCTTTACAACAAATTTTCATAACTGATTTCATGTCATCAGAGTCCAGATCCATTTTTGATAAAAACTAAAGTTCCGCTCATTTTATATCATGAACTGATAATCCTTCGAATTCGAAGTTTGTTACTTTGGTTAAAAGTTGATTAAAGGGGATAACGATTGCCCTGTAAAAAACGTATCTCAAAGTCCGCCCAAAACCCGTACAACATATATTTCCTTATAAAGCAGCTACTTAATCAAACCCGATAAAAAAAATTTATACGAGAAAAAAAAACTCCCAAGATGACATCGACCGAAGAAAAGTAATGAATCAAAAAATAGTGTTTCTGACGATGGGCTAAAAGTGTGAAGACCAATGTCTTATGACGACCCTGTCCGGTAATTATCATGCTTTTAATCTAGGTTTTCTCGTGGAGCTATCTGTCTCGACTCAAAACATGTCTTCCATGTAGATAACTTTGTTACGTTAATAAATCATGGCAACTTGGTTACACTTCTTATATTCATTTTTAATTGAATATTTTAATACCGATTATCTTGGAGAGTTTTTGGTGTCTGGCGTTTGTAACAAAATCAACGTTGTCCCTTTTAAAAAAAAGAATTATTTCACCCTATTTGAAATAATTAAAAAGAAAGAAAGAGTAGCCATGTTCACAAATATTGTTCAAAGTCAATCAATCTCAATGGCACGTGGGCGTGCCCCCAAGGGGGCCTCACGCTTGAAAACCAGTAGCAACTATAATAACAACGACTCCCTCACGGCGACAATTATTTTTTTCTTCTCTCTTTTTTTTTATGAGAGGACACGAATCTTTACATATAAAAAATGTATTTAGCGATAATGACCGCTGGGTCCTAAATGAAAATCAGCTCGACAACCATGAAAATCGTATGTATAAGATTGAAGCGAGTCAATTATGAATCATGTCTGACCTTTTTGCCCTAATCGAGATAATTTACGGATGGTTTTTTTTTAAAAAAAGAAATCGGTAGAATTCTCATCAAATATTAACCCAGTGAAAAATTTTTATATCTTTTAGTATTTTTATATCATTTGAATATGAAAAAAAGATAGAAATTTTCGACTATCTTTTTTTCATACGAATCTGAACTTTATTTTATACAAATCTGAACTTTATTTCATACGACACGAAATGATATAAATATTAAGACATCATTAAATAATAATTGATTTGTATTGAAATGATGATTTCAATATTCAATTAATTTCGTTTTCGTATAAAAACAAGATAGTCGAAAATTTATATCCCTTTTTCATATTCAAATGATATAAGAATGTATAAGAAAAGGTATAAAAATTTTTCACTGGGAAGCCATTATCTAGTTTTTTTTTTGTGGAGCCAGGAAATTTATAAAGAAATTTGAATGCCAACCCTTTTATCTAAGTTTGATAAAATGAATACGCCTAAAATCAGGAGCCGTGTCGTTTTGTGACAACCACGCCTATCGGATTACATATCGAGATGGTAATCGTCTGGCTGTATGAAACTAAAGGAAAGAAAAAAAATCTAGAGGTATATCTCACGTTACAAATGAAGCATGATAGTTAAAATGGCTACATTGGATTTTCATTCATTTAAAAATAAGATGAAAAGCGTGGTGATTGGTAGGAAGAATATTCTGGATTGGCAAAGGTGGCGCAGTCACTAGAAATAAATTAGTTGCTGGCTGAAAGCGCGAATAGAGCAAGCCAGAGGTGTCTTCACGAAAGTGAGACTCCTGCCGTGCCACCGATACCTTACAGGAGGAGTGGACATTATTTACAGTGCTGGAGGAATGGAAATCGGATGTATAAAAAAATTATATCCTTAATATAATTTGAGAATAAAAAAAATATATTTCAAGATATAAAAAAATTATTAAAAAAATATATTCACAAATTTGCGACTACTTGGTATATCCTAAAATATAACTTGGATATAACCTTTAATGTACACCCAAGGTACATTTTGGGCGGATGTACAGTACTTAAAATATACCCAAAATATATCTCGGGTTTAAATTTTTTTTCGACAAAACGTCAATAATTAAAATCTGGATCGCAGAAAAACCTTTTGTCAATGTGCTTCACCCGGGAATCGAACCCAGGTCTCTGGAGAGAAAGACCTACTCCTTAACCACTACACCATGGGACAAATCAGGTACGTCTTTAAGACGTCATCTTGCATACTGGGTATCGACTTTGTTTGGTAATAGCTATTTCGCTGTAAATGAGCATGAATCCTGTGGGCCCAAAATAAGCTTATTTATATTTACTGTTTTTATGACCTAAAAAGAATGGAGTGTACTGCTTCCGAATTCCTTCAATCATAACATTCGAGTTGTGGATTAGATAGAGTGCTCTATGAGATTAAGCGACGGAAGCTCCAATATTTCGGCCATAGAGATGTACCAGGTTTTTGCACCTAAGCGTGAAAAGCTCAGTCTCAAGCACATGTCTTAAAAAATCCATACACGAACTCTTTTTCAACCTCCCTTGGACGCGATCACCTATAAACAAGTCATAAACAATTATATCCACATCTAAGACATCTTAATCACGTTAGACACGGCCATAGATATCAAGCTTTATGAAAATGAAAGTTAAAACTTTGAAACGAATCTAATGACGATAATAATAAGGTAATAACTGTTAAATGTAATTTAAATGCAGTTGTAAGCGCCATACAAAGATTACGATCTTGATGATATTTAGAATAACTTCATAATTCTGTTAACATAGTTACATTGTCAATAGCCTTGAAGCTATTCTCACCTTTTTCCTTTACCACGATTAGCAATATTTTTTTTTCTCTCTATCTTTTTTTTAAAGTGTCAAAAGGCCTTCACCCATTACATTAAATCTTTTCACCCCATCTTAGTAATCGTGATGCTAAAATCGGAGACGGCTCCTTTGAAAGGAGAAAAATTCCCCTCCCCGTGCAAAAATCTCCTTCGGAAAAAATTCCCCAACTTCCTGCTTGACTCATTTGTAGGATTAGAGAAACTGTATACACGGCGATGATTTGATATGACTCAAGTTGTTTTTAGGAAATTTAGTTTTCTCGCCTCAGTAATCAGATCGAGAGATTACGGTTTAATGAACGAAAAACACCTTTTCTTCAATTCATATTCACCATCTGTTTTCGTTTCTTTTGTCTTTTCATTTCGATTTACATCTTACAGCTTCTTAATCTTTTGGGAGGGAAGAAGAGGGAGCAAGTAGGCGGCGATAGGGGAGAAGAGCTGGAAGAGAGTAAAGAGATAGAGATATTGGTAGTGAGTGCGCTAAGAGGCCCTGTTGACTCAATTGACGGTCTGATAATTTGGCCGCGTTTGGCTCGAGCGCCAAAGAGCCCAAGACAAGGAAGTGTGGCAATGGTTGAGGGAGACCTTCGTTCAGGAGTGAACGCATATAGATTAAAAGAAGAAGAAAAGGTTGGCCTTATCGACTGAAGAGAGCATCTAGCTTCGATGGCTAATAGGGGAGCCTCACTGGCCGAAGAGGGTGGTCAGCCACATTTGCCATAAAGACCATCGGCCTTAGCATTTACCGCTGACTCATAAACTAACATCCGCACGATTTAATATAGACAAAAAAAAGAGTACGAAAACTCCGACAAAAAGATACCGAAATGGTAAAAGAAACCGATTACTCCACGCCGCAAAATCAAATTACACGAAGCGTGAACGCCCCTTTTGATTTACACACACTCGCACACATACACATTTAATGGAAGAAAAAAAAAAGGTTTACGATGACTGGATGAGCAAGGTCAGTCACTTAGCCGCGTCTCAATCCAATAATCCACTCCATTATCCTACCATCTTATGTTCAATTAGACTTGCTTTACGTCACAAGTCTCACTATATCTGTCATCTAATTATCCAGGGTTGGGCAGCTCCGTACACGGTGGCTCGCAATCCCGCAACCGTAAAAAACAAAAGAGAAGGAAAAATTTTTTTTTTTCGTTTAAAAAAAAAAGCATATAAAGAGAAAGCGGGGTGGAAAAGAGATTTACAAAATCCGCGATTGAATGGCGTTACTATTTCAAAAAGACACGAAATTAAAGAAGATAATGATTAAAGTCATTTTTAACGCAGAACTATCTCGGGAGGCATATCACCTCGTCAATCTCTATATATAACAGAAAGATCAATTTTAGATTCGAAACGATTTATGGCTTCCTAGAATTTCAGGAAAATTATATTTAAAAAAAAAAAAAAAATTATCAGAAAACTGGATCTTCCCATCTTGCTGGGAACATTAGCATAGTACATTGATTTTAATGTAGGTGGAATTTTTAGTATAATAAATCCTTAATTCGAAGATTGATAATTATTATAATTCTTTTCCGATAGCTTCTACCTCTTTTGTTTGCGTTAAGTTGATTTTTAAGAAGGTTTTTTAATAAAAAAAAAAAATTCTGAGGGGAATATAAGGCCTGATTTTTAATGTGGTCGCTGCTGTTTTCTGGCAACAAAGCGCTGTTAGATTTAGCAAGTATTACAAGTCTGACTATTAATCGTAAACTTGAAATTTTAATACAACAGACAACTTTAACTAAATGGCAGTTCAACTGATATTGTTGAGGTGATAGGGATTCCTGATGACAGATCTAGGGAGGCAGTAGATAAAATGGTTAGCTGCAAAACAAGAGGGGAGACCTGGTGAATAAAAGGTCACGCCAAAAGCACATCAAATGACTTGGAAGATTAAGCAACGAGAACAGTACGTTTATTCTTTAGAAAATTAAAGAAAATTTATTGGTAATGCTCGTTAAGGAACTTTAACAGCAGCAATAGCAGAAACTTAATGGCCTACATATGGGACCAACCGCCTAAAATTGATAATGAAATATATGATAACAAATCAGGATGAAAAGTGGAAGTTCTGGGCTTTGCTGAACAATGTTTCACTCTTAAAGGACTTCTGGGAGGAGATTCAGTGGCTGTACGCACCCTGCTGATTGTGTGGACCGAAGACAGTCCACGGAGCAGGAATGGCCGGAATGTTAGCGACACTGTACCGCGGAATGTATGTGAATAGTTGCAATAGTTTATGTTGATTGTTGTAATAAGATGATGGCGGAAAGGAAATATATGATGTGTTTACAATGTTTACAACATCGGTGAGCACTCGAAGGCTGCTGGTAAATGCCAAGAAGCCAGAACACCTCAAAATGTTTTGGAATGACCCTCAAAAATTGGCTAACATTATTAGGTTCATCAGGCAGAGCTAGGGAGTGGACCCACCGAGTGGTGGGCGGTAACATTAACCCAGTGGAGGCCGCGCTTAACATCTAGAAGTAGGGGAAGACCTCAAAAACGGTGGCTCGACGATATCATCTAAACGGAAGGAAGGGGTTGGTTCCGGAGAGCGGAGAACCGTTCACGGAAAAATGAAAAATTGGGTGAGACATATATCCAGGAGTGGATACGAGCAGGCTGAAAAAGAAGAAGAGTGGACACTTCGAAAAGTTTTGCTGCCTAGGGTTGCGCCATTTTGAAAATGGGAAGCTGCCATGATCTCGAATTCGGTGGCCGCCATTCTCAAATTGAAAAATCTGCCAATCGAGATGTTCGCTTTTCAATTCGAGAATGACCTCAGTCAAATTCGAGGTCATGGCAGCTTGCAGTTTTCAAATTCTCTTCTAGCCTCCTAAGGCAGAGCTCTCTAATTCAGATTACTACACTAACCAAAATTCATGTTCAGGGAACAATGCCGACCGAAGGCAAGAAGGAAAAACCCAACATTCGTCTAATTATACTCGCATTATCATAAATAGCGCTTTAATAAACCATGTGTTACGTTCTATAAAACCCTAATAACGTTATAAAAATATGTCGTGATGGCTAACAAATCCACAAAGGTGCGAGAGACAAGAGGCAGGTTAGAAAACGAGATGTCAAATATAAAGGCAGAAGTTTTCAAATGCTACTCTTCATTGAGACTGTTTATCAGTTCATCGAAGGTATGCCTTGGACTAATGATTGCATTCCACACGTACATTAACTATACATGCCTAAAACCCGTAGCACGCGTCCGTGGCTAGCCCCGGCATTTTTATTATATATACCACATTGACATTCTTTTCTCGACGTGAAATTTAAGAAGGAAGGGGGAAAATATGATGAAAAGTCGGAACCACACACCACGTTCCCAAAACATTAAAATTAACAAAAAAAAAATGAGTAGAGTTTTCGGATAGGACGCATGACTTATTTGTAATTTCACCTTTGGAAGATTTTTATCTTAATTGTATAGAAACCCACGGTATTTATCTTTCAAATTAGTTCAGTATTTTTGACGGTCCTCGATATCATCATCTTCTTCCATAAGTCTGGGAACATTCAATCCGACTCCAATTTCGGCAATCGTTAAACCATTTGGAATTGGCTAGTTGTTATCTCTCGTTCCATCTTTTCGGGGTTTTTTTTTCTAATATGCTTTTATCAATCCTTCTTTTTGAAATATTCTTTGTTGAAGTTTTTTTTTTTTTATTTCTCTGCTACTTGTAAATTGGTTTATTAAAATGTTTTAATCTTACGTGTGGGCGTTTATGGCGCTTTGTCGCAGTTGAGAGTTTGACTTTTATCTGATAAAATAAGTCTCCGATTGAGAAAGGCTTTTAGTCGTCAGTGAGTTTTTCTGGGAAGTTATCCAATGGTAAATGTTGTTTAATCCGGGAGGATGAAGTGGGAGGGGGAGAGTGTGGGATCGTGGTAGGTCCTCCGGAGCCGTGCTTGGTAGAGCGAACACCGAAAGTGCAGACTGTGTGCAGAGCACCAGTAATGCACCGGCCGATGTTCAGTGCCTGCCTATTTTGGCGCTCACTTTATCACATTCTGTAGTTTTCTTTTATCAGATAAGCTACTCCATGAATGGGGGATCCCAACGATAATTCGCAAAGTAGGAAAATTGTTATTCATTAAAATCGATCCGATAGGTAGATAACAAAGTTGACATGATTTACAATGAAGATATTATTAACTCCCGAAGGATAATTACCTCTCGGTTTGGAATTCGTAATTAAATAATATAGAAAACAAATATTGAATCATTCCTCTCTTGTTATTGAATTTTGACAGTATCTTTCATCGAGAGGGGCTATGTTGTATCAACTATGGCTTTTGGATGATGTACTGTCTCGCGTCCATTAACGTTCCCTTATCACTTTTAAGACACTCCTTCTCTGATTTGATATGAATCTTTTACTGGTTACCAAGTTACGAAAGTCAACTTCTTTTTTTTTTTATTCTTCCTAATCGTATATGACTATCAACGTTCTTATAGAAATGGATTTTTTTGTTGTTGTTATATCCCGGCGTCTGCGTTGGAAGCTCATTACAGGGTGTTCTAAATCAAAAATTTTTTTCATTGTCCAAAAAAACATGCACACGGCCCACGCGTATTCCCGGTCATGAATTTTTTTTGACATTATTAAAAATTGTTTATCTCAAGAAAACAAGGTATATTCTCTTTTTATATAATCTATAGGTGAGCATCTCGTGTAACATTGAGAAAAAATGATAAAGATCGGGATTGCTCGTATATAAAACATACGTGGAATCTAGAAAGAATGGCCGGAATGAAGTAAATCAGCTAATCAGATGGAATGAAGTAATTAATAAGACTGGCATTTCCGATAAGGATCTTTCGGCCGTGGGGCCGAGCTCTCTCAGAGACTCCTTAACAGATCGATCGGTATCTGGTATCGGCCAAGCCCTTCTTTTATATTTTTTTTTCTTTCCCTATCTTATTAATTTCGGGAATGGTTTGTTTCTTTGTTAGGGTATGAGATCATGACTAATATTTTCAGGAATTATGTATATCATTCTTAATAACTTGAAAACTCGTAAAAAAAATTAACTCGAATTCGCCATAGTTCGTTTTAAAGTAATATAAATTTATCGAAAACGAGGATCTTATTTTTTTTTTTTTTTATATTAATAAGTCTCAATTTGAAATGTATAAAAGGTGAATAGTGGATATATGCATTAAACATTTAAACAAGTTTTTATTAGCACATAAAGTTAGGGAAATGATCGAAAAATAACAAAATTGGAATTAATTGGCGGAGATGGTTTTTTAGTGAGACAGGTTAAGTGTGAGTTTGAAAAATTAATCTAAGTTCGGAGAATCTTTTCATAAAATTTGGTGCTGGACCTTTGCGTGCAGATGTTTGGCAACTTTATTGTTAAGGCTGATGTCTTAGGAGAGTTCTTATGAACGATAGCAGAGCTTTAGTTTTTTTCTGAGCTGATGACACCGCAGCAGATAAAAACCAATCCAATTTTTTTTTAAAAATAACTAACCTAAGCTAAGCTATACTAAGCTATATTCATAAGTAGCTGTTAGTTCATTCCTAATTGACAGTAAAATCGGAAGCTGTGAATACAAAATTAGTTATATCCAGTTCAGTGTAAATGTCCGCTTACGAACACCTTAAACCGATCAAGAAACTGATTTAATAAGTGGGAATCGTCCAATCTGTAATATGACCATCCATCAACTCTTTGGCAGGTGAATCAGTCTCCAGATAAAAATCTCGAAAACTTCCATTTTTTTTAAAGCCTTCCTCATACGAAACTCTTGAATTTTCTGGATTTTTTCCCCTCTCCAAAATTATTTGAGTTCGGAAACGCAAAAAAAAATTTTATTTCAATCCGTGGGCGCCATAACAAATTTTATATAAAATTAACAAAAATCATTTTCCTCTTATCTCAAATCCAGTTGCATGCATTGCATTAACCGTGCAATGTATGCATCGAGGTGTAAATTAAACATTTAAAAGTATTTTATATTCATATGTCAGCTCGTGTTGTTTGATCTTTAAGATCGTGAAGATTGCCCGAGTAATGTAAATAATAATCTCGACGTATGCAAATATGGCATAGCTCTAAATCCCCTCTCGCTCATAAACTAATTATTCATCTCGTGATTTTAATATAAATCTATTTTTTTTTGTAGGTGAAGATGAGGAAGATAGTCCAGCTCAAGATACGGTAGATAAACTGTCCGACTCAGTTTCACCGAAGGCCAAATCGAATACGGAACGTTCGCCATCGTTACCGCCGAATTCCCCGCATAGCAACAGCGGGGGTGAATCTCCGACACCTAAACTTAGGTTAAACACAAGTTTAGCGACTGATCCTGCTTTAAGATCTGAAACCATGACTGTTAAAACGGAAATAGCTAGTCCTAATTCTGAAACGAATCCTGTTCGAGCTCCGTCCGCGGTAGAACTAGAGTATTTAGCATCTCTTTCACCAGCATTTCACGGTAAGTAGAAAATTTTGAGGGGGGGTGGGAGTTGAAAGCGTGAAAAAAATGATTTTTTTTATTGGTTTTAGCTTTAGCTACTGCTGGGCGTTTGTTTCCGCCTGCGACGATCCCAGATGGAGATGCGATAAATTTACCAAAGACAAGGAGTAAACAAGATCCTCCGACGGTTCTTATAGAAAATAGGACAGGTAAGGGTGAAGTCTAGAACTTACCCTAATGGGTCATATGAATAAAAATAAGGTGATTTACCTTTAGCTACAGCTTTAGCAGTTGCTGGCTATTACTCCTTAGAATTATTTTATACTTGCTGCTTAATGCCAGCTTGTTCACCTATTTTTACATTAGCAACTAAATAAACGATTGTTCAGTCTTGTAACTGTCTGTTATTTTGTTTTTTGTGCCGCCTCGTTTCGTCTTCCCCGCAACAGTTCCAGTGTTTATGTGCACACCCTGTGGGATCCGCTTTTCTTCTGCCAGCACACTTGAAGCTCATCAAACGTACTATTGCTCTCATCGCGTACAAGCGAAAGGTAAAATGTCCCCCGACACTCTTAAATCCCATTTTAATACATTGGATAAATTATTTAAAAAATATTTACAGGACGAGATAGCGACGGCGACGATCCTAAAAGTCCTCAGGGCGGAACAGAAGAAGGAGAAACGCCGAGTAAAGTTTCTCGTACAGGAAAGCAATACGGTTGTCCTCATTGCTCGTATAGCGCCGACAAGAAAGTCAGTTTAAACCGACATATGCGAATGCATTCGTCATCACCGGCCGCGCCTATTTCACTCCCAGTTCCTGTGATATTACCTTCTTCTATGCATAACGGGGTGGAACAATCATCTCCCGATTCGTCTCAACTCGTTGATAGATACTGCCAAGACTGCGATATACGATTCTCTTCCGTCAAGACTCTCAAAGCTCATAAAATGCATTATTGTAGCTCCCGTCATGCCAAAGGTTCGCCAACTAGTAAAAATTCGTCCACTCCTACTTCTCCGGCCGAATCTCAGAGACTTTCGCCCGAGCCGCCGCATAACAGGAGCTCTAAATCCAACGGGCAACCATTCCTACTTCTCAAAACTAATCCAATCCTTATCGTACCGTACTCGCTGTTACAAAGCGCCAGCGTTTTCACCGGAGCCGGCTCGAATCTTCCGAGTCAGGACACGGCTTGTATACTTCTTCCGAATGGTACGGTTCAACCCATGTCGAATCTAGTCTCACAATTAGCCAATGATAAAGATCTTCCTAGGAATTCGCATTTATCTGAGCAAGTACTAAAAATAAGAGAAGAATCTCCGCCGAGTAAAAATACTCGAAAAACGGAAGTTACTCCGTTAGATCTTAGCGTACGAAGAAATTCAGAAAGTAGCGATTTAGTCATTGATATGGAAGACGAAAAGGAAAACGTTTTCACTTCGAGTCCTCACGAAGATATCGTCTGCGCCCCGTCGATACCGTCATTACTGGGTAGATCTATCACTCCTGAAAAAAGATCAGGAGATGAAAGAAAGCAATCGGAATCGTATTCTAGTACGCCTTCTCCGAATTTACCACCTTCGCCTAATTCGAAAAAATCACCGAGGAGGACTCCGAACGGGATTAGCAATTTGAAAGTTGATGGGAGATCGAGGGAGCAGAGTAAAAAATTATCGGATATGGATTATCAGAATCAGATTAATTTTTTTATAGCTGAACAGTCTTCTAGGAGGAATTCGGTTGGCGGTAAAGCTAATCCGATTGCGTTATTACCTTCACCGTTACCGATATTATTACCGGGCGCTGGCCCTGAACTTTTAAATCAACCTTCTATATTTCCGTTGTTGAATTCGGAGTTGAGGATTCCTGCTTTGGTTGGGGGTCAAGCTATAACCGAGTCGCCTGTTGGACAGGTGAGGTTATCACCACATCTTTGCCTAATTGGCAAGCTATTTTTAAACGAGCTCAAGCTGAATTCCATCAGATTGATCACCAAAAATTATATTCCTTTTTTTTATTCTTCAGGTTTTGGTTAAACAAGGAGTCTCAAAATGTCAAGAGTGCAACATAGTCTTCTGCAAGCATGAAAATTACATAGCCCATAAGAAACATTATTGTTCAGCTAGGTTACCAGATTTGTCTTCCGACGAAAGCTCTCGAAATAGCCCCGGTGCTTCTAAATCTCCCACACCTGCCGGGCCAAATAAAGATTCCTCAAGCGTAAGTCTTTTTTTACTAATGTCAAAAAAAATTTCCATCCCCATTCGTTCTTACTTTCAATTTTTCTTTTAGGAAAACTCAAAGTCCACTAGCCAAAACCAAGGTTCGAACCCGGGAAAGCCACAAACGTTGCCATATCATCAACTCTTTTGCGTCGCGTGCGGCGTGTCGTTCACGTCATTAGACAATCTCACAACACATCAAACTTATTACTGCACTAAAAGACCTACGGAAAGTAATAAAACCACGGATGAAAAGACGAGACGATGCAGTAAATGTAAAGTGATGGGAGGTCCCGATCATCAGTGCGTTACCCCGAGTTCTAACCCGACTGTCACAGGTTGGAAATGTCCATGCTGTGATATTGTTAGCCCGACTGCCGCTGCGGCTCAAAAGCACATGGATACCCATCAAAGCGTAAGAGCTTTTAGATGTACAATATGCAAATATAAAGGGAATACTCTTCGCGGGATGAGAACTCATATTAGAATGCATTTTGATAAAAAAAATAATGATCTCCAGGTTAGTATGAATGAAAACATTAGAGCTCTGTAGCCAGAAGATCAATTTGTCGGTGAGAATAGCGCTGCTGTCGGTTAGTGGAACTAAGTGAGGGCGCTAGTGTCGCTTTTGATTGTTAAGTGACCGTCGGAGAGCGCCACTATCAAAACGTCGCTAGCGCCTCTAGGGAGTAGGGATTTGCTACCAACGAGGCTACCATGTTCTTGAAGTGGACGTCGCCATATTGCCCCATAAGCTTTCTAACAGGCCATCATGGCTACTCCCAAATCGAGAACATGGCAGCCCCGGACTCGCCGAAGAATACACTCCCTACTAAGCTCCCCTAGCCAGTGGATTGTTCAAAAACTATAGCGGATGTACAAAAAAATTTGTGATTCTGGCCACAAAAATTAATACACTTCTCTATCTATAATTTTTTTATTTTGCAGGAAGAACAGTACATTACATGTATACTAGACGAAGATGCAGAGCAACCACCACAACCCACCCCACCTCCGCCACCTCCCCCGTTACATAACAACGGCGTAGCCGATTCACCTAGAGCTTCTCAAGTAGTCGTTAAAGTCGAAGTCGGTACCGAAGAAGAATTCGTAGATGTAGACGTTATCGAACCTCAGTCGCGTATTAAAGACGAAGCAGTTCATCCTGATGAAGACGATGAAAAATCATTAAACGCCAATAACAATGTAAAAAAAATGAACTACTGTAAATCATGTGACATTGCATTTACTTATCATTCATCTCTGATGGCGCATAAAAAATTTTATTGCAGTGCGCAGTCTTCGGAAAACGATTGCCAGTCTAAAAGCCCTAGAACTACTCCGGAAACGTCAGTCCAGTGAAATACATGTATTTAGCCAAATATTGTGTTTTAGAAGTAGTGTGACTTTCATTAAATGTACTAACTGTACATAATATAAATGTTCGAACAAATCAGATGAAAGAAAATGAGCATTTTTTTTAAAAAATTAAGTAAGAAAGCCGGGAAAATTGAATTTAAGGGCTTGTCACTCAAATAAAAGCAATCAGCTACTCCCAAGAAAAGTCTTCCGCCTAAAAAATTTTCAACTCGTTATTTAGTTACCAATCAGAATTTTCTTGTTTTTATTACTCAACCGACTTTGTCTTCCCGTGTTAAGAAAATTGAGTGTCAGGTCTTTAAAGTGCAGTAAACCTAGATTATTAGGTTGGTATTCATTATGTTCACTAAATTGATGTTTTTTAATCAAATATACAATCAAGTTACACAATTGATTTAACAATTTCGTTTCCATTCTCTTCCCTGAAGTAACCCGGCTGTAATGGAGGGGGGCTTTGGGGGCCAGAGGGCCGCCTCGGGTCGGGGAGGTTGCAGCTTTGTTGTCGGCCGTTTGCAAATCTGGTGTAAGCCATAAATATGACAGCAAGTCGAATGGAACGCCCCGCACTATATTTTTAACACTAACCTCAGGTGTGCACACTATCTATCTTCCTACATTAACCAGGTCTAGAAATAATTTCACGTTTTCCAATCTATTTACTTTATTATAAAAAAACAACCTCATCACTTCGAATTTTAATATCCTTAAATTCCCAATAATACGACGCCGTATACAATTCATTGATTATGAAAATGATCCATTCCATTGATGAGCAAGACACATGCAAATGCCAACCTTCTTCTTTCTCGGTCCATACTAAGGTTTCCTCGTGTGATCTGGGATAAGTTGCATCCAAATGTACAACTAGAAATGGGGCTACAAAGTGGATTAATGTGCTTACCACGCTTAATAAGCTCCGAAAGTTTGCCATTTTAGCTGTATTTAATTTCCCGATTAATAAATGAGATATTAAGGTTTGGTGCCAGAAATAAATGAAACCGAAATAGCTACAGACCAAAGCACCAGTGCGATGAACGATCGGGGCTATGATTTCTTGAAAGCTTCCAGTTATGCTTAAGCCTATCGTTGACCAAATCCCGAAGACTAAAGCAGAATGATTGTAAGCTCGGATTTTTCTTACTTCTCGCCCAGTTAAGGGGAATCGTTGGCAGTAGTAATAAATTTGATTGTACCTGGAATGTAAGGGGGACACAAAGAAAACGAGCGAACGGACTGGATCAAAGTGGTTCGAAGACTATGTATTTCTTTTTGGGATACTTTTACGCCATTGTTTTTTCCTAAAAATCGTCGTTATCGCTGACGTTTTCAGCCTTTACGCCGAAAAGAAAGAACATAACTATTTTGGAACCACGTTGGTACTTGCCTGAACAAATTTTGCCATTACCTAAGAACTATTACTATTATGTACAAAGCAGCGCTGATGTTTAATCCCAAAGAAAAAATGCAACTTTCAACTGGAAGATCTCCGGTATAACTCATAAAAGGTACTAAGGGGTACACATGTCCTGCTGAAACAGCTGTTGTAAAAGTAATTGCTAACGTAGTGGGGAAAATAAAAACGATCAAAACAATAATAAGATTTCCTGAGATTTCCATAATTTTTAAACGAGCATTTTCTAATGACGCGATAAAATAGTACTTGAGAATTTTATAATAAAAACCGTGGACTGTGAAATTATTCAAACAATATTCAATTAAATATTAAATTTGACTAAAAATGAACAAGAATCGACTTGCAATACAATTTAGCAAAAAAATAGAGAACATCTCACCGCCATCTTGATGACCGTTAAATTTCCGCCCTTTTTTTAAAATATGCTTTGCTTAAACCGAAAGAAGAGCTTAATTCGGTGATGATTTTCACCGGAATCCTCGAATTATGCAAGAAAGATATTGTTTAATTATTTTGGACATCATTTTTAACGTTTATCGTGTTTAAATCAAATTTTCACAGCAAGAAAGCAGAAAATATAAATATACCAGCAGACGGGATATTTATATTGGATAAGTATAGAAAGAATACTGAAGTGACGCTCCTGACGCTTGACGCGGCTGATTGCCGCTTTTTTCACAGAAAAAATGAGTAAAATGAATCTATTACCGAAGACAGAGTTTGATTTTGCTAAAGCTGACTATTGGAATAAGTTTTTTAGTGAAAGGGGTAAAAAGGAATTCGAATGGTAAGTAGAATATTTCCATTTTCAATGATGATTTCCAGATTAGGTTAAGTCATTCTTTCCCATGCTTCCAGGTATGGAGAATATCCCGAATTATGTGGTGAATTACACAAATACATAAAAAATAAAGATAATATTTTAGTTATTGGATGTGGGAATTCGAAATTAAGCGCAGATTTATACGATGTCGGTTGCAGGTAAGCATTCGGGAAGATGGTTACTAAAGTGACGTATGCCATTGAATACTGATTGAATTTTTTTTTTCAGGCAAATAACTAACATTGATATAAGCTCAGTTGTCATTAAACAAATGCAAAATTCAGTTCAAAGGGAAAGAGCTGAAATGAAATTTGAAGAAATGGATGTTTTCAACATGACATATGAGAAAGAATCGTTTACAGTTGCTCTTGATAAAGGAACATTAGATGGGCTCATTTCAGTTGAGGCATCAAAAGATTTTGATAGGACTGATAAACTGTTTAATGAAATTGGTAAAGTGTTGAAAATCGGTGGAAGATACATAATCATCTCGCTTCTCCAAGAGCACGTTTTGAAAGCAATTCTGGATTATTTTACGGAGAATGGGTGGATGATAAGGATAGTGAGATGTCATGATGTTGAGAAGAAACATGTGGAGGAAACAGGAGAAGTTAGCATGCCTATTTTTTTTGTAGTTTGTACAAAATTTAAAAAAATGGAGAATGTTGATCCTGTAAGTATTATTTATATGAAGAACAAAGTTTTAGGAGCTATGAATTGATGGTGAATTTTTTTTCAGGTGTTGGAGATAAATTTATTTGCTGAAGGGAAAATGCAAAGGGTTAAAACCAAAGACGAGATCATGAATATAATAGGGACTGCTCAAAAAACAGTGGCAAGTGTAAAAGCAGCTACTGATGAGATAGAAGTAGAATATTGTAAGGATGGAGAAGATAAATCAAGATATACCCTTCGCATTGTTAATGGTTATTCTGATCAGAGAAAATTAGCTAAATATGCAGCTTTTATAGTTCCTCATGGGCGGTGAGTAAATTAATGCTGGAATTTGACATGAAGAGCTAAAAATGATGATTAATGGAAATTTTTCTTTAGGGAAACTGAATGGTTATTTGGAAATAAAGATGGCCGGAGATATCTTAGACAATCAAGTGGCTATGATAGATTAGCTGTGATAAGCCTTCATCGAGATCAGCAATATGGATCTTTAACTGAAGTTCAAGATGAATTACGACAAACTGTGCTACAGTTTGCTCCTCCATTGATGTCAGCTAAAGGGAATGGTCCTCAGATACCATATTTAACCCTTGGAGATGGTGTTGGACATCGTGAAACAATTTATCAAACTACAAGTGAATTATCAGGGGATATTCATGTTGAGGAAGTTAATATTGATGGACAGACATACCGAAGATTAATATTCATGAACAACCAAGCTGTGATCCAGTCAGAAGTTAGACTAAAAAAAGGTAATGAGTAATTTATTTATTTTTTTAACAGCATTTAAATGATTTTTCTTGAAATTATAGAAAACGCGAAAAAAAACAAAAAGCATAAAATAATCGATTCTAATTACGTTTCTGCGAGTCATACGAGTTACATGTCAATAGCGCCAGAAGTCCTAAACAAAATGGATTCTTCTATAGCTGTTGTTGGCGTTGGAGGTGGGGGGCTATGCTTGCTCCTGCGTAAATTATTTCCAAAATCTATGATAACAGGAATAGATATCGATCCAGTTGTCATAGATTTGGCTAAAAATTATTTTGGGTTAATCACTGATGAGAAATTAAAAATCGTAATCGAAGACGGGGTTAAGTTTATTAAAAAAAGTGATAAATTTGACGTTGTTATATTTGATGTGAATAGCTCAATTCAAGGGGCTGATATAAGTTGTCCACCTCCTGAATTTTTAGAAGAAAAAACGTTAGAGGATGTAAAAAAATTAATAGGAGAAACAGGTAAGGATTATTCTTGAAGATTTTGGGATTAGTGAGTAGACGCTACCGCTAGAAGCGCTGCAGTATCGTCTGCCATTATTATTCAGGCATAATTCTAATTCTAAATCATTTTTCAGGAATATTCGTGGTTAATGTTGTCTGCAGAGTTAAAAAAACACACGATGCAATAATAGAAAAATTTAAAAAGCATTTTTCTCTAGTCAGTTGGTATAATTTAAGAGAAGACGTCAATAGGATTATATATGCTTCTAATATTAAAAATGTAGACTCTGAGGGATTATGTAATAAGATAAAAAAATCAGCTGATGTGCTGAATAAGAACGCAAAGAGAACATTAAAGAGAAGCGAATCAATTATAGATCTAGAACATTTACTTAAAGAGATATCAATATAAAAATTTATAAATTTTATTGTTTTACTTATTTATTTCACAAAAACACAATCTCATCCTTACGTAACTGTATCAATTTAAATTCAGAATAAAAAGAAGCGATATACAATTCATTAAGAGTAAATATCACCCATTCCATAAGTGACCCAGTTACGTATAAACCAAATCCCGGCTCTTCAGGTGTCCACCATAACGTTTCTTCGTGTGTTTTAGGGTAATAAATCACAAGAGGAAACCATGTTATTGGCATTACGATGTGGATGAACGTGCTTAAGGCGCTTAAGGAAAGTCGAAACCAAGCTCGGACGCCTTTGTGCTGTGGTATTTTAAAGGATAAAAACGTTTGATGCCAGAAGTAAACTAACGCGGAGTAGGAGCAGACGATCGCTGCTGTGGGATGAATATAACGGACGTAGATTTGCTGAAAGGATGCGGCTAAGCTGAGGGTTACGGATGCGGTTATGCCAAAAGGTAAGGATGATGTATTTATTTTTTTTATTTGCTCTCGGAGGGGATTCTCATAGTTGCGGTAGTATTGTTCGATTTGGCTGTACCTGAAAAAATAAATTGAGCACTGAGCAGGTTATTATTTTTGCTTGTTAGTCGTGTGATTTTCTGAGTCAATGAGAATTATTTGTAGTACATGAATGTACCACTGATTGCATAACTTAATTGAAACTGAAACGAATTCCTTGTGGCACGTGGGGCAAAAAGCCCTAATCGCTCTTATGAGATCATCATCATCATGCATAAAATAATCTTAACTAATCTGCTTTCCTGGAAAAATGTTAATCGATTACCTTAAAACCCCTATGAAAAGATAAAACCCAGCAACAGTATTAAATCCCAGTGAAAATATACAACTCTCAATCGGATAATCTCCCGTATGACTTATATACGGCCATATTGGAGCTATATGCCCAGCCACAACAGCCAACGGATACGTAATTGAAACTGTAAGAGGAAAAACAATGGTAGGAACTAAAATAACATAATTACCAAAGACTTTCATAATAAAAACAATCCACAGCCTTCTTTAACCACCGCCATGTTTCTCAATCTTCAAACTGTCATGGCGTCCTTTTAGGTAAACAAAAATATTCACAAAACAATAAACAAATTCAAAAAAAATGTTGAAATTTAATTAATTTTCTAAATGGAACACCTTTTATGGCAATCAGAGCCAGCTATGTACTCGTGATATTTATTATTTTCTCAATATTTTCCTGTTTGTCTATGTACGCAGCTTCCGTTTTCCTCGGCCATGTGAATCCAATCCTTCCGTATATAAATTATACAGGAGATAAACCGCCAGAAAGTACGATTTATACCCAGTTAACAGTATCAATAGGATGCGTGCTTATGTTAATAATCCAAATCCGTTTCGTTCAAGTATTTAATTATTTTAAAATTAACAACGTGACTAATTTATATAACGCGGCGAACAACGCGTCTGTTTTCCTCGGATACATTGCAAGTTTCGGCTTGATACTAAGCGCTTGCTTTCAAGAGACACACGCTTATGTCGTTCATCATTTAGGAGGGATGGTTTTGTTTTTCCTCGGAAGTTCTTTGTATATTTTGTCTCAGACGATCGCCTCTTATAGGATGATGGCGCTGAACGACTCAGCGATGATGGCTTATCTCAGGATTGCGTTAACTGCCCTCGTGATGCCGACTTTAATGTGCTACGTTGCCGGGTATGTGATCGCGGTGAGGGAATTCAAAAAACCGTGGGGCGCGAGGTATTTTTGGGGAAAAGAAGATGGAGGTTGGAAATATTACATAACAAGCTCGGCGTGCCAGTGGACGTTAATCATCCTTTTCCACGCGTATATATTCACTTTTTATAAGGATTTTAAAAATGTTTGGATAACAAAAACCAGGATTGCTGTTGTGGTACCAGCGGCGGAAATCGAAGGATCAGTCCCTACTTAGCAAAAAAAAAAAAAAAAAACGCTTCAGGCCCAGTAAGAGTCGAACAAGTTTTTATTTATTTAGTTGATATCTCTTTGAAAAGTGATGAAATAATTTTTTTACGAGTTCTAATTTTCGAAAAAAGGGAAAATAAATAAAATGCTTAAAATTGGAATATTATATTTTTTTTTTTTTTTGCGCTGCGCGGTGCTATTTACCCTCGTCAGACGGCTAATTAGAGCCGGATTAAAAAAAGGAATGGAATTATGATTCTAAAATGGGTGACCGCGGAAAAAAAAAACCTGTGGGATAGTGATAATTCATCCTTTAATAATTATTTCCGAATTAAAATCGTCGCGGGAGTGATTTTTTTTTAAAGTGAAACGGTTCGTTCGAAAGTGGGCTTACTGATAAATATTGAGTTTCGTTGGTGGGTTGTTTGTGTGGAAAGTTTGAGGGGAATAATTGTTTTAAGTTTTTGAATGAATGTGTGGAGCTGGAAGTTTGTTTTTCTAAGAAACTTTCTTGGAGTTCATTTGCCTGGTATTTACTTTGTTTTTGGTTAAAGGAGAGGCTTTCAGGGAGGTTAGAATTGTGCAGTGTCAGCTAGTCATGGTCTTGTAACCTGTACAAAGAGTAAAATTATTATCGTGGAATCTAAAACCTCGCTTCTGCATAAGCTTAGAACAGGTGAGGGACCCAGAATTGATATTGCCTATTCAATCGGAGGAAGGAGCACGACATAGCCTATTTATGTTGATACTAATGATTTAATGTGTTTTTTAGATCTGAGGCTGGAAGTAATATTTTTCTAAAGCCATCTTTATTTGGCCTTAATTTTGACCAAGGCATTGAAAAAGAAGTTGAGATGTGGTATTACCGCCATATTCTCCTCATCCCGTGGACCGATAGAGTGAGAAATACCGAGGTGCTAACTTTATTGGGCAAGGAGCATCGGAGTGCCCAATACCTATCAGGCTTCCTAAAGACTCATGGTTAAGGAGCACTGAATGGACTGCTGCTACCAGCAAGAAGCTCTGGAAGACCACCAAAAAGTTGACACTGCTATATGATTACTATGGCAGGAACGGATTGTCTCCAAAGAGCGGAGGATCGAACGACAAGGAAGAAATGAGGGTGCTACGTAGTATCGTTGGAGTCACCCTGCGGGACCGAATGCGAAGCGACGACATCAGGCAGAGACTCGGTGTGGAAGATGTGGTCCGCTGGACGAGGCAGCGAAGACGGGGCTGGAACGAGCATGTAGACCAAATGGGGAATGACCGGTTCCCGTGCCGAGATAACAAGCCTAATACCACCCGGCCCGTCGGAAGGCCACCAAAAAGATGGGTCGGTAGCTGGACCTCCACGTCCCAGGGATAATTTGGAAAATACAGGCCTCAGACCTAATTTGAGAAGAAGAATCTCTCTTTGGTATTTTCTCTCTAAACTATACACGCTACCCTCTTGGCAACTTCCACTTGAAAAATTGAGTCGTTAGACGGTAAAAACCTGAGGCTCGGCTTTGTAACTTCTTTGGACACTTTAAATGTCACAATTGTAAATATCCAAAATTAAAGTTGAAAAAATTATATTTTGTGGTTGGGGATCACATCAGAATTTTCTGCTAGGTCGAGCTGAATGTCTTTGTTTTGGCGTTGTTCCATTTTTATATTCCTCGTTTTTCATCTCTCTGGTGCTGCATTGTCCTCTGACGTTTTTCCACATTATTTAATCTTTCCATTGTTAATGTTTAATAATTATGACATAATCAAAAGTTCTTGATAAATACCGACATTGATTGAATTATTGAATTTTATTTTTTTTCTGTAGTTTCCCATTCAGTTCATCTCTGAGTTTTCATTGTTAAACATCCTAACCTGGTTAGGTTAAGTTTATAAATGTGTTGGGTAGTAAGTCAGAATGTGTGGCGCATTAAGATTTTAGTAGTGATTAAGATTTTATTGCGAAGTGCACCCTCGATGCGAAGGCAGATTCTGAATGGGCGAACGTCCTATAGATCCAACATGTCTACGAAGACATAGTTTCTTGGGGAGGACAGCGGATGGATGCGGTACTGCTGGGAATTCTCGACTGACTTTGCCTGAGTGATGTGGAGGCAGAATTTCGTTTTCTGAAGAGTCAAAGAAAGAAATACAACGACTTTCAGGAATGTGCAAGACCATGAGAGCAGCTGCAGAACTCCGTTCTTCAAGTCAGCCATTTCCGCCGCCTATGCAAGTTGCCTAACTAATCGCCTTTATTCACTGTGATTGAGTTTTAAATTCTAAAACAATTTTTTAGTAAATTTATTGCCACGCGCCCTTTTATAACAAAGGGAACAATATTGAAATATATAGCGTTCCTATTTCGTTATAGTGATACTCTTGTCATCTCCTCGAGTTTGGTATGAAGTGAATGCGTCAGGTTTCATTTCCACCAAGCGAACAAAAAATGGGCAGGATTGATTGAAAATAGTTGTCAAATTGAATTTTATTTATTCCATGACAAGAAAGCATTGAGGCTTTTCGAATTTTCCTTTCCCCCTTTTTTTTTTTCGTTCGTATTTGTTCTTCTTTTCGATTTATACGGATTCATAAATTATTTCTTTTTTTTTTTTTTTAAAAAAATGATTAGCTAAAAGATTTGTAAAAAAACATTGTTTAGAAATACCAGAAGAAGAGGGACATTGTTCGTGGTTGTGATTCGAAAAACTGCTGCTGCGCTGTTGAGTTCCCGCTTTCATTCTTTTGAATCTAACATTCGTGTGCTTTAGTTCGAACGCTTTCCGAGACTTCGGTATCCCGGGTGTATTCGAATTTTCGAAAGTCTTTCCGCGAGAAATTTATCGGAAGAAAAAATTTAATTTTTAAAAAAGTGTTGTGAGATTTTTTTTTTTTTAAATTGGGAACATGTTAAAAAAATTTAAAATCAAATTAATTTTTTAAGGTACGTTTAACCAAAATTTTACTCCCCGCAATTTATTAATGGCTAACCGGTTTTTAATCCTAAATTAAACATTTTCGTGATGAATATTTTAATGTTTGTTTATTTTGCTTTCGCCACATTTGAAAAGCGATGCCCTCCTCCTTCTCTTGGGAAAGCGTTTGCATAAAATTTAAGTTTTAATCAAATTTCGTCACGTTTATTTAATGGTGACGATATAAATGCTGCGGGATATTTTTTTTTTTTTTAATGAGAAAAAGGAAGTTTGTGTCTTTAAAGTCAGTCGCGAAATTTATTCCGCTTGCGATGCAGTAAATTTTATACGGAAGTTTAACCGCCAATTTCCTCGTTGTGAATGAATAAGGAATCGTGGGCTGTGCTGTACACACATCAGGATTTCAGAGGAAAAAGGTTTTGCTTCTGAGAATTTTTTTTGTAGTTCTTAATGAATATTTTTTTGTTTTTCGAATGGGAAAAAAGTGAATTTTGAGTTTAGTCATTAAATAAAAGTTTCATCTTGTAAATGACATCATTGCCAGTTTGGATTAAATGGGTTAAATAAGAAAACGCAAAAAATGTTTTTTTTTTGCTGCTGCCAGCAGGGAAAATCTTTGAATGAGGAAATGTTACAGAAAGTGTTTTGTTTTTAATCCTTCTTACTTATAAAGCAACCTGAAGATGTTTTCCTTGTTATCTTTAAAAACAAGGTGCAGGCTTTTTAGCTAGAAGCTTCTTTTTTTTGGATTTTTTAAATTCTTGTTGAGGAAAAATGAGATTCCTTAAAAATTTAGCATTACGGTGAGTTTAATGTTGTGCACAGTCTTTTCTTCAAGGTAAAATCACTTTGTTGTGGGAATGGGGAAATAAAAATGTGATGGTTTAATTAGGTGTTAAATTGGGCGATGAGAACGGTTTTTCTGCGGATAAAAACTTTGACCTCTTCTCGAGAATATTGTGAGAAAGCTGATGGAATGAGTTGTTCAGTACGAGGAATATATGGAATAAAAAGGCAATTTCAATTTTTTTTGACACGATCGTTTGAGTGATTGATGAAAAGTGTGGCTCACAGTGAAAGATATGCTTTAGGTCAATTTACTCGGAAAAAAATGTAAGTTTTTGCCTGATTCAATTTCCAATTTTTTTTGCTTTTGCTTGTTCCGATTCTGTTTCAAACCTGCAACTCAAAGCTTGACAGTTGGCAATTTTCTTGGGCTCTCTACCTCGAATTTTCATTATCTGAAATCCTTGAATTCGTCCTCCGACTCTGCTAATTTTTACTTAAACTAATAATTCTCAAAATTTCACACAAAAACTAAAAATTAGCCTCTCTTAGCTTTTCTACATCCCTTGCAAAACCAACATTCTTCATCAAAGTGCAAAGCCTTTTTCCCAGCTTTTGTCACAACTTCCCCACACAAAAAATTATTTAATTTGCAGCCACCGCTTGAATAATTAAAACCACCAATTACTATCCGGGTTAGTCGAACGAGTATAAATATAGAACGAAAATTTAATTTTCGATTTATATTTTATCACTTAATTGATTTACGCTGCGAATATTAAACATTGAATGATTAGTTATAACAATATTGACAATATCGTAAAATTTTTCCCTCCCCCCCGTTGGATTTTAAAATTTTGACAAAAAATCCTTTCCCTTAAAGTTTTCTGATAAGTGATGAGTCTGACGGGATGAAAGACAGCCCGAAAAAAAAGCAATCGGGAGTGAAAGAAAAAAAAATGTTTTCTTATCGGATATAAAACTTGATCCGGTTTTTATTTTCTTCTTCCCGTCGTGTAAATTCCGAAAAAAAATAAAAAATTTGCATTTTTTGATCGGGAGAGCAACAAGTTTATACAAGTCTTATTTTATTACCCCGGGCTTATTATGCGAGCCAAATATACATGAGATTGACTTCATTGCGTATGCTTGAGGTCGGTTTTAATTCTAATGAGTAAATTTTTTTTTTTTAAATAAGGAACTGTGAATATTTTTTTGGAGTTTTAATTAAAATTCGAAAGAGGTTTTGGTTTAAAAAGAGTCACGGTATTACTTGTTAGATATTATCGCTTTAGCAAGTTCAAAAGCTTGGACCTCAAGATCGTTTTTGAAAAATTTGCTCGACAAGAAAAACTCATGAAAAAAGGTGCTTATCATGAAAAAATTAAGGAATTATGAAGAAAATTGCTCGACATGAAGAAATGATAAAATTATTGTTAGGCAAGAGATTTTGAAAATAATTTCTAGACAAGAAGAAATCCTAAAAAAATTTGCTCGACAAGAAAAAATCATGAAAAAAGTTGCTTGACATGAAGAAATGATGAAAAAAATTGCTCAGTATGAAGAAATGATGAAAAAAGTTGCTCAGTATGAAGAAGTGATGAAAAAAGTTGCTCGACATTAAGAAATGATCAAAAAGTTGCTCGCTATGAAGAAATGATGAAAAAAGTTGCTCAACATGAAGAAATGATGAAAAAAGTTGCTCAACATGAAGAAATGATGAAAAAAGTTGCTCAACATGAAGAAATGATGAAAAAAGTTGCTCAACATGAAGAAATGATGAAAAAAGTTGCTCAACATGAAGAAATGATGAAAAAAGTTGCTCAACATGAAGAAATGATGAAAAAAGTTGCTCAACATGAAGAAATGATGAAAAAAGTTGCTCAACATGAAGAAATGATGAAAAAAATTGCTCGACATGAAGAAAACGATGAAAAAAATTGCTTGACATGAAGAAACAATAAAAAAATTGCTTGGCTTAAAAGAATCGTGCAAAAATGGTTTGACAAGAAATTTTGAAAATAATTTCTAGACAAGAAGAAATCGTAAAAAAATTTGCTCCACAGGAAAAAAATAAGGCAAATATTTTTCGGGTCAGTTTTTTATTTAATTTTGTAAGTTATTTATTTAAATTTTCGGTCAGTGAAAATTTCTTTTTTGGATCAGTATAGTAATTAAAAGGTCAGTAAATATTTTATTTCGGCAGTTTTAAATTCTCATTTTGACAGTAAAAAATTGAATTCGGGTCAGTAAATAAGAGGATTTTGGTCAGATTCACTGGTCAGTAATTATATAAGATTGGTCAGTTTTATTAATATCTTCCAATTTTTGTAAAGGAGAATGAAAAAAAAATTCTTACCGTAAGATCCAATGTCAATTTAATCAACCAGCAACGCTTTCGTAGCTACTTTGGGCCTTCCTCTTTTTCTTTTTTGCCCAATGGGAACATTTTTGGCCGCTGGCGGTGGTTTGACGTACTTCAGCCGGATCAGAATTCCAAGAAGGTGTTTGCAAGTAAACTTTTTGAAAAAACTGGGGCAAGTACAAACACCTTTTAAATAGTCGGCTTTGTTTTGGGGCAACTGAATAACATAAACCTTAAAAGCGCGATTACTAAACTGATAAAAAGTGTTGTAACGTTTTTTTGTGACATTATTAATGTCTTCGTCAGAAGCAGAAGTTAAATCTCCAGATGGAACGTAATAATGAATGGAATCTCCCTTCAGTACCGAGGTGACTTCTTTTTCCGACCTGGCCCAGTTGTAGGCCGCAGTCCAATCTTTTAGTTCGATTGTAACCGCAGTGGTGATTTGACGATATGAAATGTTGTACTCGTGGGACCATTTCTCTACTGCACTACTTGCCATTGCAAGAAAACGAGATAGCGGGAGGCGCTCTCGGAATGTTTCCTCTTTTTTCAGTACAAGGTTGAAAGCCTCCAGGCAATTATTTGTTGAAGGGGTAAAATGACCCACCCCCTCATACCAATTTGTATGACTGTCGACCCACTCCCTTTTAAAATAAATTACGAATTCTTTCTGTTTTTTGCTCATCCATTTTTTTACAAAAAGTGCGGCTGCTTTGTCAAATACTTCTTTGGAGCTACTTAACTGAAGTTGGTCAATATCGGCAGAAATGTCTTTTCTAAACTCCGCAGCCACCATAGAATCAATTTTTTTACTAACACATCTTTTCATATGAGCCCAACACATAATGAGGATTTTGTCTTCACCAAATACATTGCAAAAAGCATTCCGAATAGAGTCCGCTGCATCTGATATAAGAAATTTCGGGTCAAGAAACCCTCGTTCAATTAGGCTAACTCCGGTGCAAAGGGATTTAAAAATAAATTCAAAATCTTCCGTTTTTTCATTGCAGCAAATAACTAAGGCGATAGGATGAAATTTCCGATCAAAATCACTCGTACCCAAAAGAAGTATGGGCATGCCCTCCCACACTATTTTGTACGTCGCATCCGCATGGAGTTTGTCAATATTAGAAGCGTTTTCTAGTAACCTCTTCGTAGAAAAAAAAATTCTAAAATAAGGATCTTTTTCTGTGTCAATATCATATTCACTTTCGTGGTCCTCCAGTTCTTTGCCATAATTAACTTCATAAGCGACCACAAAAGCTGAATCTTTTGATTCAGGAATAGCTTCATGCTGTTTACACCATTCCTCTAATTCGCCGAGACTAATTCTGGTTTCTCCAAATTTTTCTTTCCGAAGCCTCTGCAAATAATTCGACAATTGTGCTTTGTTTTTAGGTTTTAGCCCTTTATCACTCAATAGCGTAAACATTTTTTTCGGCTTGACATTTAAATCAAACAATTTTTTTATTTCGGTTTTCATTTTTTCGTTTAATCGTCCATCATGAGGTTTTGCCGACGAATCATCATGAGTATGTTCTGCTGCAGTTTTGTACAAACCAACTTTTTCGTTTCGGCTGTTATAAAATAAATATAACCCGGCGTCACACTGTTGCCCTCTTCTCGGAACCTTTTTACATCTATAATATCCTTTATTCCCTTCGACCGTTTTATTATTGAAATGGAAACTCCAGATTTGTTCGGATTTGACTGCATTCACGGCATCATCCTTGCAATCAAATTCCATTTGAAATATCCAAACACGTTCGCGATTTTCTCGTTTTTTTGAAGAACAAGGTAGCGGCATTTCTTCATCAAATTCCTCATCACTTGATCCAGATGATTCATAAGGAGCTAAACTTTTTGCCATATTTTATTTATTAATTCAACACGTACAGTTAAAATCACGTTCAACTGAAGAATAATTTTTTAAAATAAATTCATGCACTCTCCATCAAACAATTAACTTTTTTAAAATTCTTAAAACATCGCACTCATTCTTTTTAATAAATTAAAAAACATTTATCAACACAGCACAATTCTTTTTAATTAAGTCGAAGAACTTTTTTTCTAGTAAAATAAAACAGATTAATACAGAATATGTTTAACATAAACACCGATTTTTTTTTTAAAAAAAGCACACCAACTTTTTGTAAAATAATTTAAAACACATATCTGACATATAATTTCCCGTAAATCTAATGAAAACCATTTTCCTTTATAACCGTGATCTTGTCAAACCGAAAACGCTACTAAACAAATAACTTGCTACAATGTAACGACTTCGATAAATTTTTCCTGCAGAAACAAGCAAATATTGTTAAAATTCCCTTTTGATTTTCATGTAATTATGTTGCAGTGCAGTATTCAGCCTTTTTCACTAATAGCAAAAAATAACTAATCGAGTTACTGATCGAGTTATTATTTTTTTTGAAAAAAGGAATTTATTACTGACATTGTAATTAAATCACCGACCGAACCATTTTTTTTACTGCCCTAATAAATAATTTACTTACATTTGAATTACTTTACTGACCACTGTGACACTGACCGTGGAATTACTGACCATTTTAAATATAAACTGACAAAGTATTATAAAAACTGATAATTCAATTAAAAAACTGACCAAATAAAATTAAAAAAACTGACCCGGTAAATACACGCCAAAAAATAATGAGAAAAGTTGCTTAACATGAAGAAATCATGAATAATTGCTCTGCAAAGAAAAGTCATGAAAAAAATTGCTCGACATGAAGAAATGATGAAAACAATTGCTCGACATGAAGAAAACAATGAAAAAAAATGCTCAATATGGAGAAATTATGAAAATAATTGCTTGACAAGAAAAAATTATGAAAAAATTTGCTCGACAAGGAAGAATTATGAAAAAATAGAATTTATCTTAAAAAAAATTTCACAGAGAGAAATTTTTGCGGTACCTTAATTTAAATTGAAAAAATTCAAAATTGGAAAAGCTCAGACAATCCTCAAGATCTGTTCATCCCTGAATCATCCATACCTACGCATATGAAATCACGTTGTGCATTTTACATTCAATAATCGTTGTGTTAAGAGTTTGCCAAACAATAAATTTTTTTTCAACATAATGAAGAAGCTGTGGGTGGATATATAATAGTGGCTTTGAACTCATCGCCTATAACCGCAATTCATAAGGCTAAAAGGAAATAAAAAGGGAAATTGTTCGCACACGATCAAAGCAACGTGCTGAATGTGATAAGAAAACAAAACAGTCGTATAATTAAATTATTAAGGAGGATGATATTTAATCATTCGGTGGATTTTCTTACATCTCGTTCGATTTGAGAAATATCGCGATTTATCAAAAAGAAAATTTTTCGCGGTGACGTTTTTTTTCCCCCGTCATCATTAAGGCTGGGAAAGTTTTTTTTTTGATTTATTAAAAATAAAGTGACAGAAATCTGGTAGTGTCGCATCGTTTTTCTTCTTTTCTCGGGTATAATGTGCAACTGCAAATATGTTTGAATATTTTATATTTGTTTTTTCCGCTTGAAAAACTTTGCCGGATGGAGATTATCAATTTTGTGAAAATGATGAAATAAGTATGGTACGTAAAGTTTGTGCGGATTTTTTATTTTTTAATAATACAGTGAAGTGGCGCCGGGGAACGAGCAAAAAGATCAAGGTCTTTATTTAAAAATTTCCTTCGCGTGATGTAAAGGGCTTTACGATTCTCAGCGGCGAAAAAGAAATGATAGCTTAAGATGAGTAGCAATTAATTATCAAAGTCATTGTTGAGAAAATTGATTGCGGCACTTTGTCTTTAAATTTCGTGTTTGAAAAAAATTATCTGCTGTTGATATTTATCAAGTGATTTGTATTAATGAAGTAAAAAGTTAGGTAATATTTTTAAGAGCTTATGGATAAGTTTTTAAAAGGTTTTCGATGATAAGAAAAGTGTGAATTGGTGAGTAAAGACTTTCCCCTTGTCTTGATTTGGTTTTGTGTTGTTACGTTTGCTTAATTGCTAAGGAGATTTGTTGAAATCCCATGAGAGTAAAGGAATCATTCTCTGTCTGACTTAATTTTCTCTTCATTTGTGTTGTTGTCTAATGAGTTGTGTTCAAAATCCAGCTTCGGCCTGTGCAATTCCCGCACCCGAAAATTCGCCCCCAACTCAATTTCAACCTGAAATTAATTTTTAAATTTTTATCTTTACCTAAGAACCTCGCCACGCTTTTCTTCATCCCCCAGAGACTTCGAAACGAATTCCTAGAATCGAAATTGTTTTTATTAAAATAATTTAACAAGTTTTTCGTCTGCAGCCCGAGGGTATAATTTTTCCAGGAGACGAAAATATTGTTTTTGTGATCGAATAAAAATAAAAAAAATACTTACGGTCCCAACACGCAAATATCTGTCGTATTGATTCGATCGGTATGTAATATATCACCAGTAATAAGCGATAGGCTTGTGAAGGAAAAATAAAACAATCAGGTTAAAGCTCGTATCATTCTATAATATCAAATAATTCCATAGGTTTAGGCCATTTACCTAATATATTTTTCATGAAATTGATTTTTAATCATGTAGTCAAAGGCTTATCCAAAGTGCCGTGTTTATGAAAGTTTTGCCAAATCGAGATAGCTAAAGGTTAAAAATTTCCATAGGCGGGAATATAAGAGGTCTGGGCTTAATGGGTCTAACAAGCTGTGCTCAGTCTCAGTTTAGTCAGTTACATCTGGATTTTTGTTAAAGAACTGCTGGACTTAAGCGGACTTAGCTAAAGGCTCTAACCTCTCCAGCAGATTCAGCTGCAGCCTTTTGTGATTTTATCAGTCTTTGCTATAATATTTAATGCCATCAGCAGATAAAGCTTGAGTTTGTATTAGCTTGTTAGGAGTCTAATGATTTCAGATGACTGATGAGGTCTCCATTGGCTTTAGAAAACTTAGCTTGAGCCTATAACGACTTACCTTTCTTAGCTAAAGTCATTAATGGCTTCAGTAGGGTTAGATATAGTCTCTATCGGTTTCAGCTGACTTAGCTGGGGTCTTTAATGGCTTTAGCAAGCTTAGCTTAGGTCTCTAACGGATTCAGTCAGCTTAACTTGGGTCATTAATGGCTTCAGCAAGCTTAGCTTGGGTCTCTACCGGCTTCAGCAAGCTTAGCTTGGGTCTCTAATATCTTCAGCAACCTTAACTTGGGTCATTAACGACTTCAGCAACCTTAACTTGGGTCATTAATGGCTGCAGCAAGCTTAGCTTGGGTCTCTAATATCTTCAGCAAGCTTAACTTGGGTCCCTAATGGCTTCAGCAAGCTTAACTCGGGTCTCTTACGACTTCAGCAGCCTTAACTTGGGTCCCTAATGGCTTCAGCAAGCTTAGCTTGGGTCTCTACCGGCTTCAGCAACCTTAACTTGGGTCCCTAATGGCTTCAGCAAGCTTAGCTTGGGTCTCTAATATCTTCAACAAGCTTAACTCGGGTCTCTTACGACTTCAGCAGCCTTAACTTGGGTCCCTAATGGCTTCAGCAAGCTTAGCTTGGATCTCTACCGGCTTCAGCAGCCTTAACTTAAATCCGTAATGGCTTCAGCAAACTTAGCTTGAGCCGCTAATGGCTTCAGGAACCTTAGCTTGGGTCTCTAATATCTTCAGCAAGCTTAACTCTGGTCTCTACCGGCTTCAGCAACCTTAACTTGGGTTTCTGATGGCGTCATCAGGTTTAGCTTGAGTCTCTAACGATTTCAACAAGCCTTCTTACTGCCTTCCAGGCGGCTCAAAGGCATCTTAATAGAAGCAGTCTCTTTTTACTTAAAACGCAAAAACAACGCATGATACTAAAGGAAACAAAGGAAAACTTTTCAAAGGAACAAAATTGGCATCTTTATGCATCGTTCTTTCCTCTTGACTAGAATTAAAATTGGAATACACATGATCTGCAGAGCATTAAGTGTCTTTGCTTCTTTTGTGATGCCGCATTTCTACGAATCTGGAAATTATTTTTTTTTCTTTTTGTTTTTGTTTTAGTCGAGATCGATACTTATATATAAGGCTCTCTTTAAAAAAGAGAGATTTCTTTTCATATTTCATATATTCAAGTTCTGTAAATACACGAAATGGGTTTACCCAATTCATTGACTGTTAGCCAGAGGTCTGTTGGGAAATCAAAATCTCTTGTAGTTTAACCATTTTGTAAAACAAGATCTCAGGAGTGCAAACCAGGAGAATAAAAAAAAAAGATTTCGGATTGGAACGGTTTTGTCTTGATTTGGGAAAATAAGAGGATCAGCAGCGGCCTTTGGAATTTTTTGCCGTGTGGTTGAATTTTGTTGTAAGGAGCACACAGATCTGCGTGGGCTAAGACCAGGATCAGACCGTCTCTGATGGCCTGATTTTGAGCTCAATCCTCAGGCTAGAGGGCTTAAGTCGATCTCAGGAAGGGAAGACGCTGTTTTGGCCTTTGTGGCACCAGTAGCCTCCTCCTAGCTTCGCTGCTGACTCTTATTCGTTATTATTTATTCCACATGATCGTTCAGATAAGAAAGGGAGGTTATGTACACATTTCGGGTTTTCTGTAATTAAACCATAATGTTATTGTTTGTAAGTGGCTTTGATGTTATGTCGCTTGAATCGTAATGGGAGAGAGAGAGGCGGTTATAGATTGATTGGAGGAAGGAGGGGCTTTTAGTTTGTAATCAACTTGTTTGTAAATTTTTTCTCTCTCGAAGAAAATTGCAATTAATTCTCAATTAAAAAAAGATAATAAACACTAATAAATTTTAAACGATGATTTTACATGACGGGATTTATATCGGTAGGGTGACAGGTGTAAGATTTATGACAGGTTAGTTGACTAATCAACGTCGTAATTGTATACAATAGCGAAATGGAGTCTAATCCCCCGGTTTAATCAAAGTTAGTTTGCTAGAAGAGAATGTGTGTATTAAAGGCCTAATGTTAATTATTTCTGGGAGATTTTTTTTTATTGCCCGCAGTAATGGGCTTATTAAGAGAGCATAATGAAGCCGGAGTTTTCGTTTTGAAAAGGCTTGCAGGGCCGGAGTAATAAAATTTAGAGCTTTACGGATTTGTATCCGTCATTTCGCGTGTTCGTGGATTTATTTTCACATTGGAAAAGGGCAGGAATTGATCCCAGCGTTATTAAAGCTGCAGGAAAGCTTTACCCTTTAAGGCTTTGCGTTACTAAATGCTCAGTTTTGGCTTACGATGCTTTCAGAAGGTGCAGCAAAGCTTCCTATTTTTGTCTGCATTACTACCACTACTGCTCTTCATCGCAGATCGCTGTACCATTGTTACTCTTCATCGCAGATCGCTGTACCATTGTTACTCTTCATCACAGATCGCTGTACCATTGTTACTCTTCATCACAGATCGCTGTACCATTGTTACTCTTCATCACAGATCGCTGTACCATTGTTACTCTTCATCGCAGATCGCTGTACCATTGTTACTCTTCATCACAGATCGCTGTACCATTGTTACTGTTCATCACAGATCGCTGTACCATTGTTACTCTTCATCACAGATCGCTGTACCATTGTTACTCTTCACCACAGGTCGCTGTACCATTGTTACTCTTCATCACAGATCGCTGTACCATTGTTACTCTTCATCACAGATCGCTGTACCATTGTTACTCTTCATCACAGATCGCTGTACCATTGTCACTGTTTATCACAAACGCGGTACCATTACTAAATTTTCATTTTCACCATCAAATTTTCTTGAAAATGAAGCTCAGAGGCAATAAATTATTTCTTCCTTTGCCTATTGATTTATTATTTACGAAAAAAAGAATAACGTCTTATTCCGCGTATTCATCTCATGAATGAATTCTTAAGACTAGATTTCTCCTATTTCAATTCTTCCACCCAACTGCTTGATATATGAATCCTTTTGATTTTCAAAATACAAAGTTCTTATATTCATTTTTTTTCTTCATAAATTACACAGAACACGTTCGCATAACAATTCCAAAAAAAAAAAAAAAAAAACTAAACTCTTGGCAACGGGAAAAGAAAAAGTTTTAGGCCTAAATAGTATATAAAAAACAAACGAATGATTAAGCGTGTATATGCAGGAAGTGAAAAGATCAGAGAAACTTTCTTCATATCCGCTTTGTTCAACTTTGAATCGAGTTAAGAGAGAAAACCTTTGACTGAATATCTGCCAATTTCCAGGCCGGATCGAACGGATCCCTTATTTTATTTCTCGCTCATAATTTTTCTTCTTTTTTATATATTGACAAGGTCGAAGACAAAAAAAAAAATGAAATTAAACAACGGCTAATCGATCATTATTTTCTCGGAGGTAACTTTCCTTTCGTACCTCTTATTAATTTAAACGACTTTTGAAAATTTTAACAAAGACGTTATAATTTTTAATTTTTGTTTTTCGTCAATAATGTCAATATACTGTATTTCAGTCATTAAGCACGATGTAATTGCGAAATATTGAACATCAAAAGACGTTTTCCGTGCCCTGCGAACGTGTTTGAATTAAGCAACAGTTGAGTGAGCCCGAATTGAACGGTTCAAGACTCGTTGATCAAAAAGCAATCAAGTATAAAGCAAACTTGAAATTATTTCCCGTTATTATTACGAACACCCTTCTCTCAATCAGTTTTTACTAAAAACAAACATGCGGTTTTTCTCGTAAAGGTTAAGATTCCCTTTTATTCCCCGAATGTACGAGCTAAAGACGAATGTTGTTCTAATTTATCGAAATTGGAAAAGTGTGTCGTTGGGGGGGTTTTTCCAAAGTCCAATGTTAAATCTTCCCGGGTTATTGTCTAGATATTTAAGGATTGACGTTTTTTAAAGTAATACTCGAGCTTCGTTTAATTTTGAAATTTCCTCGTTTTTTATTTAACGCTGATAATTTGACTTGTGATCCGTCATTTTCCGAGAGTTTTATCGTTGATTAAGGAAATGACGAAAAGTTGATATCTTTCGGGGAAATTTTAAAAGGGGGGGATGGGAAGTTGTGAAAAATGGCAGAACTTCAAGGTTTTTGTGATTACGAAAAGTTGGTAACAAAGCTAAAATAAAATTTAAGGAATAGCTTAAGTAGAAAAATGTGGGACGGTTTGATAAATGAAAAGCTCTGTTAAAATCACAACTTGCATGATAAGCGATTTGCCTTTTGTAGTAAGCGCAAAAGGGAATGAATTCCCCAATAAAAAATGAAGAAAAATAAAATTTTAAAAAGAAGGTTAATTTTTTTGAAATGAAAGAAACTCAATTTAAGCCTGAGAAAATTGGCTTCAGCTTAACTGGCTGAAGTCTCTTGAGTTTTCAGCCAAATTTGCTGAAGTTGCAAGCCTGCGAGCTTTAGGCAAGCTTGCTAAATCCGTTAACGGAAAATTTTTTTCTATTTTAGTTTCTCTGCTTTATTGTATTTTCCCCCTTCTTTTACTTTTTATTATTAGCACTTTAATCTTTTTACCACGAACTGTAGCATGAATTTCCTCCAAACGTAACTTCTAAAACTCACCACGAATGAACACTTGAACACGTCGGATATATTTCTCCCGAGTTATGAATACTTTATATTTGAATAGTTTCGCAAACTTGGTATAATTTATGCAAAATTGGAATTCCCCAAAATGACATACGACGATCAATCCTTAATTGCCGGCAACTTCTCATATCATATGTATAAACCTTAGGTGCTTTAAACATCACCCCCTTCTCCCCCTTTTACAACCATCTTCCGAGTGTCAAATATCACCCGGCGGGGTAATGACGTCAGCAGGTAAATTATCTCCTGTGTAAACCTAATCACTGAATCGCCTAGCTTACGATATTGCCTGGATCCACTCGGCTGTTGACATTATTACTCGTACGCCAATCAATTTTCAAAAAAAAAAAATAAGAATCGGGATAAATTGAAAGAAATTTTATTTCGTGCCAGACTTTGGTCAGCAAAAAAACTATTTCGTAATAAAAAATGATGATAGCAAAAAAAAAGCAGCGAATCGAATTGAGATTAAAAAAGATTTGAAAAAGAAGAAATGAAATTTTTTTCAGATTTACAAGGAAAAAAAAACATTGTTGAATACAAAAAAATAAATGAAGCTTTAAAAATCAACGATCGGATTTCCATATCCGCTTTTGAAAATTAAAAAAGGAAGGATATTGATTTCGATTTTTTTTTTCATATGTGAGAATTTTAATGTCGAGATATGAAGAGCAGAAGGTGGAGAGTTAAAGGCGGAGCTCGTATAAATTGTGGTCAGCTGGATGCCTATTTAAAGGCTTAACTAGACCTTCGATGACCGTGGGGGAGCCTAGTTAGACCGTCTGGCTCAAGACGGGTCTCTTCAGGCTGAAACGTATGAATGGTACAGCGATCTGCGATGAAGAGTAGCAATGGTACAGCGATCTGCGATGAAGAGTAGCAATGGTACAGCGATCTGTGATGAAGAGTAACAATGGTACAGCGATCTGTGATGAAGAGTAACAATGGTACAGCGATCTGTGATGAAGATAAGCGATGGTACAGCGATCTGTGATGAAGAGGAGTGATCTGTTAAGAAAAGTAACAATGGTACGGCGATCTGTGATGAAGAGTAACAATGGTACAGCGACCTGATGAAAAAAACAGGAGGCCTGGCCAAACCTTCTAAAAGCATCGGAAACCAAAGCCAAGTTTCTGGCTGGACAAATTCCTTGAGGCCATCCTGTAGCTTTCTTAGTACTGACATCAGTTTTTCCCTTTAAAGCTTAAACAAATCTATAAAAAATTTGGCAGCGTGTCAGCTACAAATATTTCACGAAGGAAAAACTACAAAATTTATAACAATGAAATTCTTTTCTAAACAACCTTTGAAGTTTTTTCTTTTTTAACTTTTCCGAGAAATACTTATTGCATTGCGAAAACTTTAATAAAACAAAATTTTAAGAAACAAAAGAAACCTAAATTGCTGAAATGAGTTAGTTTGCCTAGGGAAGTTTTTTTTATATATTTTATTTTAATGTACAACTGAATTTTCTAAGAATGGGTTACATTTTTCACCCTGCTGGCCTCAATGCTCAACAGCCTAAAAATCAATTTTCTATTTGTAAAAAGCTTTTCACAATGGACTTACAAATGATAACAATTAAATTGAAAAATCGTCGAAACGATGACACGAAAAAAAAATTGAAGAAAAATTATGGGAAAAAATCGGAGTGTAATTAGGGGAAAAGCAATATTAGAACAAATCGCACCTCGCTGACTTTGAAAAAATAAAGAGAATGATAATACATTTTTTCCATAAATGACAATGGAGACAATTGAATACATTTTTTCGCATCTAAATAATGAAAATTCTCACAGTGAAAAATCGAAAGTTATTGGCAAATTTTCAGTTTTTATCATCCCCAACACAAATGAGGAAATTGGAAAATAGTCTGGAAATGAAAAAATAAGTCACAATAGCTAAGTAAAGTATTAAAGGGTGAGATTATCCTTCCCTTTTTTCCTTCAAACCTTAATAGCTTCCCCCATCAGTCAAAACAGGATAATAAATTTACTCGAAAATGGGAAATGTTTAACAAAATAATATTTGAACATCATTTTTGCTTCTCAAAAATCTTCATTTGAACGTTTTTCAATTTTTGGTTTTTTAATAAGCAACACGTGAAATTATAATTTCGACGAATGAATTTAACCGCCCAAATAAACATTTTCGATATTTCATCATGATTATATTGATGTTTTCATTTCTGGGAAAATATTTGCGCGGAGATAATTAAAAAAAAATAACCGGGCCTAGAACGGAGAAAAATATTTTTAGTCCGTAACGGCTTTTGAAAAAAAAAAAAAAAATCCGAGGAAATATTCAAAAAGGATTTATTGTAAATTTTTATGGCAAGGGGATAATTTATGACTTGTTTATGATTTTAAAAAATAACAAACCGCAAATTTTGAGTTAAGGTGTTAAACAAAGGATATATTACCGGCCATGAACGACTTAATAAATAAATAAATAAACGCAAAGTGCTTTCTCCCCTCAGCAAAAAAATTTTTTAAAAAGGTAAACAATGAATTTTTCATCGATTTTTTAAGATTCATTTGAATACACGCATTATAATTAGACTATTCGTAGGCGGGTTTTTCTTTTTTTTTTTTTCTATAATTTGAATGGCTTGTTATTAAACAACTTAATAAAGGAATTTTCGTAGGTATTCTTATCGCATATAAAGTTCATTGAAAGAAAAAATTACGATGGGCATTGTTTTCCTAGTTCATTAAGTTCATTTAGATTTGGAAGATAAACACATTTGTTTATGAAAATGTGGATTCGTGTACAGTAAGGACGTTCGCGCATATTGTGCAAACTTTCTTGCTGCGGTAGACAAAGTTTCGCGGATCGAAAAAATGGCTTAAAATTTGTTCTTTCCATCCGCGAGTATGTCGAAATCGAATATAATGTCGCGATTTTTGTCCTGTCAAATTTTCGCGAGTTTTCGTGGAAGATTTGATAGAACCAAAAATATCGACATTATACTCGATTTCGACATACTCGGGGGCAAAAACATCAATTTTTTTCATGTTTTCTCGATCTACCAATTTTTGTCCATTCTACCATTTTTTTGAGAAGAAAAGCCGATAGTTATTTTGAAAACGTCTCAAAATATTTTCTATTATTTTTTGAGCTGGTGATCTCTCTAGATGAGCGACTTGAGAAAGCTTTTTAATTCCTCGAAAAATTGCTGGAAGTGTTATTGTAAAAAAATGAAAAACGTGAAATCAAGGTTTTTGAAATTGAAAATGAATCTATATATAGGTGAAGGTGAACACTTCGTTTCTCTTGTGTTTGGCTTTTAAATTTTAAATTTTAATGCCGTTTGCTTATTTTTCACTTTTGTCATGCTTTTGATAAGTTTTTAATAGCTTTCGTATTATAATGCGCCTCGTTTTCGAAATACCGCAAGAAACTCGAACGTTCTTGCCTTTCGTAATTTTTTTCGCGAGTTGCTTTTGTTGAATTTAAAGATAAGGAAAAAAATTTAGCCCAACCGATTAGGATTTTTTTTATTAGACTAATCTAGCAACAATGATCATACAGCAAGACGAGCGACTTAGTAAAATCCTAAAAACGCTCCGTGAGAAAAGACGAGACAAGAAAATGGAATAAAAAAATAAGAGACGATCGACTTACTAAAATCAACGCAAATTCATGACCTTAAGCTTGAATTTTTATGGCGCGCTAAGTGCGCTGAAATGAATTTTTCTTGCTTAAAGAAATTATTTTCCAAGACACATGAACGAAACTTTATCTGAGAATTTCACGATTTAAGGCAAAAAGCTCGAGGAAATTAACGATAAATTTTTACCTTCCCCATTAATATGTTTCTTTCGAGAGAGGACTCAGGTTAAAAGGAAATTTAAATCTTTTTTTATTGTTATGGAAATCTCTTTTAGAAATTTCTTTATTGTATAGTTTATTTGCGTTCAGCTTCCATCGGACACCCAGGAAGTGTGAACGCTGTCCATCGTTAGAGTTTTTCGCGCCTCATATTATAGAAATTAATGAGACTAATTCGGATAATACAGCTCTTATCACGATTTTCCTCTAACATCACTTAACGCGGGTTCTCAGTGCTCGAGCGCGAACGCGAGCGCATTATTGCGATAAAAACGCTGTGACGTTCCTTGTATAGTAAGCGATGGTGGCGCTGCGGTACTAGAGGTGACGTCATCGGCCATCTTGAAAAAAGGCGGGGCGAAGGCGCTTTCATGTAAAAAGGGAATATGTGAATAGGAACTAAGTCGTTTGCTCGCTTCTTTAAATTTTACATGAAAATACGTTTTTTTTAAATTCTGCTATTAATTTTCTAAAGAGCTTTATTATTCAGCGTGGGTTAATGCATCGCATAGCGGTTCTTCACTTAATATTTTATAAGTACTTTTTAAAATGAAAAAGGGAACAGGAAGTAGGATGCAAAGTTCAGAGGAAGGATATTATAAAATATTTTAATAAATTTATCTCAAACTCTACAATACACAACATATCTGCTACAGTTCTTAAAAAAAAAATTAAAAAGGGAAATATTATTGTTAATCCTTTTATCGAAAAATCAAGAGCGATCATAACTTAAAAGCATTCTTGGAAACTTTTAATAACGTTTCCCTATAAAATAAAAATAAAAACGAAAGCCCCCTCCTTTTTAATATTTTAAGAGCCATACACAGCTCATTAAACTCGTTGAATTAATGAATGAGAAATAATAAGCTTAAAGAGTTTTCACCGAGATGAGCTTTTAAGGTCGCCGCAAAAATTCATACACCTGCAGGATACGTTTCCTCTCCGAAATCGAAACCCGAAAATTTTATTTAAATTTTTTTTATGTAAAAATAAATATTACAAACTTCGTTATGATTCTTTGGTTCGAAGAAAAATTGGGAAGGCGCCATATTCAGGGTTTTTTAATCCGCCTCCGGAAAAGAGGGAACCAAGTTTCGCGCTTAGTTAATTTTCAATCGAAGCAAACTGAATCAACCGTTGAGCGAATCAAATCGTGTATCGGAAATTCCCTTACGGGTGGGGAGAATGAAAAAAAAAAAAAAATTGAAGAAAAGTGGAATAATCATCCCGTGTAAAAGTCGCCTCCCTTAAGGAATCTTTCCGAGAATTTTTTTTATTTTTTATAGCTACTCTACACTCAACTCTCGTTTTTAAGGTAAATTAGGTTTTTAAAGGATCACTGAGGTGAATTAAAATCACGTTGTCTTTTCAAGATTTTAACCGTGAAAATTCTCTTTTTTAAGAAAAGTTCTTTTGATGTATTATAAAAATTTTTTAAATTGAGGAATTTAATAATATGTCTTATTTGTGGGATCGAGTATCGGATGAGCAAGAAAAAAGTTATATCGGTAATGAGGTAATTTAATTAGCGACACACGTCTCGAAGGATCGGAGAAATGAGCTTATGGCCGAGGGCGGATTTTTCAGTCTTGTAGAATGTATTCTCAAGAGTAGGAAAAAAATTTTAGAGGAAAACGTGACAACTCTTGTAGATTACTTGCCGTGAGGTTTTGATGTCATGATATGTGAAGGAAGAAAAAAAGTTAGATTTATTCGATGTGAAATTTTTTTGTGTGGGAGGAATGATAGTTGTAGCAGAAAAATATTTTTAACCTGAAAAATCCCCAACAAAAAACGGCATAATTGCGAAGTATATTAAAAATCTTAATTTCTACGTATAATATACGTATATTATACGGAGGAATTATGCCTATTGTTGTTGGGATCAAAATCATGGCTCCCAAATATTTTTGAATAGTCCAAAGGTGGCTCTCTCTCTTGAAGCTTTCAATCCCGAAATAGCCACGTGGGATGATTTCTATTTGTCGCATCTTTGAAATTTTGTGCGGTGGCTCCAATAATTCCAACAAATCAATACTAATTCCCTAATCTGTTTTTCCTAGCTACTGAACAGTTAAAACCGTTTCTTTTTAACCATTAATCTCATCTTCTGTGAGTGACTAAGATATAAAGCGAAATAGTCCTACTCCATGAAGCAATTAAATAGATTGTAAGCGTTTCTAAACTCAAGTACGCTGCAGTATTTACGTAACATTGATGAATAGATTTCATTAGGCTGACTTATCTCCAACCTCAATGTTTCTAAATACGAGGTGTCAACCATTCTGATTACTTGTATCAGTCAAACCCGAAGCTTTTCGAGTGTCGGGGAGGTTTTCCCCTTCCTGAAAAATTGAAATCCGATGATTTTCATCCCCCCCCCTCTTTTGTTCGTAATGAAATCGTTCGAGTTCCTGTGAGAATTCGAACCATCCGTACAGACTAATTAACAAATTCTATTCATTTCAGGGAGCTGGACGTTCAAACAATGAAATCTTCGGATACTTTTACATTTTGCTTGCTGAGGATAGAAGAGCCGAATACGTGAACGCGAGCAAATGGATGATGATGCGGAAGGGAATTATTCAATGGGAAATGCAACCTCGTTAGATTTCCAGAATGGGAGTTATGATTATTCTTACGGTTTTAACGAATCGTTTTATTATTCGTACAATTACCGTCTGATTGGAACATTTTTTAACAGTATTATATTTATCGTTGGAGTTTTGGGGAATATGATGGTCGTGGCTGTTGTCAAACGTACAAGATCGATGCATTCTCCGACTAACTGCTACTTGGTAAGTTGATCGTTACTTGGCAGAATATTCGCAGCGATGCTTTTACAACACCTAGCACCTTATTTTGAAGAGGGCCTAAAAACTTTTTCCTGAATGTTTGTCTCATGTAATTGTGTACCTTCTGACTAAGAGATTAAATTTTTTTAAGGACTGAGCTCCTTGATTTTTAGGATGTCATAATTTGAGTTCAATTGGTGAACAAGACCCCTTACCTATCTATGGCTTAACAGAGACTGAAGATTTATAGCCATATAGCAGATTCCCTTTCAGGCAGGTGGCCCGCCAGTCGGGGACTCGTAACCGACCCACATCCTTCGATACGTTGCCCTCCCAACGAAGCCGCGAAGCTGAGATCTTGGACTTGTAGAGCGTCCATCAACGACCTGCATTATCGTCAGAGACGGGAAGCGCGGGCTTCATGTCCCGCCACTGAAGCCGACGTACCTTGATCACACTAGTGATCAGTGGCTGTCCCGTTAGCCTCCAGACCTCTGCATTCTAGCCTTTAACAAAGATTTTCCTTTTTTAATGAGAAGGTGAGCCTGATGGGGAGTGGACGCTTCGATGAGTCATCTGCTACATAGAGTAACGCCATTTTGAAAACTGGAAGCTACTGTAGAAATCGTTTTATTTTATTTATTATCTTTATTTAACTCACAAGACAAAAAAAATCCGCAAAAGCGTCCGTCAGAGATGTTTTTGTAACCAACTCACTTGACTCTTGTCTCCATCTGAAGTCCTAGTACTGGCTTCTGTAAGCTGTCAACCTTCTTTTTCCAAAGCACTTCCAAGTCTCCTAGCCACCATGAAAATCATTTCAAAACTTATTCGCCATTCTCTTCTTTAAAATTCCAGATACCATAGCGAAAAAAAAATCTTTCTTCAAACTCCTCGCGGCTAATTCCAAGTTTTCTTCTGAAAATCCACTCTAAGAAGATTTAATATTTTAAATCTCGCTTTTTACGTTTTTGTTTTCTTAACCCCGATACTTTTTTTTTTCTCTTCCTAGAAATGGGAAAACTTCTTATTTCAACAATTCGTAAAGTTGATACTTAAAACACCAGAAGGCCCATCTTAAAAATCTTCTTGATTAAACTCGAACCCGAAAATGCTTGTCTTCCTGTTCTTGATTTGCCCACTTATCTAAAATTGATCGCAGCTTTTTGTTCTTTAAACTCATCGACCAAAATCTCCCACGCTTAAACCTTTCTTTTTTTTCGGACAAACAAACTTTTAAAATGAACTGGGAAAACTCTTTCTCTTCGTGAAATTTCAAAATGAAAGAAGCCGGTCATGTGAAAAGTGGGAACGAAAAATCCCGCACGTGATACGAAATAAATCTTATTTTTTTCCCCCTTTCGTATACAAATTATTTTTTTTTTTAGGCAGGGAAATGACGACTTCATTCACTTTTTTATGCATAAATTTTTTCGCCAAACTTTTTTTTCTTTCTTTTTTTTTCCCCGGGATTATATCGAAAGAGATTGTTATTTGATACGAGTAAGATTATGTACAAGGAAAGATTCGTTTCGGAGATTAATTTCATGACAACTTGAAAGATGGGGGAAAAGAAGTAGTAAGATTAAGGAAGGAGAAGAAAAAAAAAAAGAGCATTAAAAAATCGGAGGAAAGATCCGTTTCGAATATTTTTCGATTTAATTTGTTTGGATGTATTTAGCGTTCGTGTAACTCTTTTCTTCACGATGTCGTTAAATAAAATTCATTCACGTTTCCGCTGTTTTTTTTTTAACGAGCAATGTCGTCACTCGACATACTAACACAATTAATACCGGGAGGGTTAAACGGTGTTTGTATTAATTTGGGAAAATATTGGAGACTAAACGTATAAATAATGGGGGAAAAATTGGTTTGGCAGTTTTATTTAGATTTATAGCAGGGTCGTGGTGAGCAAAGTTTTCCTGTATAATGAGTTTCGGAGTGACTTTGTGACCAAGAAGATCTGTGGATTCAAGTCTTCTGTTCATGACTGTAGAGCCGCCACTGGCGCCTTAGACCAATCGAAAAAATCTAGGCCAGCTCCCCCTAAGGCAAAAGTTTGCCATTGGAGATGTCGATGTGCTTAAAATCGGTGGAAAAAATCTATTTTCATTTTTCTCATTTAATGAAAACCGCTATAAACATTTTTCTTGGAATCCTATTTAAAAAGAAAAATTCCCAACTAACATTTTAGAATCCTTATTAGTAATTAAGGATTTCCAAAGTTTTTCCTCCAAAAAAAAAAAGCTTTTTCTAAGCTTTACTATTTTTAGAAATAGGGGAAAAAATATGACGTCATGCGGTCAACCTTAAATTCATTCCCGTTTCCCCTTGATCGTGATTCTAATCACGTTAATGAAGTTTTTTTTTCCTCCTTAAAAAAAACTCAAGTATGGAAATTTTTAATTACTATATGGAAAAGGTTTCCGTGAAGAGATTTCGAAAGACCTTTTTTTTCCTCGAGGGTTTAATTTTCAGGTGTATAGATTTTTAAGAACCTTTCCCTAGAAATCGGCTACAAACTATTTTTAAGTTTATGAAGTTTTAAGATGCTTCGAAGTTACATTCACGGTGTTTAGAATTTAAACCAGTTCGTTAGCTTGAGGACAGAAACACGCCCAGATTTTTAGGAGGGGGTATTGATTTGGTGAAAGCCGAGTTCGAGCGTTGAAAATTTATTTTAGGTTTTTTTTCCCCCAGTCCGAGGCTGATCGAATCATCCAATGGTCGCCCTTCGGGGTTTGTATAAAAGAGAAGTGACATACACGAATGAATAAGCACACTAAATCTCTAGACGAGGTGTTAAACTGAACACTGTTAAATAAATTGTTCCGTGAAGTATCATTTATTTGCTAGTAAAAGCAGGGGAGCAGGGAAAAGAAATGTCTTTTTAGTCCGGATAAATATTTAAGCGTCCAAGTTTTGTCAGCCGATTTTTATTCGTTTTCTCATTGAAAACTAATCGGAATTTTCAGATATAGGAGTGATTAGATATTTTTATCCTGGACTTGAATCCGAATTCCTGCCGCAGCTTCCTCTCGGCCTTTGTACGAATTTTACTCCGTTCTAGAATCTTACACTGAAATTTTAAAAATCCTGCTTGATGTTGTTGACCCTTCACATCCTAAGCGTGATTGTGGCCGAGCATAAATTACGGTTTAATGAACCGAGAGCAAACTCTGACAAGTCATCTCATAAATCTCCCGTAGGAAAAAGACCAGACATCTCTCTCCTTCTTGATTGACCCGAATATTCCTTTAAGACGGCTTTTATTTCCTGATTTTCTGATCCCTCATAAAATTTAGAACGATTATTTTTCAGTGAAAAAATTAAATTTGCACCAGTTAGTCATTCATAAAATTTAGTCTCAAACCCTAAATAACGAATCTCGCTTGTTTCTGCAAGCGCTTCTGCAGTCTAGAACTTTTGCAGACAAGGTGGTTCCTCCAATTAATGTGAATGGTTTATTTACTTATTTAAGAGAAACAGAGTTTGGTAAAAAATAAAATGGTAAAACGGCGGTGTATAAAAGTTGAAAATGATCAAACCCACATGTTTTTTGAAACCATAGCGCCTGCAAAAGCTCTAGATTGCAGAAGCGTTTGCGAAAACCCGACGTATCATTTCTCCGCCATCAAATATTAATTCGTTTTAATAGTCGATTCTCCCAAATTGAAATCCTTAAGTGTAAATTGAATTTTAAGATACACATACTGTGGGAGCCATGTGCTGTGATAAAGTTATGCATCCGAATCAGATCGTTTACTTAGGATTCAATATTAATTTTTATGAATAAACCATCCACCCAAATCCGGTTTTTAATACTTGAATAGGTTTTTAATTTCTAAGTGAGGTTATTTGTGGCCAAAAAATGTAATTTGGATATATCTACATCGAATAATCTTTCAACAGTAGAACTAAAAATTTATTCTGACACGTTTTTGTAGCTGCTTCTGCAATGCCCAACTTTTGCACACGGGGTACTACCCTCTCAATCGCAAACTAAATCACTCTTATTTAAAATTAGAATTTTTCTCCATTGATGTTATTCGTTATTGAATTTCTGAACAATGTCCCAACAAAACTAATCTTCATGAATAGCAAATTCACTGTACGAATCCCGACTGCAAAACCATACTTCTTCCCGTAATCAATGTCCGCCAGGGATTACAACCATATCAATAAAATCGTTTCAAAATATTCTCTCTCCTTCCACACTCCATCAAAATATTTCTCCCTGGATTTATCAAAACCTCTCTGAATATTAATCAATTTCCCTTTAGTTAACCGGGCCAATATTAAAAGACACAAAGCGCGAGGAAAGGGATAAACAACATCCACATTACTTTCGCTTCCCTTCAAACCGTTTTCAAGCATTCTTCGAAATTTCGAAGATTCTTAAAACGAGAGAGTTTGATCTTAAAAGAGCCTTTTGTTTCCTATTAAGTCGTCTCTCATCGTTTCCGCTAAACCAAGACAAACCCGTAACCTTTTTTAAAGAAGGGCGAACGAATACAATAACCTCATTTAATTAAAACCCCCTTCATCTCCGAAAACTGCCTACGTAAGACGATTTTAACTTAATATTTTCTCCCGTTTTGATTTCCCAAATGAACTCACGCTTCATCTGTAGGGAACCAATCAATCCCCGAACCAGAAAAACGGGGGAAAGGATTTTAATGCCCGTAAACAAAATTCGGACTTTAAGCTCGAGTAAATAAATAATATTTACACGAGCAATCAGTGTTAAGTTGTAAATTAGATCATTCAAAGGATGCCGAAAATATACAGTGTTTATCCGAGTATTTACATCGTTATCTCAGGATCAAATATATATTTTTTTTTTTTTAAATTTAATCCGTTGATTTTATGTTAATAAAAAAAAAAATTAAAAGGATTTTTTTGATTTGGATTTTAAATTTTATTTTTTATTTGACAGGTCAGTTTGGCGTTTGCTGATACGATAGTCTTAATGGCTACTGTTCCAAATGAAATCATGGGTTATCACGTCCTTGCGGATTTTTGGCAAACTGGTTACTATGGATGCATCATACATGTTTTTAGTTATAATATCGGGATTAATGCTTCCTCGCTCAGTTTGGTGGCTTTTACAGTTGAAAGATATGTTGCGATTTGTTATCCGATGAAAGCTCATACGGGGTGCACGATTAAAAGAGCGAAAAAAGTCATTTTGGTAAGTGAATTTTTTTAAAAATCATTATTTTGTAAGTTTGAAATGGAATTTGCAGCACTTGGTCGGCCATAAAATTTAGTTTCAAGCACTAAATGACAAATCTGACTTGTTTCTGCAACCGCTTCTGCTTTCTAGAACTTTTGCAGACGGTATGGTTCCTTAAATTCGAGTAAACTCATCAATAGCGGCTTAAGATGGAATTTGCACCACTTGGTCGGCCATAAAATTTAGTTTCAAGCACTAAATAACAAATCTGACTTGTTTCTGCAACCGCTTCTGCTTTCTAGAACTTTTGCAGACGGTATGGTTCCTTAAATTCGAGTAAACTCATCAATAGCGGCTTGAGATGGAATTTGCACCACTTGGTCGGCCATAAAATTTAGTTTCAAGCACTAAATAACAAATCTGACTTGTTTCTGTGACCGCTTCTGCTTTCTTAAACTTTTGCAAATGATATGGTTCCTCAAATTCGAGTGAATTTACAAATACTCCTCATTTGCTTATCAAGGAGGGACCAAGACACAAATAAAAGTATCTGACAAGTTGGGAAATCGCAGAAAATTCTTTTGCGAGGTGTAAAAATAGCTCTTCAGTGGATGATTTATGTACTAAAAAGGTCAGATACATGTTTTGGAGTAATTTTATGGTCTGCAAAAGTTCTAGAAAACAGAAGCAATAGCGGAATCATCGCAGATCGTTTGTTTATCTTTCAATATCAATTAATTTTGGCGGACAAGTCGCCCAAGTTCATTCCGGAAATGGTAAAGTACACATGTTTGTGCAACTACGTGGTGTGCAAAAGTTCTAAAGAGAAGAAGCGATGACCGAATTTTAAGAAATCGTTTCTTTAGCATCTAATATTAATGCATTGTGGTAGACAGTTCATCCAAAGCATATACTAATCAGAGTATTTTAACTTGAGAATGGTCAGATGCACTTTTTTGTGGAACCTTGCACTGTGCAAAAGTTCTAGAGAGCAGAAACAATAGCGGAATCACGGCAGATGTTTTCTTTGTCATTCGATATCAATATATTTTGGTAGACAAGTCACCCAAATTCAGTTCAAAGCACTTATTTGGGGAGCTATGTAATGTGCAAAAGTTCTAGAGAGCAGAAACAATAGCGGAATCACGGCAGATGTTTTCTTTGGCATTCGATATCAATATATTTTGGTAGACAAGTCACCCAAATGCAGTTCAAAGCACTTATTTGGGGAACCATGTTATGTGCAAAAGTTCTAGATTGCAGAAGCGATAGCGAAATCAGTCCAGATCGTTTTCTTAGCATTCACTATGAATTTATTAGGCTAAACACTTGACCCAAATTCAGTTTTTAATGCTTTAAAGTTGAAAGTCGCACAGAACACTAATATACTAGTTTTGCCCTGGCCGCATTTTACTAATCCAGATTTTTTTTTCAGATCGTTTGGATCTTCACAACCATCTACTGCTTACCATGGCTTTTCCTAACGGGGTTACAACCACTCGGTGCCTACCCGAACGCTAGCAAATGCAGTTTCTTATTACCAAGAGAGAGATATTTAACATACTACGTAGCTGACTTTTTCTTGTTTTACGTGATACCATTATCAGTTTCGTGTTTTCTTTATGTGTGTATAGCGCGAGTGCTATTAACCCGCGATCGCTCAACATCCAAAAACCGTCTCAGCGAAACCATTCACTTAGAAATGAGATCAGGATCCTCATCTGCGAAAAATCAGGTAAGAATTTTTCATTTTCAATTCATCGCACTAACATAACAAATGGAGGAAACTTTTTAATTAGGTCGTGTCAAAAACCTTTCCACATTGTTCACAGTATACAATACCTCTTTAATTAGATATAATTAAGTTGTTATGAACCTTATACAAAAAAAAACGGTTTAAAAAATTATTTTTTGGGGGGAAAGTGTTGAAAACTTATTTTCATAAAAAAGTGAATCCATGTCATTAACATCGCGTGATGTCCCCGGGATTCCTAGACAGTTTGCCTGACGTAGGGGGCGCTTGTAATGATTAGAAGCTTTCTAATAACGTAACATAATAATGCAAACGCCTTTGCCTAATGCTTTTTTCTTTGAGGCGTATGAATTTTTTTTATTTGGGAAATGATAAGAATCACGATTGTGGTTCGATGCAATTATTTATGATTTATAAATGCGATATCGGTTTGAATATCCGATGTGAGAAGACGACGACAGTCTTTGATTGATTAACACGTCAGAATGTATGATGTTTTGATTTGGAATGACGAGTTTGATAATCTTGCTGAGTAAGCTTCTTTAAGAACTAGGCCTGAGCGTGTAAATTCAATTTTGAGCTAAAGGGTGGCCCAAAATGTGTTTCAACGCTTTTCACAATTTGGTTCTTTAATTAGTCACTATAACTTCTTTCCAAATTTTTGGTGCTATTTCTAAATAGTGAATCTAATTACGAATTATTATCATAAGATTTATCACTGACAGTTTAAAAAAGCATTAATTGATTGCAGTTGACCTAAATATTCAAAACTTAATTAGCCGTCATTAATAAACTACAATTCAGATAATTAAATTATAGCCAAGGCAAAATTATTCTGCGTGGGATGGAGCAATCAAGAAAATATTCCAATAGGAAAATTCTCAAAGGAATTCTTTCACTTTCCTTTAAAGGGCATTCATATCTATTTTAAATTTAATACGGCTAAACTTTTCTACGATTCCTATAAAAGGGATCTTTCAAGTAAATTCACGAAGAGAATATAAAAAGTCTGACCTTTCCGGGGTAAAACTTTAATCGATTCAAACAAATAAAAAAAAATGATGTGATGCTTAATCGATCCCCCCCACACACACAAGGCAAAGCAGGATCTTCTTTTTTTCTAAATGAAATAAAAGAAAATCCTTTTAGCCCTTTGATTTTAGAGGAATTCGATTACGTAAACTGAAAATACGAAAGACTTTTCCCGTTGAATACGTCCGAATTCCTTTTCTCTTTTTAAATAAGAAGACGTTATTTTTTTTAAATAAATTTTTCGATATATGAATCGAATTTTGTAATTTTTAATAACGAAATAATTCAATAAAAAATCTAAGAAATGCGGAGAGCGATTTTGAGATTCTAAAATGAGCACGGGAGAAGATTTTTTTAGAGCTAAAGTGGCGCGAGCGGTATCCGAAAGTCAAAAGAAAATGAAAATGAAGAATAACCAAGATTGTGTAAAAATGAAATGAAGAATAACAAAGATCAAGAAAAAATGAAATGAAGAATAATAAAGATCATGAAAAAATCAAATGAAGAATAATAAAGATCAAAAAAAAAAATCAAATGAAGAATTAACAAAGATCAAGAAAAAATCAAATGATGAATTAACAAAGATCAGGAAAAGAATCAAATAAAGAATAACAAAGATCAAGAAAAAATCAATTGACGAACAACAAATATCAAGAAAAAATCAATTGAAGAGTAACAAAGATCAAGAAAAAAATCAAATGAAGAATAACAAAGATCAAGAAAAAATCAAATGATGAAATAACAAAGATCAAGAAAAGAATCAAATGAAGAATAATAAAGATCAAAAAAAAAAATCAAATGAAGAATTAACAAAGATCAAGAAAAGAATCAAATGAAGAATAACAAAGATCAAGAAATAAATCAAATGAAGATTAACAAAGATCAAGAAAAAATCAAATGATGAATTAACAAAGATCAAGGAAAAACCAAATGATGAATTAACAAAGATTAGGAAATAAATCAAATGAAGATTAACAAAGATCAAGAAATAAATCAAATGAAGATTAACAAAGATCAAGAAATAAATCAAATGAAGATTAACAAAGATCAAGAAAAAATCAAATGAAGAATTAACAAAGATTAGGAAATAAATCAAATGAAGAGCAACAAAGATCAAGAAATAAATCAAATGAAGAATACAAATATGCAGAAGGAATGTAAATAAAAAACAGTTAAGAATTTAAAGAAAATAGTAAAATGAAATTTAATGGCACTCTAATAATTATTAGAAAATCCCATTTTTTTTTTCATAGCTTATGGTCAATTTAACACTTCTTGATAACCTTCACTTTATCAAACATTTTCTTAATCCTGCAAACACTTTAAGCGTGAAAATAGAGCCTCCATCTCTCGCAAAACGACCAACGCGACAACCATTTCGCATTTCAAAAATATTTATGCATCAATCTTAAAAGTAACATCTTCACCTCTCGACCCATTCAAAAAGCAACATTTATCGATGGGAAAGTGAAAGGACCGAGAGTTTAAGAAGCCAAGTTAAAAGCCTTGAGCATAAAAGGCACACTCGAAATTTTATACTCGAAAATGGGTTGTTGCTTTTCAAAGGGTTTTCCCATAAGCTAATGCCCCTTCCGATATGAGTGAACGACGGGTCTTGTTGGAGCCTTAAATATTCGTGTCGCGACGCCGTGTCCCTTTTTTATTAAATATTCCAATTATACACGAATATTTTTTTTAACACAATAATCCACTAAAAGATTTTATTTTTATAAAAACACATGTGGCAGAAATTTTTTTCCCCCGAAATGCGACTTAAGCGACGTCGACCTTGTACCTTTTCCATAATAATTTTTCCTTATAATTTATTTGATATGCGTAATCAAGAGCTCTTGTGTAAAATGGTTTGATCCTTATATTAAATAAAAACCATTCAAGCGTTTCCCTCAACCATTTAATATGGGGAGGAAAAGGAAAAAAGTTTTTTAGAGAGTTTAAAAGGAAGTTACAAAAGACAAATTTCTGTTCCGGTTCCAAGGCTTGTTTTTCCCTATTTTCGTGGGGAAAGAAGGAATTCCGGGCTAGAAAAGGGAGGAATTTACATAATTGGATGTGAGCTTGTAGATAGAGACCAAGACTCATTTACGATCTAAAAAGTTTGTCGCTTACGCTTCATTTTTCTTGTCCTTTTCCTCCCCCACCTTTTTTAAGCCATTACCTCGTTGTCACGTTATTTTCGGTAGCCTTTTTCGTAGGAAAACGTGTTTTATTTTAGAAAGTACGTGAGGTGAGTTTTATAAAGTTCTATCTCCCTAAAATTGCTCCTGTGGCGGCTGAAAAATTTTTTGGTGGCAGCGGAGATCTTCATTCCGTACCGAGCCATAAGAGAGGGAGAGAATATCTTAAATTGATATCGCTAAGTCTAAAACTTTTTTTAAACACTTTTCAGACTTCCTTTTCTTTTCAATTTGGACAATCGCTGAAATCTTACGGGGATTCAAGGATTGAAACTTTGGCACTCGTGTCAAAAACCGAATAAACTTCTCCGCCTTTTAATTCCTTGAGGCGTTAGACCATACAGATTTCCAAGACTTTTCCGTAACTTTGTAAACAGAATAACAGAAAACTTGTTTCCTTTTTTTTTTATATTTTTAAAAGTTCCCTAAGGCGGCCCGTGAACTTTATTATCGAGTTGGACAAATTTAGATTTCGACAAAACGACACTCTTTTATTTCCGTGTGAAATTATTTTTTTTCGTGTGAGAGAATTAAAAGTTTTTTATTCCGTAAGTGAAATCGTATGAATTTTTTTTTTGTGCTTTGATGTATTTATATTGTGGATAAGGGGGAAGCTTAACAAAAAAACGAGGTGATAATCAAAAATTATTCGGGTGAATTTTATTGCAATAAGTGCGTTTCGAATGGGTATTTCCATGCATGATGGAACTTTGCTACGCTTTATATGTTCCAAGCTTTTGCACGTATAAAAAAAAAAAAATCGAATTCCTCTTCTGCCATTATTCATCGGATATCAGTTTTTTTGATAAATATGTGAACATTTTTTTCTCTGGGTGATAAAATTCTCCCCCTTTTTTTTCCGCTTCCTTTACGGAAATGAGATCGATGATCACGTTTTTGATTCGCCAGGAAATTTTTTAAAATTTTTATTCCGGAGGCTCTGCACACGGGGTTGGAATTTTCGTGCAACAATAACAGTCATTAGCACCGGTCACAATTTTTTTATTTGTGGACCAGGATTTTTCATTAAAAAGTTTTCCATCCAAAACAATTTTTTGTAAAAATTTTACTCCAGTATTTTGAAATAGATTTCTCCCATTTCTCGTGGAAAAAAATTAGGACTTATTTTTAAAAAAGCATGAGTACATATCATTTCCTATTCACTTACGCCCTTTTTATAATAAACTACTCTGGCTCAGACATTTTTTTAACTGAATTTTTCACTTCGACATACTATTTTTAATGGCCATTGGTCATTAATATTGACTTTGAGTAATTTATTGTAAAAAGGGTATAAGTGAATAGGAAATGATATGTACTTATGCCCTTTTTGGTAAACAAACAATTTTTTCTTGTTCATTTTTAATTTTTTTTAAGTACAGCTGATGTTTCGGTCGGTATAATAGCTGAACGCTAAGACAATCTTTTATTTTCGCAACACAAAACCACTGCGAAGAAATTTCTAAGACAGATAAAAAGCTTTTGTTTTTTATTTTATAATCCTCAGCCTTAAGATATTTCTTTCTGTTAAATAAATCTTCCTTTTTCATTATCATAAAAGGGAAAAGTTACTTTTAAAATATTATACTTTCGAATGTAAATCAAAACGGTTGAAGCCGGATAAAATGCAATTCTTAATTTGAATTTCATAGAATTGTATAGTAGCTTCTGCCTAATGAATTTCAGTTTGTTCTTCTCTCCACTCGAAACGAAAAAAAAAAATCAATATTAAAAAAAAAATCTTTTTCTTTTGGACAGTTTTAAATTTTTTTTTAAAAAAAAAGGGTTTGGCTACATAAGCAAGGGTTTTGACATTTTTTTTTTTTTTTTTTTTTTGAAAAGAACATTCTCTGCAAGGGTTACAACCTCGAAAGTTGTAGAATTGAATCCTGTCAGATCTGTATGTCAAGGAGGGGGAAGGTTTTTCCCATTCGAGCATATTGAAATGAATTCGATCCCAGATTTCCGATTCCTTGGGAAAATAAAATTAGAGAGAATAAAATGTGGGAGGAAATATCAGTGAAAACCCTCAGCTCAAAAATTCATTTTCCTTTTAATAAAATCTTGTCCAGACAATTAACACCGTTAAAGTACTCTCAAATTAATTCGATCTCCTCATTAAAAAAAAAATTTAATCATCATAATCGGCTCTAGAAAAAATTAAAAAGAAAATAATAATAATACACGTTTCTCCGAATCGATTTTCATGAATTGCCAAAAGGAAGACTCAAAAGAATATAGATAGACTTTTTTTTTATTTCTAATCGAGAATGGTTTTTGCTTTTTCAGCGAGAAAAAGAAACTGACATTGTATGAATCTGAAATGATTGGCCAGGCTCGAAAAGGAAAAAAAAAAAAAAACACATCCGACCGGAAATCGTCCTTTTTTTTTTTTTACTCTCTCGACCTTTTTTTCGGGAGGAATAGATTTCAAAATCCATTTCAAAGTTTCCGTTAACCCAATGAATAGTGTTAAGGACGAGCCCTGGCGACTAAACAAAACAAAAACGTTGGATGTGGGGGGGGGGGGGGGGGGGGAGAATTTGCGCTCTGGGTGGTTTAATACAAGGTGACTAGACGGGAAATGACCGGGGTCCGAGGAGAAACAGAAGTCCAATTAAACCTCATTTTATTTTATCCCGAGCGAATCGGTCACATTTGGCGTTCAAGTTTAATTTCCTATTTAAATGCGATGGGTTTTGAAAAGGCTTCTTTTGAAATAATTTTGAGAATGAATTTATTGCCTTTGAGGTGATTAATACATTATGTCATCATTGTTTTTAATTACTATAAGAGGATAATGGTCGTGGGTTTATGAATGGAAAAGCGGAAAATTTTGGCAACGGAAAAAGGTGGACGGAAATTTTTTTCACAAAAAATATTTTGAGATATTTTTAGAAAAATTATTTTAAAAAAATTTGGAGGAAGCTTATGAATTAGTTTTTTAAGCAATTCACGCTAAAGCAAAGATAATGGAAGCTCAAGCAGAGATAATGGAAGCTCAAGCAAAGATGATGGAAGCTCAAGCAAAAATAATGAAAGTTCAAGCAAAGAGAATGGAAGCTCAAGCAAAGATAATGGAAACTCAAGCAAAGATAATGGAAGCTTAAGCAAAGATAATGGAAGCTCAAGCAAAGATAATGGAAGCTTAAGCAAAGATAATGGAAGCTCAAGCAAAGATAATGGACTCTAAAGCAAAGATAATGGAAGCTCAAGTAAAGATACTGGAAGCTCAAGCAAAGATAATGGGAGCTCAAGCAAAGACAATGGACGCTTAAGCAAAGATAATTGAAGCTAAAGCAAAGATAATGGAAGGTCAAGCAAAAAGTGGAAGCTCAAATAAAAATAGGAAACTCAAGGTAAAAATTGAAGCTGTAGTAAAAAATTGAAAGCTCAAGTAAAAATGATAGTTCAAGCAAAAATTAGAAGGTCCATCCAAAAATTGGAATCTCAAGCTAGAAATGGACGCTCAAGCAAAAAATATAAGCTCAAGAAAAAATTGAAAGCTCAACCTTAAAATTGACGCTTAAGCAAAAAAAATAGATGCCCGAGCGAAAAACGGACCCTTAAGCAAAAAATGGGCCCTCAAGCAAAAAATTAGAAGCTCAATCATGAATTTGGAAGCCGAAGCAAAAAATGAATGCTCAAGTCAAAAAGTTGAAGGTAAAGCAAAAATTGGAAGCTATAGACCAGAATTATTTTGGATATAGAGGAAGGAAAATTAAATTAAAATTGCTACGCGCTTCTTTTTTTTAGGACTTACATTTATGCTGCATATCACGTCCACACTTAACAACTTTCTAATAGCTGTCAAATATTTTTAAAATTTCACAATCAAACAAAACTCAAAAGCTGTGAATAACTTGTTATCGCAAAAACAAAGGAAAGAAAATAATATAAGTTTAAGTTTAAAAATTAAAGCAAAAGAGGAAACCGGAAAATTCTTTGTTAAAAAAATTTAAATGAAGGTCGCATGACTATTACTATATGGGAAAAAGGAAAATGATGGGACTAACCTTTCATTTTTTCTTGAAGCAAAAAATTAAAAAAAAAAAAAATTGGAAAAAATAAATCTGAAAAGGAAAAAAACAAAAAAAAATAACACAGTATTAATTATTGTACTGTATTTACAGAATTTTTTACCTCAAGGAAATTCATTTTATTTTTCTTATTTCTTTCATATATTAATTTTTTTTTTAAAAAAAAAGCTACAATTATGCGCGCCATAACATCGAACTAGACAAAAGGTAAAGATTTTCTGCATTTAAAATCCTCGTCTTTTTTTTGGAATTCTCCCGAGTCCAAACCTCATCAAAAAATTTCACCTCTTAAATCCTTAATTAACCCGTTAAAAGACGTTTTAAAATTGCGCTGTGTGAAATCCTTCCCCCTCTCCCGAATCGAAATTAAATCCCTTGCTACGTGTCTTCCGATTTTACTTTCAGGAAGACTTCCGTTCATACAAAGGTTTCAAGTAATCGTTTTTCTGGGGCCCCGCCTTTTGATTATCATCAACCGGGGTCTTAATATAAATTGCTTTAGTTCAATACACTTCCTTTCTCCCCAAAACTAAATCTCCTTTGAAATTTCTTAAGTGTAGCGTGCTTTCCATCCTTAAATCCCCTTTCTGATTTCTGCCAATGATCTACAAGGCTTGAATCTTGCAATTTAGCCGGATCCCCCAAGAAACTTTCCAATTTCGGTTTCGAATCCGACGGAATACATAATCGCCCGGGCTTATCCCCCCCTTCTTGCGACCCCGTCAATCGATTTTTAACATTTCCCGTTTTTAATTTTACACCTGGAAAAAGATTATGAGAATTAAATCTCTTAGTTCTGATATTTCATCTTGTTTCATCTCGAGCTTATCTTGTAATCCATTGAAAGTAACAAGAATGACGTTGAACCGTTTCTTTCTACATCTACAATAATTCAATTTTGTATGAAAAGGGCTGAAAAGGTCATTTCTCTTTTTCGAGATAAAAATAATCCTAGAGTAAAGCTATTTTTTTTCTAATTAAATTGTCTAACATGCATGTAAGAATTAACGTTATCTGTCTAATTAGTTTTTTTTTTTAACATATTCGATGTATTAATTATTATTGCGTTTGGTTTTTGCTTCTCTGTGTTGATCCTAAATAAAATTTTTCCTCGTTGAAGGATTTTTATTTTTTTGGGAAAGTTAAGGACGTGTTAAAATAATTTCCCTTGGTTCTCCTTGTCACCTAGTTTGTTATGCTTAGCAGAGCGGAGAAAATACAGATTTGGTAGGATCAAGCTTTGACCTTACGATTTTTGATTCTTGGAAGAGGAATTTTATCATAAACGGTTGTTAAGGGAAACACTTTTCCGAGAATTTCTTCTTATCGCAAAATTTGTTTTTCATGGATTAATATAATCAGAAAATTTGTGTTTAATTTCACCCTTAATTAAAGTGTTTTTCTGGATTTGAAGTGCGCAGCAAAAATATTTTTCCTAGAATTTTATTTGTGCAAGAAGAAATTTTAAGAAAATCGGTTTTCATCTAGTTTTAAAAAAAATACTGAAAACATTTTTTTGACAAGGGGAAATCTAGAGTTCAAAATAAAATGATCTAATCTTCACCCATAATTGTTCCTCTGTAGGAATGGTCTCGTCCCGTCTCGTCTTGTAAAATTCTGGTCTCGTCTTGAGTCTCGTCTCGTTTTCGAGACGAGAGTCATTGCTCCGAGACGAGACGAGACTAGAATTTTCGAGGGAGAGTCATTGAGAATTTTCTCGTTTTCGAGGCGAGAGTCATTGCCTCGAGACGAGACTCAAGACGAGACCAGAATTTTCGAGGCGAGAGTCATTGCTTCGAGACGAGACTCAAGACGAGACCAGAATTTCCGAGGTGAAAGTCATTGAGAATTTTCTCGTTTTCGAGGCGAGAGTCATTGCTCCGAGACGAGACTCAAGACGAGACCAGAATTTTCGAGGCGAGAGTCATTGAGAATTTTCTCGTTTTCGAGGCGAGATTCATTGCTCCGAGACGAGACCAGAATTTTCGAGGCGAGAGTCATTGAGAATTTTCTCGTTTTCGAGGCGAGAGTCATTGCTCCGAGACGAGACCAGAATTTTCGAGGCGAGAGTCATTGAGAATTTTCTCGTTTTCGAGGCGAGAGTCATTGCTCCTAGACGAGACTCAAGACGAGACCAGAATTTTACAAGACGAGACGGAACGAGACTTCGAGAGTCTCGAAATTTTTAAAAGTTGATATTGAACTAGCTTGGACTGAAGACAACAAAAAAAGATTTTATACCTAAAAAATTCAATCACAAATAGTGCTGAATTTTATTTTATCTTTTTTTTAATGTCGACCGAAAGAATGAGAAATCTTTTCAAATATTGAAAAGATTTTTTCTTACTATTTACCGTTGTAGACTTATATCTCCTATTGTATTTATAGGTCAATACTCTTACTTTCTTTGTTAAATTGTTGCTTGAGAATGGCAGTCAGCTTAAATTTCAAACTAAATGCGAATCCTTTTTATGAGCTGACCATTTCTAACCCTCAAATTTAAATGAAGAATCTTGCAGCATTTTTTCGTTCATGAAAAATTATTTGAGTTACCAAGAGAGCCATTTTATGTATATTTGAAGACTCCACAATCTTCAGGGGAGAGGGAGCTAAAGAATTTAGGACATTTAGTTTAAATTAAGTAAAATCTTTAAAAATTTGTCAAAAAGACCCCTAAAAGCTTATTTTCAGAATTTTGAGTCTGTAAAATAAAAAAGAATAAATTTTGTTTGAGACCTTCGAGACTTTCGACCGAGACCGAGACGAGACTTTTGTAAGTCTCGTCTCAGTTTCGGTCTCGTCCACCCCTATTCCTCGCATCTTTTTGAATCTGATGGCAACTGCCCCCACTTTCACGTTCCTCTCTCAACATTTCACTTTTCAATAACTTTTCCCCTCTAAGAATATTCCAACAACAAACCTTACTCATCTAGCTAAAAGTATTTTTCCATTTGATTATTGGAAAACCACTAAACCAAAGTGCGGCTTAATATAACAAGTTTTAAGGGCAAGTGTTGATTTATTTCCGATAAGTTAAAGCGCCACTTGTAAAACTCTTCACGCAGCTAATATTACACCTGGAATTCCCGGAGAAAGAACAGCCTCGTACTAAATTAAAATTTTCAGGTAACCGCAAAATATAAACCACACTTTGCCGTTACTCAATTCCAATAAGTGTTTTTCAATCTTCAAAAGCTTCGCGCTAAAAAATAAAATGGTAATTCACCTAATGCAATGAGATACCGAAACCATATTTTATCTAATCGAATGATGTATCGAATTTTGAAACCGATATCCCGAATAAATTTCAAAAAAAAAACCCCTTGCGGCTAATTTTATTCTCTTTTGTTTCGGTAAATATTATTCTTATTAATAAAGGGTATTAAAGAGGAAGAGGAAAATAATGAAATCTCATAAACCGGCTTGGTTTTTCCGATGGGGAAGGGGGTAGGCCTAAAAAAAAAAAAAATAGCGGAGGATATTAGGATTCCTGTCACGAATCTGGATATTGTCCAGCAGGACAGGTGAATTAGATGTTGTGCAACATTAGCATGACAGGGCATCAGGCTTTTGTTTTATTCTGAGAGGAAAATAACAAAGACGAGGGCGACGATAGTGATGATGATAATGATGATGATGATGATGATGATAATAACAACAACAATAACAGAAAACATTCCTTTGTGAGTTCTGTTGCGCTCGTATATCGGGTTTTTACCGCTTTAGAGGTATGCTGAATATTTCAGTATTTTTAAATTGGTTTTTTCTTTTCGCTTTAGGTGCAGCATTGTGTTCTAAACCGACCCTTATTTGAGGTTTTGGGATTTTTGTTTACCTGAAAAATCGTTGGTTGCAAGTGTTTTTGTTCCCATTTTAGTTTGAAAACAGAAGTGAGCGACATTTTCGTGATGCGACCCTAAAAATAATAAAAATCTCTGTGAAAACTAAAGTTGAATAGACAAAATTAAAAAAGTTGAAGAAATTGGCAACTTGGAAATTATCTGTGTATTGCGGGTTGCATATCTTCACCGTTATTTAAATTCTCGCAGACTAAATTAATTGGAATTCGGTGTTTAGGCAAAGCTGAGGCACAATCAGTCGAGAATAGTAACTTGTAAGTGATACGTGTAGTGCGGGATGCATATCTCCATCTTAATTTGAATGCATGAAGACGAAATTAATTGAATCTTAAAGTACAGGCAAAGTTTAAGCTGAATCAGTTGATAAATTTTCAAAAGAGGCATTTTCAAAACTGCCTTGTATTGCGGGTTGCATATCTCCATCTTAATTTGAATGCACGAAGACGAAATCAATTGAATCTTAATGTATAGGCAAAGTTTAAGCTGAATCAGTTGATAAATTTTTTAAAAAAGCATTTTGAAAACTCCCTTGTATTGCGGGTTGCATATCTCCATCTTAATTTGAATGAATGAAGACCAAATTAATTGAATCTTAACGTATAGGCAAAGTTTAAGCTGAAACAGTTGATAAATTTTTTAAAAAAGCATTTTCAAAACTGCCTTGCATTGCGGGTTGCATATCTCCATCTTAATTTGAATGCATGAAGACGAAATTAATTGAATCTTAATGTATAGGCAAAGTTTAAGCTGAATCAGATGATAAATTTTCAAAAGAGGCATTTTCAAAACTGCCTTGTATTGCGGGTTGCATATCTTCGTCGTTAAAATTTAATTTTTTCCGCTTGGGTTACATGGAAACTTCTTGGGTAGCAGAAAATCAACCAAAAAAATCAAGCCCCTTTTAATTTTTTGCCTAAGGCGCTCGTCATTTTTTTTTTTTTTTTTTTTTTTTTTTTGAAAAACGTTTTCCTGGTCGAAATTAATTAAATGAATAATTCAAGGCTACGAATTGTTTTTTATTTTTCTTGATCTTTTGCCTTAAAAACTTAATTCAAAAGGGACTTGATGAACGAAAAATTATGAAACGGGGAAAAGAAAGTGAAAAAAAAAAAAAAACGAGATCTAAATTAAGAATTACAAAAGAAGCTGGCAAATAAAACAAGATAGCGCTAAAAGAGCGAAATGAAGATGTTTTTATTTACACTTAATAATGGAAAATTCCTCGCTCTTTTCGGAGAATACTATAAACGCGAAATGACAAGGGAATCTATTTTCACACTAATAAAATTCATGATTTGACATCATTCAATTATATAGTTAGTTTCCCTTCGATCTTTCTGCTAAAAGAAAAATATTCCTCAGTCTTTTCACAAAAAAAAGAAAAAACAACGTTTGGCTATTAAAAAAAATCCGGATGATGCGATTTATCATTATAAAAGAGAAAAAAATTGCATTGTGTATCTTAAAAATATTTTTTTTTTTTTTTTGAAAAAGTCATTCGTCTCTGTCGAGGGCTAATTATTCCCTTTTACCTTTGTTCTCGGGTGTTTATTGTGAGCTCGCGACTTGATGAAAACCATCACCGTGGAAAATCTCAATGTCAAGAATGGGGCTGTATGTTTACTAATGTTAGATAGAAATACCGTAAAATGAAGCAAATTGAAATAGTTTTGAGTTTCACGTTGCTGGAAATGAAAGAATAATGATGAGATGTCGGGGAAAGTTTTAAAAATTTCAAAACAAGGTTGCGGGTGAATGTGAATCGGATTGAACCGATGTTGTTAACTGAATTAATGAATCGCAAACACGTGTATTCCATTTTTTTCTTGATATCTGATCAAAACTGAAGGAAATCTAGTTTTATGCTGAAGGACAAAACTAAGATACCTTTACCAAGTTTAAAAAGTTCCATCTCTTCAAACTTGATACCAAGCTTGTAATAATTGGAAATCTGAAGAGGATTTTATTAAATCCAAAGCAAACGAGATTTTTCTATTGTTGAGTCTCGGCTGCATTTAAAGAAATATGAACGACTTACAACTGTAATAATATTTTTTACCCTCGGTGAAAATATTTCCCATTTTCCCGTGTAAGCGCTCGTCCCCGAACGTCTTGATTCTACAGTAATTACAAGGGATGACACAAGAAATTTCCCAAGTCGCTGCTTCCGGAAAGCTTTTCCAATTCAATATATGGTTGTATGTTTGAAAACAACGACGGAAACAATATTTTACATATCTATGGTCTTTGTTTACTTCCCCGAAATAGACGTTAACAATTTTCGTCTCGTTTTTCATCGTAGACTTTGACAAGATTAACTAAGTCACTTAATCAAAGTTATTCCAGGAATTAGTTTTAATTCAGTAGCCTGCCTTTGGGCTACATGTACCCGGGATGAATGTTTATAAGATCCCGAAACCTGTTTTTGTTTTTGCAACAGGAAGAGATTACTCAGCTTTCATAATTTTCATTTCCATTCATGAATTCATCAAGCTCGAAAAAAAAAAAAATAATTTTTTTTTCGGGGTACAAAATGTAATACCTCCTTCCTTCTTGATTTACAGTGACTTTATCCGCGAGGAAAGTTATCGGAAACTACGACTGACAAATTAAAATCATTTGTAGTAAGTCTCCCTTTGCTATGAAAATCCACTAATACGTATTCTGGGAAACGTGTCAGTGAAATGTTATAATTACATTTTCAATCGAGAATTTGTTCAAAGGTCATCAACATTTCAATATCCTAACCCCAAGCTTTTGCATGATGGACGCTAAATTTTAAGTGCAAACACACCTTAGTCAGAGAAATTAAATTATCATCGTTATTATTTTTATGTTTTATGGAAATAGGGTCGGGAGTCTCGCGTATGCAAACTCACGAAGGAAGTGGAACTTCCGCGGCACGGACTCAAAAATTTTGCTCGTTTTTAAAATAACCATTTAAAAAAAAAATAATGTGGCGAAATGTGGGTTTCCACATTTTGCTGTTAAATTTTGCGTGTTAACAGCCACAAAAACTCATACTGGTAAATATAACCATTTTCATGAAAAGGGCCGAAAGTAATTTTCGGCCCTTTTCATTTTTGGCCCTTTTTATTTTCGGACCTTTTCATTTTCGGCCCTTTTCATTTTCGGCCCTTTCCAATTTTTTAATTTTTTTCGGCCCTTTTTATTTTCGACCCTTTTTATTTTTGGCCCTTTCCAGTTTTATAATTTTTTTCGACCCTTTTCATTTTTGGCCCTTTCCAATTTTTTAATTTTTTTCGGCCCTTTCCAATTTTTTATTTTTTTTCGGCCCTTTCCAATTTTTTAATTTTTTTTCGGTCCTTTTAAAAAAAAGCCACAGTAACAGCCACAAAAACTCAAATTTTCAAAACATTTGAAGGTAGCGTTTAGTAGGAATTCAGGGAAAACTTTAATCTCCCTTTGTTAATAGCTCGAGCAGAATTTTTGGAAACCATTTTTTTTGCTTCTAATTTTTTTTAAGAAGTTTCTAAGGTTCTACAAATTCAGGCGATGAACATGCCCTTAAAAGGAAGATGAGAATAGCATTATCCCTTTTTGCAAAATTCCGCGCCTTTCAAAAAAATACACAAACATTCATTCAAATTTATTATACGGTTCAATTCCCCAGATGACGAGGATCACGGATATATAAATCCTAACTTGAAACTTCAATAGGTCGATTTGTGTCGACATCCAATGCTCAGCCCTAACCCTAAACTCAAAAAACACACGATACTTCCATTTAATCCTTTTCTCTCGTGGCAAGAAACTATATCAGTCGATGATCGTAGCTCGCTCCGAAAAAGTCTAATATTTATTAATCAACGAACATTGAAAACCTATCGAAATACGAAAAAAAAAATCTCTCACTCTGGAAATTCCATAATACTTGCTTAACCAAAAACAATAAGTTTCACTCAAAAGGGATTAAAAGTATTAATGCAAGTTTTGACGAAGTTGTGAGATATTCGTTTATTGAGTGGTAAGCATCCCCCCCTCCTTCTCCTCCTTACCCCTTTCAAATTTTATCGTAAACTTTAATAATTGAGCTAATGTTTGAACAACCTTGAATCTTCTTTCAAAGTACTTAGTCCTCGTGGCCTGATATTACCCTCGAAAAACCTTTAGAGAATTATTTTTTTTTATATTAGATATTTTTGGTTTTCCTTCGGGTTTTTATGCCATAATTTAAAAAATATCGGGAAAATTGACAATATGGGATTTTTTTTTCTCCCATTCGATACCATCGGTTTTTGAATAAACGAAGAGTAATTTTTTTTTCCCCGAAGGCAATTCCGATTGAAACGTAATCAGTGTTGCGATATTCGAAAGATTTCTTGTTTAGGGTATCAGTTAAGGCGTCCTTTTACTTTTCCTCTTAATTTAACTTTAATGAAAATTTTCGTTTGAGCATCTTTCGTCCTTGTCCGCTAAGTTTTCGCCCTCTACGTAATAAAATTTTCCAGGAAAAACTTTTCACCCAAAAACGATTTTAACGTTTTTTTTTCTTTCCCTTAAAGCCAACTTCATGCTTTGACGTTAAAGAGAAGAGAAAATTTAAAGCACGTACCTGTATAATTTTATAATAATCTCAAAGTGGGATGTGGGATGTGCGTGCGGCTTTTTATACGAGAAAAAAGAAATCATGATAAACATGTAAAATTTTAAGGATGAAGAGCACTTGATACAGAAAAGGATTATAAAGACACAAACAAGACTTTGTGTAATCGGATTTTTTTTGAAAATTTTTTTACCGATAAGGAAATGTTTTCCTTTCTGGAAAGATTTTACAGGCTAATGATTAATTGTTTATGTTATCTTTTCGTAAAAAAAAGAATAATGCGAGTAAAGTTTGTTGACGATCTTTTGTCAAGTTTAGGGCTAAAGTTTCGGGCACGTTGGTTATCAAAAGTTTAGGATTTCGTGGTAATTTGATTTATCGCCGACGTGATACTTAGCATGAAGATATGTTTATTACAGAAAGGAAACAGTATTTTGCATCTGGTTGTCAGGGGGCGAAATCTGGAAGCAGTGAACATTACTTTCCAGAGAATGGGCACATAAACTTGGATTTGAATTAATATGGCTTTTTTGTTTCGCCCTTTGACTATAAATGAGGAGATATCTCACGGTGTAAAAAATCCAGTTTTGATGTAGTTTACTGTGTTAACAAAATTTGCTGCTGGAGGTTTTCAAAGTCGAGGATTTTGAATTTAAAGTGATAAAAAAATTTTTTAAAAAAATGCGTGAGTCCCGCTACGGAGATTCAGGGTGGAAGTGAAGTGAAACTTCTTTAGGCCTAAGGAACACAGTCACACCGGAGGGGACAAAAGAATTGTCACATTAAAAATTATACAAAGAATGATTATCATATCTTGTATATTATTAGATATTTAATTTTCCGCCTTTTACAATTTTTTCAAAAAAGCCATTTAAAAAAGTTAAACTCTTTCCCAAAAATATTTGCTCTAAATCGCGGTAAGTACAGTAATTTAAATATTCATCAAACTAGTAAAACTCAACAAAAATGTGTGAAAACTGAATTAAAATGTCTTAAATTTTTGTAAAAAAAATAGTATGACCAAGAATCTAAGGGTCATATGAAAAGGACCGAAAATGAAAAGGGCCGAAAGTTATTTTCGGTCCTTTTCATTTTCGGCCCTTTCCAATTTTTTAATTTTTTTCGGCCCTTTCCAATTTTTAATTTTTTTCGGCCCTTTTAATTTTCGGCCCTTTTTATTTTCGGTCCTTTTCATTTTCGGCCCTTTCCAATTTTTAATTTTTTTCGGCCCTTTTTATTTTCGGCCCTTTGCATTTTCGGCCCTTTTCATTTTCGGCCCTTTTTATTTTCGGCCCTTTTCATTTTCGGCCCTTTTTATTTTCGGCCCTTTTCATTTTCGGCCCTTTCTAATTTTTTAATTTTTTTTCGGCCCTTTTCAATTTCGACCCTTTTCATTTTCGGCCCTTTGCATTTTCGGTCATTTTCATTTTCGGCCATTTTCATTTTCGGCCCTTTCCAATTTTTAATTGTTTTCGGCCCTTTTTATTTTCGGCCCTTTTTATTTCCGGCCCTTTCCAATTTTTTTTATTTTTTTTCGGCCCTTTTCAATTTCGGCCCTTTTTATTTTCGGCCCTTTTCATTTTCGGCCCTTTTCAATTTCGGCCCTTTTCAATTTCGGCCCTTTTCAATTTCGGCCCTTTCCAATTTTTTAATTTTTTTTCGGCCCTTTTAAAATTTTTATTTTTTCAATCACGCGTAACTCTCGGGATCTTTCCCCTCAGTCTGCTCCTCCCGTTTGTAAAATTTTTAATTTTCCGCCTTTAAAATTTTTTTTAAAATCACGCGTAACTCTCGGCATCTTACCCCCCCCCCCCATAATTATTCAGCCCCTGCAACAAAATTTGCTGCAGGAGGTTTTCAAAGTCGAGAATTTTGAATTTAAAGTCATAAAAAAAGTTTTTAAAAAGTTAAATTTAATGATTTTCATTCATTATTTTTTCAAAATTAACAACTAAAAATTTGTTCAGACGAATTTACTATTGCGTATTATTGATTCACCTAACCTAACCTAACCTAACCGAAGTTCAACCATCAATATGGGTCCCATCAAATTAAACCATCTTTCACCTTAATGAACATGACCAATTTTTCTAGTATTTTCCTCGTTCGCATTCTCCTTGTGCTAATTTTGTTGGAACTCGAATTTCTATTTTCCTTATCCAGCCAATCACCTAACGAGCAAGAAACAAAAACTAAGCTACCTTGAAATATAAAATTACTACTCTACCTTTTCCCTGTCAAAATCTCTCTTAACCAAAAATTAACCGGATGCTTTCCCAGGGCAAATTAAACTAGTTTTCGTTGAAAACGGTTTTTTGATGAGGAACAAAATGCACGTTGCCTTTAATGCAAAGGGATACCCGGGGTTTTTAGTATTCGCATTATTAAATTACTCCTCATGTATTCATCAAATGTCACGATTGAATCCATTCTCCGTAACAAAGGCTCAGCCGCAATATGAAATAAACCCTCTCCTGCGGTTTTCCTCATAAAAACAACGGTTCAAGGTGTGCTAAGGTCAATTTTCTTTACAAAAAAAAAAAAAAACAACAACAAATGAAATAAAATCCGGGATTTGGTAATCTCTCCGAAAAATTTGTCATGCATTTTATATCTCTTAAACCCTTTTTTTTACGTCGGAGAAAGAAGAAAAAAAACATTTTAGATATTTGTTTTTTAACTGTCTTTTTTTTTCTGTTTCAGGTGGTCAAAATGTTGGCTGTGGTCGTTGCGGTTTTTGCGACTTTATGGTTGCCATACAGAGCTCTATTAGTGTACAATTCTTTCAAAGCGCTTTTAGGAGGAGAAACTTATATGGATTTATGGTATTTAATGTTTGCTAAGTCTTGCATTTATATCAATTGGTGAGTATATATTAAATTTTTTAATCAAAATGTACGTCCCATTTTTTTTATTTTTTTTTATTTTTAATAAAACTGATAAAATATTACCTTTTAGGCCCGTTGTTTTTGTATTTGACACGCTAATAAATTTTACAGGCTGCCAGAAGGGAATTAGACTTTAAGCAAAATATATGTTTTCTCGTGTCTTGGTTCATTACAAGGGCTAGATTCTCTATTTTCAATTTATTTCTATTTTGCATGGAAGGAAATACTGGGAAATGATTTCGTATGTCGCGTATCTTTTCATTATCAATGTTTTTTTCCAGAGGGAATGAATGATGTTATTATGAAGAGAGAAAATTTTGAAGATGTCTTGGAAATGTACACAAATTGTTAAGGCAATGAACTTTCGTGGGATGTGCACTGTGATAAGAATATGGGAAAATTTTTCCTGGTCGATGTGCTGCATCCTTAGTTGGGGAAATTTACTGAAACTATTTTAGGACAACAGAACAGAATAATTGAAGCTATTGTTGACAGGAATTAAATGTGTTGTCTGCCTGACAACCGATATCCAAGGCTACATGAACAGGACCGTAGCTCTATCCTCCGGATGCTTGAATTGTCCAGCAATGCGCACAGAAGACAAAGTTGGAAGTAAATCTCTGACGTTTTCCGGAAGTTTTCTTTTCATATTTATAAATCAATATTTGGACCATGATTATGACGTGGGAAAAATATCATTCGTATTAACATGGTGGATGGACGGTAACAGTTGAGTTCGCATGTGGCTTCTGGTTCTGCCTCGCCACAAGTCCAGCTAATAGTCATTTCGATTTTACAGCGCATCTCATAACATTCAAGTCTATTGCGCATTGCTCTTAAAGAACCACAATCGTTGCTGAGACATTGCACAATATTGCGGTAACATTGCGCAACATCTCTGCAACAATAAATACGATAGAACGGGCGGTGCTCTTGATTCATGAGCATCGCGGGTTGCATATCTACTCTACAGAGAACCTGAAGACAGCAGCCACTTCCATTCTCAAGGTTCGTCGATTCGACCTTATTTTGACGTTGAAATGAGGTCGAAGGAATGAAGTGAATTCCGACGTCGAATTTCGACCACTGATCTTGACTGATTGCGGAGATTCTTGCTGAATTTCGTTCAAAATGATGCCAAACCAAGAAAAAAAACTAATAATGCTTTTTTCATACTGTTAAGCCTTCCAACAAAAGATGAGCTACTGTATTTTTTACCATTTTTAGCCATATTAGTATCACTCTTTTCGAACGTGAATTTTTCATAAAACTGTGAAGGTTTACGTTTTTAAGACCATAGAACTGAAATATGAACTCCGTTTTTTTCCAAAACCTACGTGAAATTTTTTAATAGCGAGTATGTAGCTTACAGAAGCAAATTTTTTGGCCAAGATCATATTCTTAAGCATTTAGTAGATCCCCTATTTTTTTTAAAAAGACAGTTTCTAGGATTTTCAAGGTCGTAGAGTCCAAATCTGACGGAATAAGTTCGACAAACTAAAAGCAAGGCGGCAAAATTAAGTTTGGCCACAAAGAACAGAGTTTTTTTTTAATTTTTGTCCTTTTTATTGATTTATTTCTTTAATTGAGTTTCAGAATGCTTTTTCCTTATGTTTTAAAGGTTGCCAAGTCCGAATATTGCTGAATAGATAATGGAAAAAAAAGGTTTGATAAAATCTCTATATATAGTTTTTCTTCGAAATTTTGGAATTTTTCTTTTTTTTAAAATGTTATTTTAATTCCTTCATATTCGGACTCTACAGACTCGACAAAGGCTCCCTGAACCAAAAAAAAGTGATAATCGACGTCGATTCAACGTAATATTCCGGTTTGATGTTAGCTCATTTTGAATGTCTGGAACAAATTTTACCACAAAATAACGATTTGCCGCCTTTCAAATTTAAAAATAGTATTCGAAAACCATTAAAAATAACCGAGAACAGTTCGTTGCCCTTACTTTCATACTTCAAATCAAGTACTATGATTTTTCACTTTTTTAATTGAATACAAAAGAATTTTCCGCCCACGCTCGAAATTCAATTCCATCAGGTAAAAATTTTTTTTTAAATCCTTTGAAATATCATCAGCGAGTTTCACAAAATTACAAAAAAAAAGGAGAAAAATAGCGCGATGAAATTGTTTTCCTCTTAAACGGATATTTCACTCCCTAGTTTTCTCAATTACAAATGTTCCATTTGTTCATGACATTTCTATTCGACTAACCATTTTTAACGCGGGAGACGGGACGATCAAAAGTAGCCTAACTAGTTTCTACGAGTTTTAGTTTTCACAAATGACTTTAAAAAAAATGAGGTTTTATATTTTTGAAACTTTAAAATTTTTTTCTTTTTCTTTTTTCTTATTCTTCTCTGACGTCTTGACGATTCTCCTTCAATAAGTTCTTTTATCATTCGAGTTTAATATCCTCCCTTGTTCTCGGAGTATATATATATTTTTTTTAAGTTGGAAAAATAACCTCGAGGGTTATTTGTAGTTAAATGTTTCGGTTTCGTGATTTTCTATTTTCGTTTTGTTAGGGGCGTAGTAACCTTTTTTTTATAAGGAAAATTTGGGGGGGGCGGTTTGTTAGGAAAAAATGAAAGTCTTGAGTGTATTCAAACCGTAAATTGTTTTTTAAAAGAAATTCTAGCAGAAAAGAATGTTTCTTTTTTTTTGAGTTAGCGAAGTTTTATAAAAATTTTCGGAACGAGAATTCTTGCGGAATATTTTTAGAATTTTCTTTCAGTCGCCCAAAGCGGTCGTAGGGATTTTTTAGAATATTTCTAAGGCAGCGTTCACATTTATCAAGAATTTTGATCCTAATCATGCTTTATTGGGGTAATCGAAGCCAGAAATAATAAAAGGGATGGAGGGCATAAAAATCGCTACAAATAAATCTTTTCGATAAGGAAAAATGATAGAAATCTTTTTCTTTCGAAAGGAATTCCAAAAAATTCTTTTAAAAAAAGGTTTTGTTTAAAATAATTTTAAGAAATCTTGTTTTTAATACTAAAGAGTTTCAATATTTTTATGATAGAAGTAGACAAATTTTTTTTGCAAGCAATTGTAAAAATAATCGCTATTGTATTATTACAATAATGAATAATCAAGATCAAGAGTCCTTTGCAGATGGGAACGCTGCTTAAGTAAAATAGCGATGAGGAAACGTTATCCCAAGCCAGACATAAGATCAAACCCACAATCAATGAATTTCACCCTCACATCCAGGCTCTTTTAAAGCATCTCCACCTACTCCTAAATTTTCTCGGAAGTTCTAAGCCAAACCTCCATAGCTCAGCCAGCAGGAACAATCTCCATTTCTTATCTCTAACTGGGTTTTCCTTCTTGATATTTTATCTTAACGAAATTTAAGCAGCAGTGGCGTACCCACCCACATTACGCAATGAAAGCCTCCCGCCACCGCTCCTATGCTAAACAAAAAAAGGGGCATGTGGCGAGGTTGAGGACTCACTTTTAACCAAAGCTAGCGACTAAAAATCCTAACCGGAGACTGTAATTAACCAAAAAAACGATTCCATGAACCCTTAATTCAAGCGCCCGGTCGAAACCCTTTGACAATTTTCAAATTCATTAAAAAATAAAAAAGTAACGATGTTCATTTAGCACGTCGATCATGGTTCATTCACCGAACAATGATGACACGTCACCGGTAACGACCGTAAAACAATTTTTATCACTTAACAACCAATAAAATTTTTTAATTTTATTAAATGTCCCTAAATAAAAAAAAAAAATTCATGGCTCTTTAAAACTGAAAAATCAATATTCGATTTTTCGCCCACGTTATTTTCCCTCCCAATTGATACCCACCTCAAAAGGTATTTCCATAATAATATTCGCACTTATCCCGTTTTTTGTTCCCAAACCAAACCAAACCAAACCAAAAAAAAAAACTTTTTTTCGGCTTAATTTGAATTTTATCAATTCCTTTGTAAAAAGGTTTTTTTTTTTTTTTTAATTCAACCTCTTCCAATTAAGGATTTTCTTTTCATGGTTGCATTGAATTGACCACAAGCTGGATTTTTTTTTTCTAAACGAGTTTATTTTTATCGCTGCAAAAAAAAAATATATATTTCGAGCTGGAAAATTCATTTGTCCTCACCATCGAATTTCCCATGCAGTAATCGTAGCTTTCCCTTGTGACTAGAATGTATATAAAAACATTGTCAAGTCCCATTCGCATTTATCAAAATGTTTATCATGTTTCTTGACAAGTTTATTTGGCTCCCGTTCAGTGAAATGGATGTTTCTAACTGCCTAGAAAACTTATACTCGTGTTATATATTCTCGCTTTAAAGACAAATATCTAACAAGTGAATCTTGGTGATTCATCTTTCAGATGCAGGAGTAAAATTTTTGCGGTAGCAGGGTTGAAATAGTTGGCCAGGAAATGTTATCAGTTTGGTTGGTTGAGGGGAATAAAATAAAAAAAGATTGGGGGGGCATTGCCCCCCCCATGGCGCCACTGGTGCAGAGACCAGTGCTTTTAGGGGAAGGGAGGGTCAGGATTCGGAAAAAGCAGCTTTCTTCCTAGAATCAGACTTTTACGCCAATTTTTTTCCTCTAGGAAAAATCCAGAGACCAGCCTGTTGCTTTTCCTCTCTCATTAAAAATTTTCAAATCAACTTCGTAATTACATTACATTTCCGTTAACTTTCGAATTCCATAAATTACTCCGAAACTCCTTTTCTGCCACAAAAACATAACTCTTAAATGAAAAGCCCATCAAACTTCAAAACACAAAAAACCGCGGTTAAAGTCCGTGAAAGTCTCAGTAAACGACTAAACTTGACTGTACTTTCACTAAAATTTGTTGAAAGTAGTTATACTATTCAAAAGTTATATGCTCTCATAATCTTATTCCCAAAACCTTTAAACTTGAATTTTAACTTGATTACATTTCGGAAATCCTTATCCTTCCGCCGGCTCCCTTAATAACATTTTTTTTATCCCGGGGAAAAAAATGAAAAATTACATTCTGGCGCGAGAAGGTGATGCTGTGGAAAAAAAAACCAGGTTATGCGGTTATTTAGTTAATTACGCTTCTTTTTCATCCCGGTTTTTTTTTTTTCTAATAACTCGAAGATGCTGCTTTTCTTCTTCCTCCCGGTGAAAGCTCATCACCTTTTGTTTAACTAAAGTGGCTTTTTTCATCTTTAAATGTAATTAAATTATGAACCGATGCTCCCTTTTCCCAAAAGGCGTTTCACTTATCGAAAAACATTGCTACGTAGCGTGACGTAAAAGATAATCCTTTGAAAAATAAAATAAAATAAACGCAACAAATCTTTTTTTATCCTGTTGTCCGGTGACATTAATACATTGTTAAAAAGGTTTCGGAGAAAACTCCTGAAAGAAGAAAAAGAAACTAAATCAAAAAGAAATGTCATATAACTATAATAAAATTTATTACTTTTTTATACTCCGGAAGCGCAATTAAAGTAACTGAAACTTTTTCATTTGCCCGCCTGGTCCATTTCTGAAGTTTTAAAAAAAGAGAATGAAATTATGAGAGAGAGGAAAAAAAAACAATTTTTGAACTAGCTCCCGACAACTTTTAAATGTTTGGATGAAGAAAAAATAAAATACAAAAAAAAGAAATTTGATGGATGCTTTAATACTTCTTTTCTTGGTAACAATAGCTTTGTGATGATTTTTCTTTCAATCGGCCTCAAGTTTATTTTTTTATTCCGAGATTTCAAAGCTTATATACAATTCATACATTCGAATAGGATTATCGCATTATGCTTTGGGGAAAAAACCAAGGGAGGAGGAAAAATTACTGAGCAGTTGCCTAAACGGTTCCGCTTACTTAACTTGAAATAAGATTTGGCAACAAACATTTGAGAAAGGCCTTGAAAATTACGGAGTTTAGTAGGGAGCACGGTCTTATAAACAGGTCAAGAAACTCGTCCTCTAAAAGCGTTCTCACTAAATTGCCAACTTTTATTTCCAAATTCGGTCACTGAGGGCGCTCCAGTTTTCGAAGTGGCGTTTCCTTATGTATCAGGCGACTCATCGAAGTGTCCACTGCCTACTATTCAAGCAACCAATCCGAACAAAATGAAAGACGTCATTTAGACGTCTTTTAAGGACACAAGACGTCAGAAAGACGTCATTTAGACGTCTTTTGAAAACACAAGACGTCAAAAAGACGTTTTTGAGGACACAAGACGTTATTTAGACGTCTTTTAAGGACACAAGACGTCAGAAAGACGTCATTTAGACGTTTTTGAGGACACAAGACGTCAGAAAGACGTCTTTTAGACGTCATTTTGGTTGGATTGGCTGCTTGGATAGGCTCCCTAGTGAAAATGTTAGCAATCCACCAACTTACGCTGAGTGTAAGTCCAAAAGACTATTTGAACTTTGTCACCTAGTTTGTTTTGGAGACAAACCCACAAAAAATACATCGGGCTATTTATCCAAACAAAATATGTGACAAATCCCAAGCGGATTTGTCGCACGTACACATCCTCAATAATTCATCCAGCACGAATTGCATTTTGATTGCACAATTTGCAATTCTTTTGGCCTAGACATTTTCCATTTCGAAACCCTTCCAACCACATAAATTTTTCTCCTTTTCTACATTATACGTGAATCATTTTCTAAGAATCCGTATCCACGCTCCTATTTTTATATCCCTAAAAAAAAAAACCCCACCTTAAGAGAAACGGATATCTGCGAAAATCCATTACATGTCTATTTTCATGTTCGTAACGATTTCCCCGTGACCCGCCGCAGTTACCATTCTCCATACACTTATTCCATATTTCCATTTTTCCTTATAAAAAAAAAACTGGAAACATTTTCATAAAAGATTCCCAGTACACTTCAAAAGTAACTTTAATAAAAACTGTGAGCTTCAGGCGAGGAAATATCACCTAAAGAAGATCATAAAACTTGAACCTTTCCGGAAAATGAAGTTAGAGAATCGAATTTTCCTCGTTTTTCCATAATAAATATTATAACGGACTTTTAAGTCTGCGGTTAACTCGAATTGGTTTTCTCCGAAAAATTGAGATCAGGTGCGTTAACTTGAAATGGGGATCTTAAAAAAGATGTAAATACAAATGACTGATTTGTTGTCTTTGGAAAGAACAAAAACGGGCAGGTGCAAAATGAAATCTCAAAATGGTAACTTATTGTCTCGCTAATTATTTTTTTTACTCTCGGGATTTTAATCCTCCCGTTTTTAACAATAAGAAAATGATTAATTTTTCGATTAATTAATTGAAAGGAATTAATCGTGATTATTTCAATTCTTTGAATTTGTAAAATGGTGAAATAATGAATTTAAGACTGAACCTGGTGACATTTTAAGGTTAGTTCAAAATCGGGACGAGACGAAGGGAAAAAATTGATGAGCTGCTCAGTGGGAGAAGAGAACGATTACCCCAGCAGCGCCAGAGATATACAGATTCACAATGAAATGAAAATAATTACCGGAAGAACAGATAATTGACAAATGAAATCATTGAACTCTAATCACAGGTCGATGTCACCACGACGTAATTCATACGTTGATCAAATAATTACTAAATTTATTTTTATTAATGATTTTTGAACGATAAAATTTAAATCACGCGCCAATAATTTAACTACACTGCCATCTGTTGACGCTGGCGTAAGTTGCAACCATAATCGAGAGAAGTGCATTGATCTTCCGAAAGATGGCGCAACGTCGTTCTTCGATTTTTTAAAAACCTTTTTTTTCTTTTTCAGGTTCGAACCCGTTTCGACTTTTTTTGTTTTTTAAATTGTAAAGATAGTTGTTCTAAATTCAAACTCCTCTTTATTATTCCATCCAACAAAAGCCGCCAAGTACAATATTAAAACTTCTTCATTTACGAAATTAATTAATCCCGTCGTTTTTATAATTAACTTTATTCTTACAATAACCCTTGTAGTAAAACATAGTGCTTAAATCAATTACTTTAATCATGCACTTGTTGCTTAAAATTCAAATCGTCTAAAGAGAAAAGTTTTCCCCCCAGTTAAAATTCCTTCCGTATAAAAACACTTTAGCGAACCTGTTGAATTTTCCTTGTTTAATTATAAATTTTTTTTTCCTTTTTTTGCAGTGCCATCAATCCAATATTATACAACGCAATGTCTTACAAATTCCGACGGGCTTTCAGGAGAGCGCTCTCTTGCGGGATCAAATCATACCATCCGAAACCGATTAATTCCTTCAATTCTTTAAAAAGAAAGCGGTCTGTGAATTCGGTGAGCACTGCTACAAAATCGACGCTTTGCTGACGAACCTGGAGAGGATCGCAGATGAATTCTGTATAAACAAGTGATCTCTAAAAAAAAAAAAAAACTTGCAAAAATCAGGGCGGCTAAATCGAGTCAGTCAGTGCCTTGATTGCTTTTAAAATGTTTTTTTTTTAAAATGCAGTCCTGCACGAGGATAATTACTAAGTGGAGGTATTTTTTTTTTTCGAAAGTCGTAAAAATTTGATTGTGTAGGAATAAGTGCCAAGATTCGCCCGCGCGTGGAATCTTGAAGTTTAATCGAGTTTTATTTTTTTTAATTTTTATTTTAGTTTCGCCGGTCTTGCTTATTTTATCTCTCTTCGGGGTGGAAGAAGAAAATTATTAAAATTCCAGACGATGTAAAAAAAAAGGAAGTGGCTAAAGGCTGTTTTTTTTTCTCTTCAAGGAAATTATTCTGTTACTGATTATTTTTTTACATAATAAATTATTTTGGATTTAAAGAAAAGTTTCTTTTTTTATAAGCGGTGCGGGCAGTAACGGAGCTTTTAAAAACTCGAGCCGCTACTGGTTCTCATCGCTTATTTACGGCTGCAGTCTGACGTTTGCACTTGAGAAGTTTAATTGATTGCCGATTGGCTTTTCCATAAATGTGTTATGAAGGGTTATTGCCGTGAGTTGTCTCGGAATCAATAATAAAGTCGATTGAGTTTGATGAATTTGTCGGTTGCAGCCGTATAATTTTCCTTATGTAGACTCGGGCTATTTGTTTATTAGAATTTAGTGTCATTTTCTGCACTTCGTGCTAGGAGATTCCCTTATCATAAGGAACAATCTCGTCACAAGTGCTAGATTAATTTCGGTTCTCAAACTTGAGTTCCAACAGACCACCAAACAACAATCATTATTTTAAATTCTTAAAAAGCCCGCCAAAACAAACACACGCCATGTTTGAGCTAATGACGTCATTACTGAGTTAAAATCTTTCATTTCATTGGCTAATTTTTTTTGGCGCGAAAATTCTACCAATCGCAAGAAAGAACTCAGTTGTGACGTCATAATTGTATGGTTCGTTTTTGGCGGGCTTTCTAGAATTTAAATTTTTTACTACCTAAAAGGGATTTATTGATGACGGGCAATTTTGTCGTTTGCATTCCTAGATATGTAATATACTATTAATCTTAGTTATTGATCGAATAATTATTTTTAACAATAAATTTGCGATTTTAATTTTTATGCTAGTTGCCTGTTGGTCACAACCGTAATTTGTGCCCAGTGGAAACTGACACTGGACCCCAAAGTTATACATCTAGCTCCGAGTTCATAAATCTATATAACTTTTTTTCTACTTTACTCAAAAAATTATGTCAACAACAAACGTCAATTTTTCTACATTACATTTTCCTTATAAAAAAAATTAATCGTTTTAAACATTTTAAATTTTTTAAATTTTCTGAGGAACTCAAAAAAAAAAATTATGGTACTTGCCCCGATTTTCAATTACCTTGCCTTATTTTATTTTTCAATCTCATATTTTTAACCTCACAATAGATTGAGTTTCTTATAATAGAATTTCCTTTTTTTTGCCATTATAATTTTTTGTAATGATATTATTTTCCCGTAGCTGCATACACAGAACAAAACTCTTTGAAAAAAGAAAATTAATTTCGCTCAAATAAGGATTCACCGCGCTTTTTCAGGCGAACCGTGTGTATGCAAAAAAAAATTGGAATAATAATTTTCTTTAATCATATAATTCAACGTGAACACATGTAAAAAGAAAACGTCTTCGGGTAACCAATAGCGAAAATCTGTATCAAACACCAAGCACCGCTGGCAAGATTACAAAAATGACCTTTTACTCAAAAAGCTCGATGATTTACTTATGAGCTTTCGAACAACGAAAACCATTCCTCATGGCGTTGAATAACAAGCAATATTTTTTATCTGATAAATTTTTGAAATTAATATATTAGGGTGAAAATTCTCTATTTAGCACGATTTACTAATTCAGCTCGTCTGGTTAATTTAACGTTATTGACAGACCTGTGGCTAGGCTGGACCTTTGACGAATGGAGTCAAGGGAAATCGTTTTACCTTTTTTTTTTTTGGCCGTTCCACAAAATTTCATTCATTCTCTGTGAAATTTTTTTTAATAAGTTCTTTACCCTTTCGGCCACGGGATTTATTATTGATTTTTCTTAACGAAATACTCGCCCTTGAACTTTTGTTTAAATTGAAGGAAAATTATTAGAAGCTCAAACTTATTGAACGTGATCGCTGATAAGACCAATTATTTAATTAAAGCTTATTCTGTCGAAATGAGATTAAAAGCTTATATCAACAAAAATGAAGATTCGGCATTCAAGCGATATTATTAAAAATGTTTCGGACAAAAACCTTTAATGAAAAGAGGAGGGGAGGAATGACGTGCTTTTAACCTCTGTTACTCCGGAAACTTTTCTCAGGAAAAGTCAAATATATGTACGGGGTTTTGTTGTTTTCGCTGATAAAGAACCTCATTTGAAGTAGTTACCATGGTTCCTCGAAAAAAAAAAAAAAAAACATTCATCAAAAGGCGGCAATTTTCATTTGCTAAAAACTTTTTTTATGACGAGTTGTATACTATTTTTAAAAAAATAAAAAATCCTTGGAGTTTATGAAAGCGCCAAGGTAAACGGAAAATTAATTGCGAAAGAGTTTGCTCCCTGGTTATACGGGAAATAAAACCGCTTTTTGTTTAATATAAAATAAAACGACGATAAGAGGAAAAGTGATAAAAAACTTTTTTTTTTTCTGTTGAGGAAGGAGAAAAAAAAAAGGATCCTGGATCTGGTGATTTCTTTCAGGATTACCCTTTTTTCGCGAACCGAAATTGAGTTATTGCTTTCATTTTTATTCTCGCAAAAAAAAAATGGGCTGTTCGCCTTATGTTTTTACTTTAATGAGTAATGACTTCAATGTCTTGGTTTTTTTGTCTGATCTGATGAGAAGAAAAATGAAAAATAGTAGATTAGGTGTAAATAAAAAGAAATAAAAGCGGTTCGGCCATTAGAAAATAAGTTGAAAATTAGTAAAAGTAATTATGGTTAATTAATTTTTTGAAGTGGAACTTCTTATGGATTGAGATCTGTTAACACGCAAAATTTAATAGCAAAATATTATATAAAAATGGTTATATTTACCAGTATGAGTTTTTGTGGCTGTTATCACGGGCCCTTCTTTAAAAAGGCCGAAAAAAAATTAAAAAATTGGAAAGGGCCGAAAATGAAAAGGGTCAAAAATGAAAAGGGCCGAAAATGAAAAGGGTCGAAAATGAAAAGGGCCGAAAAAAAATTAAAAAATTGAAAAGGGTCGAAAATGAAGAGTCAAAAATGAAAAGGGTCCAAAATGAAAAGGGCCGAAAATAAAAAGGGCCGAAAAAAATTAAAAAATTGAAAAGGGCCGAAAAAAATTAAAAAGTTGAAAAGGGCCGAAAATAAAAAGGGCCGAAAATGAAAAGGGTCGAAAATGAAAAGGGCCGAAAATAAAAAGGGTCGAAAATGAAAAGGGCCAAAAATGAAAAGGGCCGAAAAAAATTAAAAATTGGAAAGGGCCGAAAATGAAAATTTTTCCTTCCTAGGCCCCTTTCTTCCATTTCCCTTTTCGTCGGTAAAGTTAACGTACGTAAACAATCCACCCGAGTGCAAAGTCTAGACATTAATCATACCCATTTAACATGACAAGCTCAAAGAAATATACATCCGAGCCATTGAGTATACTTACGTGATAAACAATTAGCAAAGCAATATTGGTTACAACTTCAATTCTCGTTTATAATCAAACACACTTTCAATGATTGATCGTCACTTCCGAAAACTCATAAATGATTCATTCATAAGAGCCCCCTCCCCACACAAAGAGAGAGATCCATAATGATGCATATTCATGGTTACACAATCCAACCTTGTGCTGTATGGAAATTTTTCCGAAAAAAAAAAAAAAAAAAAAACGGTCGAATGAAACCGAAAACTGATACTTTCTGGAAAAATTAGGTTAGCTCCTATTTAATTACATTCAATCCTATTTTTAAACTCGATTAAGAATACAATTATTGTTATTCAATTTTTCGTTTTTTCATTTTTTTATTTATTCAAACAGCTTTTTCTTTTTTTCGAAACTAAAGAAATGGGATAATTCAGATCACTGAAAACCAAATCAGAATTTTTAATTTTTCAACCTTTTTTTTTTTTGCGGGAAATGAATAAAAAGTTATTCAAGGAACATTTTTTAGCATTTCTTTATTTTTGCCTTTCTCCCCAGTGCTGTCGGGGTTCTCCCTTTTAAGGGACCCAGCTTGTAGAAAATAGAAGAATGTTCTGGGAAATTGGGGGGGCGCCAATCAGCCCAAATCATGCAACACCCTTCTTAAAAAGTGATTGTTAACGTCACTGAGGATTCAACCCCTAAATTTTCTTAAAAGAAATATTTCGCACAAAAAAACGCATAGCTCATAAGCTAAACATTATTAATAATGAATAATTTATTAAAATTAGTAATTTATTTACTAAATAATTTTTTTTTAAAACGAAAAACGAAGGAAATTAAAAGCTATTGAAAATCGTGGAAGAATAAAAACGATTTGAATATTGATTTTCGCGGTTTGATAATAAATAAGGGGGACGATTCGCGTTTCGTTAAAAGAAATTTAGAACAAAAGAAAATTTTCAATTTCCTTTTCGGACATATCTCAGGAGTTTTAATTTTTAATTTTTTTGACTCGATTTTCCGAAATGCGAAAAATTCCCGATAAGAAGGAAAAATGGTTTTTATGACGGGAACGAGGAAATAACAAGACAACAGGTAATAAATGATGCGGGTTACGTGATAGTTTACATTTTATTGGTTTTTATATGAAGGATTTTTATTTTTTGATTGGAAAACAATCCTTGATCGATACCTTTTAAACGAAAATAAGGAAAAAATTTTTTCTTATTATTTATTCGTCTTTTAGCAGTGAAATTTCCGAGTTTCTTAATATTATAAACGAGCGGACTCAATGAACCGAAGAAAGAGGGATATTAATTCTACGACAGGAAGATGATTAGCCGGCAGGATAAGGATGATTAAAATTACTGGAGTGGATGCCGGTGTAAGTCGAAGAAGCTTTAACCACAAAGCTGCTCATTTTCGGATAAAAAGAAAAAGGCAAGTTTTGTAAGGGAGGCAAAATAAACGAGTCTTCATTAAAAATAGGGGAATTTTTAGATGAAAATGAGGATAGGTTGTAAATTCGTTTGAAACTAAAGTTTTAATAATTAACATTATCTCAAATGTAATCCTTTAAAACCTTTTATTTCAGTTAGATAATGACAAAATAATTTTTAAGCCGCTTAACTTTTGCTGATGTCCGGGATGGTAATTTAATTTTCCTTTATTTGCAGGGTTTAGTGAAATGATAAGGTCATGGAGAACTAAAATTAAAAATTATCAGCTTGAATTATGTAATCATGCAGTTGTGGTTAAAATTTCCAAATGACAGGAAAACACGTAGAGGATCTCCAGTTTTTTCAAAACGAGTTTTGCGCTCATATATCAGTCGACGGACAAGCTCGGCTACCACCAAACAGTTTTCAGAGGATTAAAGGAATGGAAATTTTATCTAAAACATACAGAATTTAATAAATGGGAATGATGCTAATATTTAACCCTTTAATGGGCAGTGATAGGCCACTCGTACCACTTTCACACCACCGCCATCTTGATTTCTTTTTGGTACGCCTTTTAGAAAAAAAGGCTACGAAACTAAATCATCCACCTTACGGAGAACTCTGTCTTTTTTTTTAATATTGAAAAAAAACGGTTGCCCCCCCCCCCCCCCCCCTCCATAACCGAAAAGAAAGACGGAGTTCTCCGTCAAAATCTGCTAGCATATTTTGTTTACACCGCCCTCTACTACTCTTTTTTTTTTATTGGAACTAGTTGTCTAGCGCCACGTTTTTTATTGTTTTGATTAATTAGTTCAAAATGGCGATTTGTATCGGGGGAAAAAATGTGTACTGAAACGGGATTTTTGTCAAAAACTCCACCATTGAAATGTTTATTGGTATTGAAGCGAATATATGAACAATTCATGTAAAAAATATTTATCGTCGGCATAATTGCAAACAGGAAACAATATGAAATCAATCGCGTTATTTTAATGTCATTTTCAGTTTATCAGTGAGGCGTGAAGCTTAATCTTTTCCTGGATTAATTCCTATTGTATTCATTCTGGCGGAGAGCGGAAGCAAGCAGTCAGATTTAGAACTGAAGCCTCACAGCGAATATTTTGACCTAATCTAGATTTATAGCCAGAGCAAAGATGAAGTCTATCTCAAAACTTGAGCAATTGGCTTTTAATCACAAAAACTGTAAAAAAAAAAAATGAATTTTCACGATTAATTGTGTAATGTTGTGAATCGCTGCAGGAGTTCAAATTAAATTATTAAAACCTTCGGGGAAAAAAATTCGCCTTTGGCCTTCTTTCATCTTAGAAAAAATCGAAAGGAATAACTAAATAGAGCTGAATCAAAAAGAAGTCGTGATACACAGTACATTCTTATATCTCTGAAATGTAATGAAGTTCCATAATGTGGGTTGAAGGAGATGGATTTTCTAAAAGAAACATCAAAAAGAAAACATGAAGGAAAAAAAATTTTGAAAAGTAAAGGATAAGACAAATGTATGTGACTGGTGGGAAGCTAAAATATTTTCAGCATTGTCTTCACAAGAATAATCTTTTTTTTTTAACAAGGTGCCGATTTACACAAAGGAAAAGCTTTAAATAAATCTTTTATTTTTTATTAATTACAAAAAAAGTTTGAATACTTTTGGTTAAGACAGTATTGTTGTAGGTATGAATTATTAATGATTTATTTCTGGGAAAAAATTTGAAGAGTTTTCCAAGAAAACTGTCTTGAAAGTAATAATGAGGTTAAGTTGACAATTTTGTTGCCGATATCCCAGTATAATTGAAAGATTTTTTTGAATTTCATCATGAAAGGGGGAAGTTATGCAAATTGACGTCAAGGATTCTGAAAAATGTCAAGGATTAAGATCAAGAGTGGATTTGAAATAACGATTCTGGTCAAAGGATATCATTTTTAAGTTGATATGTTTGAATTTTTTCTTCTAATGGTGGCTCAATATTTGCAGAATGTCAATGCTGACAACGCGTTGACATTTATCAGGGTTTCTAAGGAATACGAAATGATTTTTTTTTCCCTCTTGAAAATCTTATTTTAGCCTCCGGCGAGTCGAAAAATCCGTAAATCTTATATGAAAATAAATAATAGAAATTGTACAGTGTTCAGCTCCAGGGGCGAAGCAAGTATAGCTAGAGGCAGATCCAAAGTCAATTATCAGATCCATTGGCCAAGTTTAGCTATGGACTTTATCTAAATGCTTGATTTGAGGATCGGATAAGAAATCAACAGATGTAAATTTTGTGTAAATCCATTTTATATTCGTACCATTATTTTCTCTTTAACTTCTAAATTGTATAATAGGCCGAATACAATATTTTAATATAATTTTTTTATTTAAATAATAATTATATTTACAATATTATGCTCCTACACTAACAACTTTTACAAATGAAAGATCATATAAATTAAAATAATCTATAATAATATAATCTTTCATGACTAGAATTCAAAAGGAATGTCATCTCATGCGACAACTCTTAAAAAAATTTTCAGTTAAATATTTTTTTGAGATGCTCCCATAGTTTTTTAAATAATCTTTCTTTAAATATAAAAAAATTTATTGTTCGATTTTTTTTCTATTTGAAAAAAAGAAAGTTAAGCGTTTGTAATGACTTTTGAAAATTTCATAGAAAATGATTGTTAAACTTGATTATTCGAATCGTTTACCATCCATTACAATAAAAAAAAGAGATGAAGAGAACCATGATCCGATGGGAATTACAGTCAAACAGGATAAAAGGTACTTGACATTGATTTCACAAGGACTTTTTGCTGGAAAGGATTTTAGCTTTAGCAAACAATTTTTTTTCCTTGTCGTTTCATAGGAAACACAGAGTGTCTAAAAAAATTACAACTCACTCTGTTAATTGTATTAAAAAAATTGAAAAAATAAGGCAATGAAAAAATTGTACAATTTTTTGATCACTGGTATCTCTTGGTTTATACGCTACTTTTTTTTTTAAAGCTTGTAAGCAGTAATTTTGATTAAAATCCAAAAATTAAAATGTGGTGGTTGTTTGTGGTAAAAAAAATTGGTCTTCAAAATCATAGAAAATACAGTAGCTAACTCATATTGGCACAAATTTTACATAAATACTGAATAAGTTTAGTGAAATTCATTAATGAAGGAATTTGTCGATTAAGAAGCAAGAGCTGAATAATCAAATATAGAACAAAATTTTTTAAAGATTACAAACAGGAACTGGAACATCTACTAGTGCTGTTTTTGATTAGAACAAGTCAGTTTTGTAGATGTAAATCTAAACAGACTTCAAGCATAAAATTGCTCTTAAGTCCTCTGTATTCAAATTCTACATTTTTCCCTATAAATTTTGGAATGCAGCTCTCCAGGCTTTCGTAAGATCGTCTTTAAACAATTGCCCGTCGTTTTAAGACCTCGTCTAGATCAATGGTCTGGAAATATCTACCAGACATTTTGATCAACAAAACGTACATAACCTCAATCTTACACATCTCATATTAAAAGACGTCTGCTATCTTGTTCACTCGAAATAGTTAGATTTTTCACAAAAATGTGATTTTAACCCAATAAAAGAGGAAAAATACCCGATTACAATCAAAATCGTGAATGTAAATAAAATAAATCAATTTCAAAATAAAAAATTGAAGGCAGCCATCTTGAACAAAACTCAGCGCCACGACGTTTTCTGTTGATGTCACGACATCTTTAAAATTAACGAGTGATTATTATTTTTGTCAGTTTTTCTTCAAAAACAGCGATTTCGTGACTCGGGTGAGTGATAAATTTATTCAATTTTATAAATATTGATCGAGCTAAAAATATTAGGTGCAATATTTTACATCAAAAACAATTCTTTGAGTGTGAAACAATGAACAACGAAGCCTTTGTGTAAACCTAACCTAATCTCATTAGCAATTGAATTTACTCGTTTAAATTTCAAAATCGGCGATTAGCTTATTCAGAAAATAAATATTATGTGAGATCACAAGCAAAGGCTACTCTCATGGTTTTTAGAGACTATTACGTACATGAAATTAGCCAAATTATGAGCAGAAAATTCTGCTGGTTAAAGTGAATGTGAAATAGGTTGCTATGTAAAATAATTAATAACACACATGATTAGTGAGCTAGAACAGCTTTCTGCAAGTTCTCTCAGTCCGTTTTAATTGATCACTCACAGGAGTTTTCTTTTTTTTCTTCCTGACTAACTCAATTCTTAAAAGTGTGTAAAAATTTATGTTCAATTTTAAGTTCTTTCCAGTTCCTGAACAATTATCGAAGCTCTTATTCATTTCTTTTTTTTTAGTTTTTTATGAAAAAAGGCTGTAGAGATTAATATTTCATGATTATCTTTCCAAAACTTTGACATATCAACGCAACCTAATTTCAAACTTACAAACTAATTTTTGGCAATGAGCCTAACTACCAACGTCATGCCAAACATAAACTATAAATCCCTCCAGCCTTTTCTTTTTTTTCGTGAGGCACTTAATTAAGATCCTAGTCTTTTTCGATTTATCAATTCTAGGCTCCAGCAGTTTTTTCATCTCCAAACTCATCTGCTATTTAATCTTTTGCTCTCATTTATAAATAATTCGGTTAATTTATATTGCATGTACAAAAAAAAATTCCTTCATTATGAATTTCTATATTTAAACTTCTGTCGAAATCCTTTAAATATTTCTACATCTTTTAATAACAAAAACCATTTGTATAAACATTCATTATCCGAATTAATAGATTATAATATTTGACATTTTTTTTTCCCAAAAAAGCCGACGATATAAAAAATTTAGATTTTTTTATTTTTTTTAAAAAAACAGCCTGAATTTTTAAATAAATTCCTATTATATTTACACTCTGGTTCCCATTTCGGGTGGTTCACATTTTTCAGACATAACAGATAATACTTGATCGAATTTGGCATGTCTTTCGTCAGAGCATACGTTCGCCCCTCTGCTGCCCCATAAAAATTTTAAATGAAATTCCGTTCTAAACATGTCTAGGATTAGTTCGTCGATTTTAGAATCTCCGAGTACGATTTCGGCGTTTCTACGAAAAGACGGAAGCATGGACGCGAATTTTCTACCGGCCTCAAGGTGAGCAAAAACAGTAGTTAATCCAAAATCAGAAGTAGATTCACAAGCCGTCAAGCAATTGGTCGTTAGTGAACTATTAAATTTATTGTTGGTTCCTGAAGAATATAAAGAAAAATTGTAAATTAAATAAATAAAGGCGCTGGCCCGCTACGGGCCATTTTCTAAACTTAAACTAGCGCCATCTATCAATTTTTTTGCTCACCCAATACATCCTCTAATGTTCTCTCCTGAAGCAAAACAAATGGCAAGAGATGAGGTATCGTTGTATTTGGTGCTTGAGGATTTGTGCATTCGTTCATACTTTTCAATGTCGGCCTTAATTTAGCTTCGTAACTAAAAGCGCTATCCGTGAATTTTTGACGAAGGACATGCCACGTCGCTCCCAATCTTTGAACCTGAAAGAATAATCAAAGAGACTTTATTTAAACCCGATCCCAGTATTAAATAATTCTATGTAATCATCCGTAATATCGGTGGAGAATCATTACCTGAGGCATACATAAACCTAACATTATTGCACAGTAGCCAAAGAGATTTCCAAGAGCAGTCTTAATATCAATCGCTACTTGAATCCATTTATTTAGAGTTTCAGCTCGTTCGGATTCGGTTGCGCAAGTAAGTATTGTCACTGCCACTAGTAGTTTTAAACATTCGGCCCTGAAACGAAATGACATGAAAAATTAAAATTTTATGAAGCGTTAACGTTTAAAATGGGAAAACCAAATAATGCAATGAGCGGTTCGATTTGTGAAAAGATTTTATTACTCAGGTTGCGTAAATAAATACATTTTTTTAATGGAGTGAATAGCTTAGTTTTATCAACAATGGGTTTTTTTTTTGAAGAGAATGTGTGCGACACTAAAATAATAGAGATTGCCTGGGGATTATTTTGATTAGAAGAATTTTGAAAAACTTCTCGACATGAAACAATTTTTGAAGAATTTTTAAAAACTTCTCGACATGAAAAAATTTTTGAAGAATTTTCAAAAACTTCTCGACATGAAAAAATTTTTGAAGAATTTTCAAAAACTTCTCGACATGAAAAAATTTTTGAAGAATTTTCAAAAACTTCTCGACATGAAAAAATTTTTGAAGAATTTTCAAAAACTTCTCGACATGAAAAAATTTTTGAAGAATTTTGAAAAACTTCTCGACATGAAAAAATTTTTGAAGAATTTTGAAAAACTTCTCGACATGAAAAAATTTTTGAAGAATTTTGAAAAACTTCTCGACATGAAAAAATTTTTGAAGAATTTTGAAAAACTTCTCGACATGAAAAAATTTTTGAAGAATTTTGAAAAACTTCTCGACATGAAAAAATTTTTGAAGAATTTTGAAAAACTTCTCGACATGAAAAAATTTTGAAAAAATTTTAAAAAACTTCTTGACATGAAAATTTTTTGTCAAACATTTTTACAATTTTTTTTGTTGAACAAATTTTCACTTTGTTCTCTTTAATCTATCTAATTGATTGCACAATCCACTCAAATGAAAAGATGATCATGAAAAAAATCTTTAGCACAAGCCTAAAAATTTATTTTCAGCCACTTCCATCATCATTTATAATAGACAAAACGACTTTTTAATAACCATGAGTAAGCGTCTGTATATTTTCGCATCGAAACCATCATTACATAAAATCATACCTTTCAATTATATCCAATCTAACTTGACTTCCTTGAGGTAGTACACACATTTCAATCCCAGACGAAACACCCGATCCGAGTTCTCTCCAAACCTCATCCTTCTCCCTTTTATTAACAAGCAATTCCAAATCTATCCTCGTTAAATGATTAGCTAAAATCCTTGAACCGGTTTCTTTTAACATATTCTTAACACACTGTAACGCTGAACAATCAACAGGTTTATTTTCTAAAGTCGGCAATAATAACGTGTGAAAATTTTCTAAATCGAAAAACGAAGACAATTCCTTTTCCGGAAGTGTTAACAATAACGAATCCTCCGTCGCCGAATCGTATTCTATTGCCTTCAATGTCGTGGAAGACGCTGATGTGCTGAGTGTGGCATCGTATCGATACCTCGGATTTTTAATAACGACGCCTCTTAATATCATGTTAGTCCCGCACGGAGTCGTCGGGTCGTTTGAATCTCCGGTTGCTGAACTTTGGGCAGAATCCCCGGAACCATTCCCGGAGTCGCTTCCCGACGCGTGATATGACGTCACCCTCTGGAAAGTGTTGTGATGTTCCCGTAAATGAATATCAACGTCGGTGTTAGGAAGCAACGACGGCAATCGACTAGGTTTAGGTGGCGGATCTTTGGATTCATCATGGCTGAGCTTCCTCCTTTCGAAACAAGGGCTTAAAGCTGGATCACTCGTAACTCTTGATATTTTATTATTCCTTCCTACGGTCGTCGTCCCATTAGTCACAATTGTATTCACTTTCCCAGTGCCCCTCGGCAATGAATTAGTCGTAAATTTTCCACAATTTAATTTCATGTTTTGTATAACACCGTCAGCACTATTACTTTTCTCGTCATCACAATGAAAAACTTGCAATTTCCCGTTAATCTCAGCTGGTGTTAATGAATGGCTTCTTTGTTTCTTGCTCGGAAGTTTTGGTGGCGTGTCTCGCGTTATGCGCGGCGGTGAGTGACAAGGGCTTTTGTATGAATTAATCGTGTTGTAACGTAATGTCCCCGTCGAGGAAAGTGGAGAAGCCAGCGGGGATAGTGCGGATCCTCCCGATGAAAAGATTTGTTGTTGGATGTTGTATTTGGTGGCGTAGAATGAAAGCGGATGCATTCGGTTTTTGGGGGTTTGGATTCTGGCTCCGGATAACGCGGAGATTGCTTTTCCACTCCCGACGTAGTAGGTAATGAGATCAGAGACGGTGTCGTAGGCTTCATCCTCGAATTGGAACTGGACTCTTTCGTAAACGGTGTCCGGTTGAAGAACCACCTGGAATTAAAGGGAATCGAGTTTTAAAAATTGTTAGTGGTGAGCGTGTTAAGTCAAAATTGAAAGGCGGAAGCCAGTGGGGAAATATTCGAACCACGATTTGTTTTACTTTTTCATTTTCATCAAGCTTCGAAAACGAAATAATAAGTGGGGTTGTTTTTGGAGTTGGGAGCCAAGCATTTCACAAGTAAAATTATCAAAAGTTGTGTTCGACTAGAGAAAATCATGAAAAGATTTGTTCGACTAGAGAAAATCATGAAAAGATTTGTTCGACTAGAGAAAATCATGAAAAGATTTGTTCAACTAGAGAAAATCATGAAAAGATTTGTTCAACTAGAGAAAATCATGAAAAGATTTGTTCAACTAGAGAAAATCATGAAAAGATTTGTTCAACTAGAAAAAACCATGAAAAGATTTGTTCGACTAGAGAAAATCATGAAAAGATTTGTTCAACCAGAGAAAATCATGAAAAGATTTGTTCGACAAAAGAAAATTATGAAAAGATTTGTTCGACTAGAGAAAATCATGAAAAGATTCAGCTGACTAGAGAAAATTACAAAAGATTTGTTCAACTAGAGAAAATCATGAAAAGATTCGTTCAACATGAGAAAATTATGAAAACATTTGTTAGACTAGAGAAAATTATGAAAAAATTAGTTCGACTAGAGAAAATCATGAAAAGATTCAGCTGACTAGAGAAAATAACAAAAGATTTGTTTGACTTGAGAATATCATGAAAACATTTGTTCGACTAGAGAAAATTATCAAGAGATTTGTTCGACAAGACAAAATGGTCAAAAGATTTATTCACCTAAAGAAATTAATGAAAAAATTGTTTGAATTGAGAAAATTATAAATAGATTTGTTCTACATGAAAAAATTATCAAAATATTTAATGACTGAATAAAATTTTTTGATCTTTCGGATCCAGCTTATTATCTAAAGCCTTCACCGCCCTTTTGAGCCACTTCTTGATTAATTACTCAATCCTCCTTTACCTTGTTTATAACAAAATGAAGTCCCTGTCCTTTACACCGCGTTGTCAGGACATAATTCCCAGGTTGAGACGTACAATCACGCACTAAAAAATCCCCATCTTGCTCCACGATTTCCTCCGCTCTCGTTCGAGGAATGGCTCCGTGGTACCACGCGTGTGATCTTAAATCTCGACCGTCCAAGCTTAATTCCCATTCTAAAGCTTTTCGGAGTTGCAGTTGATCCAGACCTACATCTGGATTTGTTTCCTGCACACAAAAAAAACAAAAACAAAATGTCATTCTCAGGTAAATCAAAAAGCACGAGGGGGTGAAAAAAGCTTTTATCTTATCGATCTGTGTGTTGTCTTAGGGTGGCCGCCCCTACTAACCAAGAACGTCATTGATTCCTTGCTTCTCCTCCCGAATAAGGAATTCTAGATAAGAGGATTTTCTTTACTTTCATCCCTTTTTCTTAGGGAAAAAATATTCCCTTAGTAGTAAATTTTAAATTTTAATGAAATGCAAAGGAAATTTTTTTCTAATGTTTTTGGGAAACGGGGAAAAGGAAAATAATTATATTTACTGGTATTGTTTAGGAGAGGGGGAGGGATTTGGAAACAATCGAAAGTAAAGTGAATAGAGTATATCAGTCGCTGACAGGTTAAACGTATTCCGTTGAGGTTTCCCTCAATAAAAATCTAATTTCCTCCCGAATCTTATATCTCTCTTTGGCAGTAGATAAGATTTCAAGTATTTTTATCGATAAATATATTTTTCTCTCTGAATCGGCTTTATATAAAGTCTGGAATTGACATGAATATTTCAGGGGATCTAGCAGGAAGCAGTAGAGGATTGGGAAAGTTTGAGTAGTTGTAGTAATTTAGCATCCGATCTATTTTTCTTTGCATTGGCTGATGGGGCCAAATCCTTAGAGGTAGCAATGCCAATCCAACACTGGCAACAGGTTGAAATCCTCCAATCGTATAAATTTTTATCTATGCCCAGTGCAAAAACTTTTCTTACATTTTTTATTGTCCTGGTAAATGCGATCAGAATATTCAATGTCACTTTGTGACAATTTTTATTATTCTATAAAACAAGTATTAAGGTTTTTAGTGTATAGTAACTCCTAACGCCAAGATTTCTAAACAGTAGTCAATGTCTCCCTCCCTCACCTTCCCATTTTCCCCAGCCCATAAAAATGAAAACCGGATTAAAACGTTGAATGAAAAAAGGGGCTTCGCTTTTTATGGGCTTTTCAAGGATTACAGGGACGAGGAAAATCTCTCGCGAGATGAGTAATGATGGCAGATGTAAAATAAAAATAAAAAAGGAAAAAGGATTCCGAAACTTACAATCAACTTTCAAAAGTTTTTCTTTTTCTTTTTATTTATGCTCTTTTTCACGTTATTTTTCACCGTTGATGGAAAGTCTTTAAAAGAAAGTAAATAAGATATAAATAAAGAATAAAATTTGAATTTCCTCTTTTTTCTTTAGATTTTTTTCAACTATTCAAATCAAGGGCGGATTTTGCATTAGGCACAAAAGGCACTGGTCTAGGGGCCCCACGTACATGCGAGGGGCCATCTAGGGGCCTTAAGTGCGGCCAGTCTAGTGTCCCATATAGAGCTTCTTCTTCCTCGATGGTCTCCATTAAATACTGGTGGCAGCGATAGTAACATATACTCCCCAACCCTCAGCTCATAGCCTTGATTTGGGACCCAAATCAGTTGGTACCTCCTGAGGCCAAATCAACCTTGTCTCTTTCAAATCATTCACTCTTTTGTCTTTTAACTTCCTTGCCCTTGACCAAACTAGTTTTCGTCCATTTTATCAGAACATTACCTGTTGTTCTTCTGACTCCCGAAAAAAAAAAGATCCCCGCATTAAAAAAAACCTTTCCGTGTTTAAATTAACTTCATAAAATGTTACATGTAAATTTTTTATTACCTCTGTCTGCATGTATGAGTGACTGCTCACGTCATGTTCATTATTTTCAATCGAGGCAAGTCACTGGGGAGGGTATTACCCCTTTGGGCATATAAACATCTTTTTTTTTTCTCTTTAACAGGAGTAAATTTCAATGTTTAAAAAAAAATAATTCCTCGCCCTTCGAAATAAAATAATTAATGCCCTCTGAAAGGGAAACGCGTTAAGACAAAACGAAAAATCGTGTTAAATCCTTTTTCTAAAGAAGTCTTGTAAACGAAAGGTTTTCCAGCTTTATTGGAATTCCAGGGAAAAGCTTCCTTTTTACAAGGGGATGATGCTTTTAAACTTTAAAGAGTTTGAGACATTGCTCGTGTTCCCTGGCAAAATGTCAAGAATATTTTTACATAATGTTAAAGCGGCGAAAAATTATTTTTTGTTTATCAATATTTATTTATGTTAATTTTATGATACGTCACACTGTGGGTAGCCCTTCTTTTTTATGTTTAATATGAGAAATTTTTAATGGTTTTAAAATATTTATGAATTATGTTCTAGATTCGAGAAAAAAATGCTTGTTCAGGCAAAATGTCCTGCTTTAGGTTTATGGGTGTGGAGGTTAATTGTAAAGGTTGGAAAATAATTATTCAAATTCGCAAGAGATTGTTTTTTCAGAAATTCAGCAAAAAAAACTGTTAGGATTTATGGAGTCACCCATTCTATTATGTAAAGATTCGTTATTTTCCAGATCTTCTCAAAAATTATACTATTTACATTATTATAATTGGAGCAAACCACTCTATCCTGCACCAAGATCATAAATTGTTTTTGATGTAAAATATTGCCTACTGGTTATAAAAAGGTTGACGATTTCCAAACATGATTCAAGCATATCGGTTCTTACACCCATTAGTTCCTTATGATTTTCCACTGAATCAATCAACAGTTGAAATTAGATTTGATACATCATTTCCTATGCAATTGGCCAACCGAAAGCTAAAATTTTTGGTTGAGAAGTAAAATCCACAAAACCAAGTAACTTGAATTCCATGTTCAATATTCATGCAAAATCTAGGAAATTTCTGTCATCGAAATCTGATGATCTTTAGTTTAAGCATTGGCATTGCTAATCTTGAATTTCTAAGCATGTTTAAACACCTCAACCATGCTGGAGATGCATGGATGCACCTCAAAATGCTGGAGATTTGCATTTTTTGGTGACTTTTAACCCGTCACTTAACCTAACTAGGTTACTGAAGCCGAGAATTTTCTAAAGATGAACGATCATTTCCCCAAGGTGTTTATATTACCTTGCCTCGCCCATGTAATTGATTTTGTGCTTCGTATTGTCGAAAATGCAAATATCATGAAATTATTCAATCAATCCGATCAAAATATAAATATATTTTTTTTGAGAATTAATCCACTGCCTTCTATTTTCAATATCATGAGCACGAGAGTGAACCGACCAATCAGAATTGATCATTTCTGGCTTGGGATCCAAATCGTCAAATTTGATTGGCTGATGCAAAATTTTATTGTCACGTGACCACGTCATCACCTTCCAGTCGCCATTTTGACAAAGACGAATTGAATCGCCATGAACGCAGTGCAAACGTTGGGTTTTTTATTTGACAATTAATGTATTAATAAGTCATTTATAGTGCTTTTGGAAATTAAAAAATGATTTTAATTATAAAAATGCAATCGATGAAGTAAAGGTAACGTATTAAAACTATCGAGTAATATGATTTTTTGCGTCATATGAAAAGCCAATGCCGGTCACATGTTTTGAAGTAATCTAATTTTTTTTTTTTGAACGAAATTATGATCATATGGGCGCATTTCTAATAAAATTACATCAATGGTATTAAGTTTTAGATAAATTTTTAAGGTGAGACAATCGTTGCTTAGATAACCTTTCGTTATATGTGAAATTAAACAGCCTATCCAAGATACCCAATGACACTGATGTAATTATATTGGAAAGCGTCCCTTGTCTTGCCAGGATGATTGACATCGTCTTTTGTTTCAGGTAATAGACATGTTACAAAGTTGCTAATATGGAATATGAAAGAATGGTTTTGCTTATAAGTAATTGAATGTGATCTTCAATGATTAGACGAATGATGAATCAATGACAAGGCTTAAGATTGATACGCTAACTCAAAATGGTCTTGAAATCTTGCAAAGAGGCATTTTTAGCCTGTGCCATTCTGGGAAACGTGAAATTGGTGAGTAGGTTACATTTTGATCACACCGAGATTAAAATTTACTCATCATTTTTTTTTCCCAACCTCAATTTTACTCACACGAGCTTAAACTGAATTTTAATTGCAATTCACTCTTGAAAAGTAATCAATACTCTTACAGTTTTTAATTTACATTGTAACATTTATCTGTTTCAAAAACAAAAAAGGAAAATCAAATTATCAGTTCTCCGAAAGTAAAAAAAAATTCCAGATAAATTTTTTTTCATCAAACTTAACTTTTCTTGAGAAATTTTTTCTTTTATTTCCCTTGATCTCTTTGATCGACTCCCTACTCTTGTCTTTTCATTTTTTTTTTCTCCCAATTGCTTTTACTTTGCTTTTTCTTTTCGAAATCATTTTTTATTACCATTTTGCTCCTGTTTTTTCCACTTATCGTTTCTTCTAAAAATAAACCAACCTTTTTTTTTCCTTTTCATCACTCAAAAAAAAGTTTATTGCTGAATAAACTTACCATTTTGATATTGCATAAGCTCTTGCTTTGTATGACGTTACTGACGAGAACCAAGTCAGCAGCTCTGTAAAGAAAATACAAAAAAATAAAAATTTCAACAATTGTTAACGTCACGCGACACCAAAATGCTTTTTGATATGTTATTTAAAAAGTCAGGCGATATCGTGACGGTTTCTTTCTTCTTTTTTTTTAAATCTCTCTCTGAATCAGCTTCCCAAACTTTACGTATGATTAACCCTCTTATAATTGAAAGTTTGATTTATACGAAAGGCTTTGAAAAGGTGCTTTATCAGCTTAAAATCGAGTTCTGAATGAGGAAAATCCTAGCAACCCTTGATATACCCCAAGTGATTGGGTTTCATTTACAATTTTACTGCGTCCTGACTTTGATAAAACAAATTTCCGTGGTTCGGGGGGGAAATGACCGGAAAATCCTTTCCCTCCAGAGAGTAAAAAAAAAAGAGCCATTGTTAAGACTCCCTGTTGATTTAGAATCGCTCACCCCTTTGCAAATTAATGAGGGTGGATTTGTTTTAATTCGATGTACGCTTTTGTTTTTATGTCGTGTGGCTAACCTACAGGTAAATTATTAAGGACACTTTTTGTGCAAGGTTTTATGCAAATTTTTAAATCGCACAATGAGTCGTTAAAAAAAAAGTACAAACGTCTATTGTTTAAATCAAGGCGGATTCATTAGCCTTAAGATTAAAAAAAAAAATACTCGCTTTGGTTTCTTTTCTTTTTTTCCCCCTTTTTGCAGCCACGATGAAAGCTTTGGGACAAGTGGTTTAATTCCTCCCGTCATTTTCTAACAAAAGACTCTTTTCTCTTTTATCTTTGAGCTATTCTTGTTTTTCATGTCAAAATCAGATTTCCCCGATACGTTATCAGCTTACAACTGTAACCGAAGAAAAATATTTTCCACGAGGAAATTAAAACAGAAAAGTGTGTCGAGTATAAAATTTTTATTGCATTCGAAATGAGATTCGTTTGAATTTTTTTTTTTTTCCTAGAGAGGAAATGTTATTTGTTGCGCTTGTGATTTATGAAAGTTCTTAATTATACACCGAATAACATCCCTTGCTTTCTATCCATTAAGCTTCATAATTAAAACTTGTTTCCTGGGTTTCTTTTTTGGTCCATTGGAAAAGTTAGTGAAAAGCAAAAGTTCACGGTGGCGATATTGCCTAGAAGTTTGTATAGGGAGGAAATATGTAAACAGGAAATGTTGAAAGGGGAAAGATGTTTTAATTAAGGCAGTGGCTAAGGTACGGAAAGCGTAAGTTTGGTTTTTGTGAAATAATATTGGTTTTAGTTCTTTTTTTTTTTTGGTTTTTCCCTCTTTGTGATTTATTGTATGTTTACAGGTGGTTTTTAATTTAGAAGTTGAAGGTATTGTCTTAATTTTCGGTCTGGTGATTTCAACCGGGTTTTGGTGGTTAATTGTTTGCTTAGGGAAAAGAAGTTAAATCTATATTGGTTTCACGCTGATCGATTTATAATTAAATCGGCTCATTTTGTGTTTTAAAATTTTTTATCTGGTAACGTTTTATCTTATGAGAAAAAACGGAAGAAGAATTGAAATTCCACAAACCGAATGCAGCTCATGCCCAATCTGTTAAGATTTCTAGATTTAGATGAAGTCTATGAAGGCTTTTTTCAATATTTTGTCGTGCACAGGTTTTTTTTTTTTAACATTTTTTTACATCTTGAATTTTATTCTTTCAGGCAATTTTGAGGGAGGTCAGTGACTTCAGGATCTTCATTTTTAATTAAGCAGCAGAATCCGGTAGCAGCGGAAAGAAATTCTGCCGCATTATCTGGAAAATCGTATGGATCAATATCTAGGAGCCTTCAAATATTTTCCAATTGGATCTGATAACTGTAAGTATTATTCAAGAATGTCATGTCCATGTGACTTCAGGAGGATTTGGATTCCTTTTTAAAATTTGTTTATGTTCAAGTTGAGCCATTCTGGTCTTTCAGATTGTCTTAAAGCTAATGAAGTGACAATTAGCAAGCTTAAGCTTGACTCAGACTTATATCAAGCTGAGCTAAAAGCTTTTAAGAAGGTTTAAGAAGCATTTTTTAAGTATCAAATATTTAATATTAATCTGGAGATCTCAGTTGTGCCACAATAGTCTTTTTTTTTAGGGCTAAACTAGATTTTTGAGTCTGTTGGTCGTTCGAAAGCTGGCTAGGGAGATGGGGGAAGTTACTAAGAGTTGATAGTGCTGTTTTTAGAATATTGAGCTTTATGTATTTTTTTTTATTATTAGAAATAAAAGAAATTCTGAGAAAATTTTTTGGTAAAGAAACCAGGCTGAGAAATTTTTGGGTGGAGGGGGATGAAGTTCTTATGCATTTAGGGGCAAGGCTAGACTAGGCTCTACTTTCTTCTGAGACCTCCTCAAAGCTAGTCAATTCAAGCATTTGTAAATTTTTTCTCAAAACTTAAAGTGGTCGTTGATCTTCATTTTTTTTTTCTGGACAGATTTGGCTCCCAACAGTCTTCAAGCTCTTAGGCTGCTGCCTAATTGTAAATCCCTCAGTGACATCATCTTTCCTATTCAATTTTCACGAAAATTATAAACTCATCCCAATATTTTAGCCAATCTATTGCCATAATGATCACAAACTGCCATGGAATAGCTTCTATACGAAATTAACTTATCACTCAATTCATTGATACGCCCCATAACCACAACACCAATAAAAATATTTGTCAATTACGACAGCACTGATTTTTATTAATATTTATCATAACCTCATAAAATCCTTCTCAAGACATGCGGGTCGACATAACCCTTTTCCTTTACATTCTTACAAACAACAAATTCCCATGAAAACATTCCTGCAATACATCAACACGTCACTCTTTTTTATATAATCACAGTGCTAAATCATTTAACCCATTTATTAATCAGGCAAGAAATCCAAAGTAGGTGTCAACATAAAAAAAAATCCTAATTAATTATTCATTATTCCAAATTGATTAAAAGAACACGTAGCTTGCTTTTTTAAAAGGCAAAAAATATAAATCTTTTGAAAGAAAAGCTGCTATAATAATTACAATTCGAAAGGAGGAAATGAATGAGTATAAACAAGAAAATTATACGTTTTGAAAATTGTTTGCTAACTTACCTCTTTCAACAATCCACTTGTAACACTTTTCATTCGAAAATTAATAAAATATCCTTAATTTTAAAAAATGGTGTTATTGTTGAGAAATTCGTTAAAAACATTTTATTTTTTTTGGTTTTTAGGTATCAAAATTTTTTTTTTGTAAAAATAAGGCTGTTCTGTGGCAGTTTATTAATAAGAAACACTGTTTTCCGTCCGAAACGAGATGAAGAAAAAAAAAAGACCACCCTTAGCCGGCAAGCAGGGAATCAAGCACCCCTCGAAGTGTACGAACGGCAAGGCCCAGACTTGTATCGATCCTCACCCCGTTTTAGGAGCATTTTCCCCGCGCAGACACGGCGTTCGGAAAAAAGGTGCTGGACTTCCCTTTTGTCGGGGCGTTTCATCTCTTAGTATATATTTTTTTTTTTTCCATTATTAAAAAATAATGAAGCGACAAAAGAGGATCCCTGAATCGATAAACAATTTTCCTTAAAAATGATTTTTAATAAGCTTAAAGAATTAATGAAGCGTGAGCTTAAAATGTCGGAAGTAATGATTTTTGATCTTAGGAGCTTTATGATTATGCATGTATGCTTAACCGGCTGAGATTAATGATTGACAGCGTGTAGGAATTGGAATTGATGCGTAAGGAATTGACACTTGAAAAACCCGTTTGATGTAATTTTTGCTTTGTCATTTTTTGTTTTGGAGAAATGGGGCAGAGTCGTTAAAAGTTGAATGTAGGGAGTCGCTTTTAATTTGAATTCGGTGAAGGATTTTTTTTTCGATGATGCGGGTTCTTTTTAGTCACGGAGGAAAATTAGATTATCAATGAATTAATTTTTTAAAAAAGGGGATTGATCTGATTGGTTTAAAGATGAAGTTGTTAAGTTTCCTGCTACCACCTGTCATGAATTTTATCGGGGTTTTTGAGTATCTTTAAGTTTTGATAAGAGGATTTGTTTTTTAGGATCTTGAGAATCGTGAAGTTGAAAAGCTTTGTCATTCATATTTTTTTTTTCAAGGACGTGAGGTTTAATTTTTATATCCGGATTGCTTTGTTTAGCAATATTTGCAGATGTTTATTGGTTAAAGAAACGAGTGGCAATGCAGGGTGGCCAAAGTAAGTGTGAATATTTACGGAAGCAGATACTGGCCGCAGATTTTTGGGCCGTTACATGTAAGCGAAGATAACTTTAAGGAAATTAATTGAATTTGTTTGGTTTGTGAATTTTTCTAGGATTTATTTATGTATTAATTTTTAGAAACTATTTTTTTAGGTTCAAGTGTTCTCGGCAATCATTTTTTTGGGCTCAGAAATGTCTTTTAATTTTTTCGTTGCTGCCAGAAATTCAAATAGCTTCTAACCAATGCTTTATAAGAGACAAATCGCTTCTAATTGGCACTATCAAACTTCTGAATTGTCCTGATGACTATAAAGAGAGCGCTGGTGTCATTCTAGTTTGTATTTTGATCACTGGAGAGAGCTATTGTTGCTTTAGTTTGATTTTCAATCTTTGAAATAGCATTAACGCCGTTTTAGTTTGAGTTTTAATCGTTAAAGAGCGCTGGTGTCTTTTAAGTTTGAATTTTAATCACTGGACAGCGCTGGTGTCATTTCAGTTTGTGTTCAGGTCACTAGAGAGCGTTTTAGTGTAAATTTTAATCGTTAAAGAGCACTAGTGCCATTCTAGTTTGTATTTTCATCTTTCAAAAAGCGCTAGTGTCGTTTTAGTTAGAATTTTGGTCGTTAGGAAGCGCTGTTGTCATTTAAAATTGCATTTTCATCACTTGAGAGCGCTAGTGTCATTCTAGTTTTTAATTTCAATCATGGAAGTAGCGATAGTGCAATTTTATTTAAAATTTTTAATATTAGAAAGAGCTAGTATCATTTTAGCTTGTAATTTGGTCTATGGAGAGCGCTAATGTATTTTTTGTCAAAGATTTTTTCCTATATTTTCGTTAACGATTTTTTTTGAAGTTTAGTACTTTTAATTTTAGTCGTGGAAACATCGCTGACTTCGTTTAAGTTTGAATTTTAATCATTACAGGCCGCTGGTAAAATTTTAGTTAATGTTAGGGTCTTTGGAGCGCGCTAGTGTCGTTTTAGCTTAAGATTAAGTCACAAAAATAAAGAGCTCGTGAAGTTTAGTTTGACTCTTGATCCTTAGAGAGCGCTGTTGCCATCTTAGATTTTATTTTAATAATTGAAGAAGCGCTAGTGCCATTTTCGTTTTTATTCCGGTCACTACAGAGCGCTAGTGTCGTTTAAGTTGAGAGTTTTTATGATTAGAGAGCGGCTGTTTATTTTTAATTGATAAATTAGCTAACGTAGAAGGTTATTTTAGTTCTTAAGCTTTTAGTAGGCTTGACGGAAGCCTATAACGGATCTTTTAACTCAATAGCACTTCAATATTCGGCCTAATGAGGAGTCTCTAAAAAATCTTGAAGTCTTCTGTTCTGAACTTAGCGTTTAAAAATTTCTAACTCATACCTTAAAGCAATTTTCTATTAAAAACTTTTTTTTTTTAAATTCTTTTGCTTTGGACAAGATGTCATTTTTAAAGCGACAGTTTTATTAAAAACTAAAAAGAAAAGAATTAAAGTTTGAACAGGAAATGCGAGTCTTCTTTTTAACCATATGGAAATAATATTATCCGACTTGCTTATTTCTTTTCATACAAATTCGTTTCAGGGTTTTAAGAGAATGATAAAACTATGTGAAGCTAGCGATGTTATTAATTTTTAAAAAAACGTCTCGCCGTATCTTACGCGAAATTCTTGGAATTTCCCTTTAAATTGAAAATACTTTGTGGCAATTTTCCTTAGCGAAACCGCAGGAATTCACAAAGGTGCTTAACATAAATTCTTTTATCATTTTTTATTATTATTTTCTGCTTTGTTAAGAAATCTTGGCTTTGTATCTTGAAACTGACAGAGACGATTTAAACTCGGGATGAGAAATGAGGAAAGTTTAGGAAGTTTTTTTGAGCAGGGAAGAAGTGGAGCCTGTTAACAGGTCCGGATTAAAGCAGTTGACAGGTTATAGGCCCAGGCTAGATTTTTTGGGAATTAAATAGGTTAAGTTCTTGGAACCTTTTCATCCTCTTGAGTTTAATAATTTCAAACTGGGTCGTGTTTGGGTCATTGCAATATTTTAGTTAAAATATCGTCGATTCAGCGCTGTTTAAAAATTAAACAGGGTTAACGAAGTTCGTTAATTAAAAATTGATAACGTAAGATGTGAGTAGAGGCAACGTACTAAATAAGTCATATGCAGGGCAAGTGTGTCATCTTGACAGGAAATAAAACAAAACCAAAAAAAAACGAGAGAACGATCTCGCACTTTGACGTTATTATTTTTCTAACACATTACGAACTAAATCACTTTTTTATTTTCTCAAAGGGTAATTTTAAACCAAAGTTGAAACTTACGTGGTTTATGTAATTAAGAAACGTTCCCCCATAAGGGGATCAGCTATTGATTAACCCAGAGAATAATTTCGACAAAACTTCATTTAAAATCAATAAGACGAATGAGAGTTTAAAACTTTTCACTGAAAAGTTTTCGGGTGAAAGTTTTCGTTAAGTCGTGCTCATCTTCATGTTCCACGACTTAGTGAAGACATATTTACGTGTCAGTAAGTTCTTTCATTTAAGAAAAAAAACCTTATTCACACTTTTGTGGCTAAAATAAAAAAAAAGAAAGGAAATCCGATAAAGAAAATCTTGAACGGAAACACGAAATCCGATCACGATATCTAATCATCGATCATCATAATTGATTTTTTTGTCAAGATCATTTTTCACTGAATTATATTTTCTACACAATAACCCGTTATCGTAAAAAGCACATCAAACGCTCATCATTTTCGTTTTATTACATGAATAAATGATTTCAATTTTTTTTTTTTTAATATTTTACATTCAACGAACGCGCACGACACACGAGCGACTGTTTATTTCCAAACAATATAGCATTTGGCGGCGTCCCTAACGGAGATGCGTTGTTGCTTAGCAACGGACACGTTCAGTTAACTCATAATGTGGCAAAGCATAATGCACGTGTGAGGGGTGATTGGGGTGGGTGCGTAAACGTCCCCGATTCGACCCTTTCTTTTATTTTTTTCGGTTCGCAATTTTCTCACTGGGATGCTGAGTTTAGGGTGTCCTAAAAAATAATGGTAAGGTTAGGGCCTGCTTAAACCCTATTTAGAAAAAAAGTTTCAGACGCTGACTCATTCGTTTTATTGATAATAAGGAACCCTACTTTTTTTTTTTTAAAGGGTAGAAAATGAACAAGTGGTTCGATTTTGATTTATTGAATGTTTGTTGTTGATTTGGATTCTTATCTAACCTTGTTGATTTTTTTTTAGGAGCTTTTATTCTGCGGACTCCATGGAAGGAAAAGAATTTTCTTCGAGCCAGTTTCAAATCACAGAAGATTTGCTCTTAATCCGGACAGGAGAAAATCTTGTGGTCAAGAGATTCAGTCGAAATCTCATAGCGGACTCTAAAGTCAATAAGATCTTTGAGAGGAAAAAGATAATGTAAGCAAAAAATATTCATGGCACTAGCGCTTGTTAATTAAAATAAAAACTAGAATAGCGCCGGCGCTCTCTAACGATCATAAGTCAAACTAAAGTACACTAGCGCTTTTTTTCATGATTGAAACTCAAGCTAAAACGACACTACCGCTCTCCAAAGACCTAACCACTGGCTGGAATGGCACCAGCGGTTTGTTATGATTCAAATTTGAACTAAAATTAAAGCTGGAATAGCGCCAGCGCTCTCTGATGATTAAATTTCAAACTGAAACTACACTAGTGCGCTCTAAAGACCTAAACACTAATTATAATAACGCCTGCTTCCTGTAATGATTAAAATTTAAACTAAAACTACACTAGCGCTTCTTCAACGCCCAAAAATAAAGCTATAGAATAACTCCAGCGCTCTCTTATGATTATTAATCAAACTAAAACTACACTAGCGCGTTTTTAATAATTAAAATTTAAACTTACACGACACCAGCGTTCTCTAACGATTTAAAATTCAAATTAAAACGACACTAGCGCTCTCTAACGATTTAAAATTCAAATTAAAACGACACTAGCGCTCTCTAACGATTTAAAATTCAAATTAAAACGACACTAGCGCTCTCTAACGATTTAAAATTCAAATTAAAACGACACTAGCGCTCTCTAACGATTTAAAATTCAAATTAAAACGACACTAGCGCTCTTTTAATGACTTGAATCTAAACTAAAACGACTTCAGCGCTCTCTAATAATTAAAATTCAAACTAAAACTTCACTATCGCTACTTCCATGATTGAAATTAAAACTAAAACGATGCTTTAGGAATTTTTTCGAGACTAAAGCTCGGCTCCCTTGGAGCTTCCCTCTCCCCTTTTTCAAATTTAGACAAAATTTTTTTAAAAATTAATTTTTCTTCGTAAATTAATAAACTGTTTAGCGACCCCTTCTCCAATTTGCATAATTCTTAAAAACTTCTAAATTTCACTTTGTTTTTACAAAACAAAGGGAAACAAGGCAACGAAGCAATAAATGCAAATTCGTTTTATTCCTGTCATCTGCACTCGTAAAAGGGGAAAGTACCGAAACAATAAATTTTTCGGCCAATCTTCATTACCCTGAAGACAAAATATAATAATCGTTGCCATTAGAAATTTGTTACGGCTATGAAAATAACCAAACAACAAATGTTTTTTATTTGTGTTTTTTTTTTCTTCCGAGTATCAAATTTCGGTCTCGATTTTTCGATATCATGTGCCGTTAATAGAAGAAGTCACGCCTAAACAATCATTTACACTCTACTATGGTTCATAACTGGGTGAGGCAATTGAAAACATAAGGAAAAAGGGGATATTAAGAGACAAGGGCATTTATACTTTTTCCCTTCTTTTTATTTCGTCGCCTTTCATTCTTCCTTAAAATCGATGCTCTTGAAAGTATTTCAAATATTTTCTTCCCCTTTCGCTTTTTCCCTTTCATCCATAAAACATTTCTCTCCGGTTGCGTTTTTCTTTTGTTTTCGGGAGGCTGTGTGCTATCTTGGGCTTTGGCAGATAACCAGGAATGAAAGAAACGTGGTGAAGATCGTGTCGTTTGAGTCTTTATTTTATTGTCAGACTTGGGTTAGGGTTAGGTCTTCATAGATTCGGTGATGTGATGCTTTTTCTTCTAGCCCGGCTGTAGTAGAGCTAAGAAAACAAGTTGGACATGGCGCAAGGGAAAAGATTAGAAATTGGCTCTTACGAAATCAAACTGGAGGCCAGTTATAATTAGGCGAGATTAGGGAAAGCCTCAGACGCGTTCAGGCAATAATCTTCGAAACATGGGCCAATTTCGGGAATAAAAAAAACTGAAAGATTAGGGGAGATTTATTTTTCTTCTGCGTAGCCAAAGATTTTCCACTTGTTTTATCTTCTCGTTTCATGCTCGTTAACGATCCTTAAATGCCTTAAGTATTTTCAGGTGTCAGTGATTCAGCTCTTACACCAGAATTTAATTAATCTAATGAGGTAGTTTACTGAAAATTAGCTCCAATTTTACTTATCCAAATTAAGTGAAAAGCCAGGGGAGATGTGCTCTCGAGGAAATCACGACTTAGAAGGACCTTGGAATTTAAGACCGAGAAAAATATTTATATCACCAAATTACTAAATTATTTAAATCAAACCCTTTAGGCTCTCTTGAAATGCATTGCCGAATTTTTGAAATTGTTTAGTTGGAGCTTGTTTGTACAATACATTCGATAAGTTTTGATTTGTTTTTGTCCAAAAATTTTTTATGGATTTTTTTGAGGAAAAACCTTTTGAGTTTTCTGTCGTAGAAAATGTATTTAGCTAAATTTTCCCAGAATGTTTTTTTGCCAAAAATTTTTTTCTAGCATTTCTCAAGGATTTTTTTTTAAAAGAAATCTAAAATTTTAAAACCTGATATCTTTTCATTTTGAATAAGACAAAAAATCTTTGAGTCATATTTTTAATATTTAATGCACATCCCGGAAAACAGATTTCCCTTCCAAAAAAATGTTTCACATACAACGCCTCACTACGTCAAACTTTTAAACTTACAAGCTCACATAAAACTTACCCTCCATTATGATTCACTAAACGTCCGCTGTCGATTGCAACGCTGTGGCGCTGCGGTTTCAAATCCTGTTTATTCCCTTGAAAAATAAAAACAAACAATTTTTTTTTAAATTTCTCTTTTAATTAACCTCAACTAAAACACACCAATTAAATTTAATGTGAATTTAATTTTTATTTAACGGAAAACCGTATCTAAAATCAAAAATCAACTTGAACTTTAAAAAAAAAAACAAAAGCCAAGGTCAGTAACCTTTTGAACTTGCCGGGTGCAAAGTTTCAAGGGATGAGCATTCGACATTATAATAGTCCCCTTCCCTCCCCCCCCAAAATACTCACAAACGTAAACTGCCACCGTATTGTAATACATTTTTAAGACTGATTCGTGAGTTTTATGAAATTCTCAAGAGAATTTTTGATTAGCGCGAATAACCTTGCTAATTGATCATCAGTAATTATTAAATATCTGCGAAATGATCAATTTTTAAGGTAATAAAAATACAAAAACTTGTTTGTTGGGTCGTAAACCTGACCGTAATCTTGAACTTGATTTGAATTAAAAAAAGGAAAAAAATGATTCTTACCTTTATTATATTTCTTTTTAAGGACTACCAAGCTAGATACGATCCTAGCTCGATGTGCTGAATTTTTAACGCCTAAGTCTTTTATGTTTGCCTCGGAGAAGTCGAGTAAATCCTGTGAATAGAAATTGAGATTTTAGTTTCAGTCCAGATTTTTTTTAAATTTAAACACTGAAGAGAAATATTTTAGTGAGTGCGTGGTAACAATGCATGAGTGCTAGTCACGAAAAAAATTTAAGTGAACAGGGCTTAGTCACTTGCCAACTTATTTTTCTTACCTCGACTCCATCGAATTTCTCAAAATTCGAGCTGTATTGTTTCAAATCTAATGCTGCAAGCCACTGCATCACATCCATGTGCGGTTTTAAATTTAAAGCTGCAGGTGGCATTCTTTTCCTTGTCAACGTGTCTATCGATGGGAATTTGAAACTCCATATGATGCCTAAAACAAAAAAAGTAAGGGTCATCTTAAAATTTTCTGGATTAATGATACTCATACCGAAACGGATTAAAGAGACAAGATTTTTGGGTGTATTGATACACGACTCGTGATAACTTTGATTTAGGTGTTAAGATCTTTTTTTTTTTCCTTTAACATATCTTACCCCACGCGTTCATTCATGCCGGGTACTTATTTTATCTTAGTAACCGCTGATTATGATAAAATGCACGGATTAAAATCAAACCAGGTTGATATATTCAAATGGAAGCTTAATACTGTATTTTTTTGCTTTCAGGTTAAGAGAAGGCGTCAAAGTAGCTGTTCCAGTTTTTGAAGAGAAATTGCTAAGGAGAAGAAAACAGTTGAAAAAATGGCATTCAAGTAACCGTAAGTTATCCAAAGATTTTTTATGAGAAAATATTTTCAAAGGAAAAAGTTTGCTTTTTTTGTTAGACATGAAAATCAAGGAATGATTCGGAAAATGCGAACATGAGAAAAGTAAATAATTCGTGAGGGGATTTTCTTTTTTTGAATTTCGGAGGATTTTATTAGATGCCAGAAGATTTTTCTTTATTTTCTTTTATGTTTACTTTAGCTCAAGCTTGAAGCGAAGTTTTTTCAATATGGCAAATATTTAATAATTGTATTTTTTTTTTTTGTGAATTAGGAATGGGGGAAATTGAAAAGTTTGTGTTGGTGACTTTAAAAGAGATAAGACCAGGGCGTGTAGTGTTTCAACCCTTGTAATTTACTTTGAACTTTGACCCGTTGATAAACTCGCTCCTTAATCCGTGTTTACTTTAGCGTACTTTCCCGGATTTGACAAAACTTGGGTTATTTGGGAAGTTTTAGTACGTGATTCTGAAGATGACGGTTCTTTGTTCGCTTTTCTGCAGATTTAGTAGATGCTTTAAGGTTGTAAGCTAAATCTTCCGACGAGTCGTCTGCTACACACGGGGCTGCCCACTGATCTCTGGATACGGTAACTTAAAGAATTTTGTGATACTGTGTAACTAGCGACATCTGTAGTTGGAACCGTTAACCACCATAAGCTAAGTACAGAGAGACAGGCATTTTAAGGAAATAATCTCAGAAAAAATTTCACCAACTCGTACAGCACCAGGATTTGAACACCGGATCTCTCGCTTTCCGGGCCAGTGCTCTACAGGCATTTGCAGACAGGCATTTGTTTAAGAGTTTCAACGGTACCAACAACAGATGTCGCTAGATTCGATTTTCCAAGTTACCGTATCCAGAGGAGATCAGTGGGGCTGCCATGTTCTTGAACTGGGAGTCACTATGATGGTCTAATAGAAAGCTAATGGGCCGTATTTCGACGTCTACTTCGAGATCATTGTGGATGCCAATTAGACGCATGGCAGCCCAGACAACTTACTAGGCTTCCCTACAGGGCCCCACCTGCCCAAATCCAGAGATTCAGAGCCACTGTATTTCCGTTGCTCTCTTTTTCACTAGAGAGTCAGCTTCTTCATTGCCAAAGATCCCCGTGTGGCTAATCTTCTAAAACTTTAAAAAACGAATGCGCTTAAAGCACGAATCTAATGATTCATCTTCTTTAAATTAAACAACGGCAATCATCGTATTTACGCTTGATACATGACTCCCGTGAACTCGATTACCGTACTACTCCCCAACCACTTGAATCTAATTCTTCTGTAAATACTTCCTTAACCGCAACGAGTCAATCTCAACAATTATTTTCTAAGAATGCAGATTTTATGTGAATGAACCAATCCTTAACCCTATTGCATTTACAAAAACCTGCTGAATAGGCATGACGTGTGGGAAAATAACAAAGATGACTAGTTCCCTTTACGATTCATCTAATATGCTGACCACATTTTAAAAAGAATCAAAAAGAGGCGTATCAACATTTCAATTTTAATAATTTCATTTATTATTTTTGATATCCTTATCAAAAAAACTCCTCTTTTAGGAACTACTACCGGATATTTTATATTTCTTTAAAATATTTCGATTTAATAATGAGACCCCAAAACTATTATTAGGAATGGGTGAGCTCCCGATGAATTATAACAAAATACCGTGGCACATAATATTTTTTTTTGATACGTGCCATGTTTGAGGCGATAAATGAAATTTTTTAAAACGGCCCCAATGTTTTGTTTACGAGGAAAACAATTCAGATTTAATATCAGAGTGCCTGGTATTTTTGATTGCCAAGGTGTTTGCGTGTTGAGATTCGGTTATGACAGTTGTTTATATCGCACCCAGTTTGAATTTATAACAACCTGATGGGTAGCGCTTTGTTTTTATTACATAATCTTTCACTACGGTCAATCGATGAGAATGAAATCCTCGTGTTAACATCATTTCTTTTTTTTTGTGTTGTTCGTCCTCGCACCACAGGGTATAAGCACCCCCCCATTTGTGTGTTTTTTTAGATTACAACAAAATCAATATTCCCTCGAATTTAGATAAGATGTTTCCTTAATGGATTTCACGGAAAGAAATGACTCAATTATCGCCTACGTCTCCTATCAGCTATTCCTTTTATTTTTTTTTATTTTTTATTCAGTGTTTGCCAACATGAATTCGAGACACGTTATTATATTTGGTGTAGTGAATGGGCGCGATGCGCGAAAAATCCTACGCTATCCCAGATGTCTTGCCTAGAAGTATTTTTTTTTTCTTCACGTGACCTTTGCAGCCCACAAGTTTTCAAGGTCAGGTTCTTTTGTTTATTGGGAAGTTAAGAATGTAAACCGGAAATATAAAAACGTCAATATTTTGTTTGGAAGATGATTGTGTCAGAGGAAATAAGTTCAGGTTCATTTGCCCAAATTTTAAAAGTAGAAATGGATTTGAGCTTTTGTGGGATGAATTGTTTGCTGACCGATTTCCTTACTAGACTGACGATGTACAATATGATTAGCCTAAATTTATGTCCTCTAATCTTGTATACATGGAAGGATATATCGATTAGTCAACAAACTGATGCATTGAAATTGATTGATGATTAATCCGAATGATAGAATTATCTAATTGATCTGATTAACCTACACATTTTGGACGATAACATTATTTGGAGATGTTTAGTCTGCAAATGTGAAGCTGAATCATTTTTAAAGCAGTAATAAAATCCTCATAGGCTAAATCCTGCTAATCTACTATAAAAAAAAAAAAATAGGGACTTCTAATCTTACTGTCTCATTACTTTTCTTTGTTTACCCCTTATTAAAAAACGATTAGGCAAATTAAAGACCAACTGGATGAACATTCGCAAAACGAAATTCATGATCATTAGCTGGGGGAAAGTGGATGCTCAGCTGACAGTTGCCTGCGACGATGTCCAGCGGGTGCACTCTTATAAATATCTTGGATGTTGGCTGAATGATGCTTGGAACTACAGACTCGGTTAGAGTAAGTGAGGGTAGTCGGTGGGAACATTAACTGTTCTACTTCTGGTTTGGCCCACTTGCCCTTGACGAGCTCCAGATTCCTTCTGATTCGGGAGGTAGCAATCTGACAAGGGTTCTGGTAGGGGGCAACAATCCTACCGGTACTGGCTTGAGGCTGACGATGACAAAAGTTGGCTAGGCTTAAATCCAGAAAGAAGGAAACAGAGTCGAGGACTAACGGTATGGCTCCTGTTCTGCGGAAGGTGATAAAAAACCACCGCATTAATCTCCTTAGTATAGTCATCATGGCCGAGGATTTGCTGTGCAAGACCCAGGACCAGGGTCTTTTGCACGGCGCAATAAGCTCTCTAGGCCAATGCCCGTTGTGAGGAGGCACTCTAAGAAGAAGTCGTTCGTTGGAGATAGAACTGAGCATACCAGGACCTGTGTTCAATACTGTTTCGAGTGGCCATATTAGCTGATCCATATTTCTTTCAGTCTGGTTGCTCGATCATAAATAATTCAATTCGCCACTGTTCAGCATTTCGCACTGTGACTCACATTGCAAAAATATCTGCTTGAGTATTAAGAGAAAGCTTATAGGGATGAGGCATTAGAGATCAAAATTCATATTTATCTCCTTACAATATAGTTAACATTTAGACACAGCTGCACCTGATATATAAACATTAACATACACTCTAGGTGGTCTCTTGTCATTGTCGAGCGTAGCCAGTAGGCGATTTGTAAACCTTTGAGCAATCCTTACCGTGTTAATTTTTTTGTGGTTTAACTTGGGATCACAGCCTATAGGTCATATTGATTTACTTTCTCTTAATAACAGATATCAACATCTGTTTTATTGGAATTTCCTTATATAGGGAAAAATCTGCAATTATCTCTATTGAGCAGGATTCTTGTTAAATTACAACTCTTCTAGTTGAACTTTATTGTATAAGAGAATATATTGTTCAAGCAAATAATAAAAAAAAATCAGAGAATAATTAAAAATCGACAATACAAGTCGGTGCTAAAAAAAGAAAGATATAAGATAAGACATCTACTTTGAACAGTTTAGCACGTCGTGACCTTATGTGCATGATATGCATAAGGCACACCTGTGGGATATATGGCAATTGCATACATATAAATCTTTAGAAAAGGCAATGAACTTCCGAAACAATTATATAATTTTTTGTAGCATAAAGAAAAATGTAGGCAGATGCAATAATACGAAAATTGGACGTTTAACGAAATAAAGAAGACCCTGACACGCAGATACTAGTAATTATCATTTTAAGGATTTGGAGCCTACACAGGACACCTAACATACCAGTTTTAGATTGCCCACGTTTTGATACACATTTCTTTTTCTCTTATTGATTTTTTTTTAAATGTAGAAAAGATGGGAATCGAAATGCATGTGTGGGAAATCGTTGGCGGATTGATCGGTTTTATGTTTGTAGAGGGTGCAGCGATTCCCGTCCGGCGTTTTCGGACCGTAAAAGTGTAATAACTGCAGGCGGAATATTGGTTGCTGATTCGGTATTTGATGTAGGGAGATATAATATATCGGTTATTTATCGTTTGGCGAGTTAATCAGAACTGAGAGAGTTGAGGTAGATGATTAATGGTGCCATTGTTTTCAAGTTGGTTTGGATTTTTTTAGCGGGTTTTGCAAGATCAGATTTATAGTTGTTTTGATTTGGATCGAAGTCGTTTTAAATGCGTTAGGTGTATGGGGACTTTAATAGTTTGGACTGTTGTAATCATTGCTGATAATAGAAGAAAAGAGTTGGGATATATTTTGTTTGGCAGAATTCTCAGTAGATACTGTCAAGTGAAAGCAGGGAGACGGCCTTGAGCAATAGTGGTGAGGAAGACTCGGGGAGGATAGCCAATACTTAAAGGTGATAGTCAATGAGTAGTTCGAGACCGAGGAATGGCCCATGAGGGAAACATCTGGCCGGAAGTCCTTCAAGGGCTATTAGGAAGAGGCAATGAAGCCCTGGAGTCGAGCAATAAAAGCAATGAAGACACCTCCCATGAGCAATAGTGACATCTGAGCCAAGCAGTAGTGACAATGGAAGCAGCTGGAGCACCTGAGTAGCACTAGACTCAGGTATGGCCCAGGAGGGAAACATCTGGCCGGAAGTCCTTCAATGGCTTTTAGGAAGAGGCATTGAAACCCTTGAGTCGAGCAATAGCAGAGACACCTGTGCCAAGCAGTAGTGACAGTGGAAGCACCAGGGCAAGTAATAGTAGTGATGACATTACCTGGACCAAGTAGGAGGAATTAGCAAAAACGGCGCCAAGGGGTTCGAAAAAATTCGGCCCCACCTTGGGCCCCCCCATTTGGGAAGAACAGTAATATTGCTGTAATGTAACACTGTACAACTTTGGCCCCGCATGAAAATTTGTGGCCACCCTTGGCCATATCCAGAATTTTTTCCTGACGCGTCACTGGGAAATACATCGAGTCTAGAAAAAATAAGATTAAAAAGTCAGCTGAGCAGAACGGTGAAAGCAATGGAGACGCTTAGGGCGAGCAACAGGGGCAAAGGAGACACCTAGGACGATCAATAGTAGCAAGTTCAAACTTGGCCCGTTAGGTCGCCTGAAGACTTGAGCATTTGGCCTCAAAACAAAAAAATCAATGATGACTTCCACTTTTAGGAATTTCTTCAGCTTCAAATCTTTTCTTCTCCAGCGACCCACAGTGCTAGGGCCTTATCACACACTTGGCCAAGCCGCAACTGATGATGATTAATAATTTTGGATTATAGCCTTGCAATAGGAGCGGTTTGATTTCTTAAAACGCAATCAAGGTCTTAAGTTACACTCTTTGAATTTTTTTACTGTGGTTATTTCTCTCTACGCCTTATCAAATTTAAAGTTGGAAAGAAAAAGTAATTTAAGAGATTAGTAATGGCTGGGAACAACCGATAAAAGTCAGCACGGTGAAAAAGAATCGGAGGTCGTGCTAAGAATGGTTTTTATGCGGAAGATTTATATTTCATCTTTTCCGGTTTTTTTTTTTCGTTTTTCTATTCGAAAGTTATACTCCGGAAATGTCTTTGATAAATAAGGGGCTTTTTCTTTGCTTTTTTTGTTTCTTCCGGAGTTTTAATAATAGAAAATTTTTTTCCCCGGTTTTTTCTGCGGATGCACGTGCTAAAACTTCAGGTCTCTTTTTACTTATTTGTGAGCAGAAGAATCGTGGCACCTGTAGCTTAAATGCAGCTTCAGAAGTGATTCGTTGCGGACTGCTGCAGTGAAAGAGATGATCTAAACTGCGATCTTGGGCATCTGGTCTAAACTGCGGCTGGTTAACATGGCGTCGGTGCGGGCTCAACTTTTTGGAGAATTGGAGGACTTCAGACTGGCACACATCTTTGTGCCAGCTGATTTCAACAGTAGTTGGCGTTCGTTCAGGTTACGTTACAAGCCTCTGAAACAAATATTTACCTTGCTATGCTGATAGCTACGCTTGACTGCAAATAAAAATCGAAAGGAAAGCTGTTGACATTTACATAGACACATCGTCCAAACAACATTGTTTGAAAAATCCCTAAGGCATCAAATTACACCCTGATGTATGCATTGTTGCATCCTCATAATTAAAAGGAAGTACTTGGGACATCGATCGATCGATATCCCTGATAAAAATCTCTTCCTTTTTTATAAACGAAGCCATAAGGCAAACGAACCGATCGCTTTATAAATTCGAATGTCAAAATAAAAGATGAACAACTAGTTTCGCAACCTCCAAGGTGTGGTACCTTGATATTCAATCTTCACACATCTTCAAGATTATTTAATCGATTTGAACTCTTACCAGAATTTTTACGTACGTATTTTTAATGGTAGGTTACGTTCGAGAAAGTGTATTGCCCCCTTGTTTTATTTCCAATATTTAGGTAAAAAAAAAAAACATGTTCTCACTCTAATCTATTTAAATTATGTTTCATCGAATTCCTAAGTACGCAAATCTCATTTTGTTTAATTAGACTTTCCTTTTTAGAGATAATAAAAAATGGAAATGAGTAAATAGATAATTCAATGAAAATTTATAAATGAATCATAAGTCGCTTTAAAAGTTTGTTTAAATTTAGGAACGTCATAACGTTGTAGCGTAAAATTTGTAACATGTGTTTGCATTTCTGATAACATTAATTTCAGGTGAATAAATGCGGTGTGTAAAGTTGGTTGAGATTGTAAATAGGATTTTGATAAAGTTTTGAGTATTAAAAATTTTTGAAAGGAAAGTTAAAAAGATTGTAGGGAACTGAGTAAGGTTTTTTTTTTTAAAAAAAATGTAGAGCGGTTTTAGGAATCTGTATGCAAGCATTCTTGTTGTCTAATTTAAAATGAATAATTTTGTAATACATCATTCCTGAACCTGACCGTATAAATCGGTTAATATACATTGAGATTGGAGAGATGGTAGAGATTAAGAGGACTTGGCGAATTTTTTAAAAGTTTCTTATTTGATAAATTGTGGTACTTCTGATAGCTCATTAGGACTGAAAGAGCAATGGGAAAAGCAACTCTGGGAATTAACCTCAGGAGTCTTTTCAGGAAGGAAGAGTTTAAGGAACGGGCTAAGGTAGAAGTTGTTGCGCAGCGCTAGCCACAGCTAGGGAGCCTAGTAGGGAGTGGACACTTCGACTAGTCGTCTGCTACACGCAGAGCTGCCATATTCTCGAATCGGTGTCCGCCATGATCTCGAACTGGGGGTCTCCATGATGGCCTAACGAAAACCTTATGGGGCAATATCACGACCCCCAGTTCGAGATCATGGCGGACACCGATTCGAGAATATGGCAGCTCCGTGTGTAGCAGACGACTAGTCGCAGTGTCCACTCCCTGCTAGGCTTCCTAGCCACAGCTAAATTACAATTACAGAACAAAGCCTCCGTAAATAAGGCGGCTTTGTCACTTTTTTCTGAATCCGGATGGCCACGTAAACTGTCATGGCTGCCTAATTTTCTCCTGTGCAGTTCAAATTTTTTAATGGCCGACATTTTGCCAGCCTCTGTTAATTTAGGGTCTTTAGCACTGTTATCAGAAAAGATCCAGGAAGATGGACATTCTGGCAGCTAAACAGAGGCCTCAAGAACAATTTGGACGGACATGAGCGTGAAATGAGAACTCTTCAAAGCATCTTCTAAATAAGTTAAAGAAGTCTAAAAGTTCTGTTTAAGATATTGCAGTGATCTCGAGAATTCGAAACAAATGGTACGACATTAAAAAAAGTGGTGGGATCCTGACAATTAAAGGCCGAAAAGAAGAGTGTGCAAGTAGACTCCAGTTCGGGCCGGGCCACGGATCGGGCCTTAAGATTTCGGGCTTGGGCGGGCTCGGGCCCGACTGTCAAAAATGTAATGGGCTTCAGGTCGTCCTCGGGCCCATAAAATTTAATAAATTTTGAAAATTGTGTGCCTCTTGCCTCAAAAAAGGCAATGTGCCTCTTGCCTCAAAAAAGGCAATGTGCCTCTTGCCTCAAAAAAGGCAATGTGCCTCTTACCCCAAAAAAGGCAATTTCAAGAAAATCGGGCCGGGCCCGGGGCTCCCAAATTTTCATTTTTTATCGGGCCGAGCTTGGGCTCCAAAAACTCGACCCGAACTAGAGCCTAGTGGCAAGGGTCGAAGACTACTACCATCAGCAGTGATGATTGCTGTTGGTGAAATACATAAGTCGGTAAAACAGTTCTGCAAAACAATCCTAACCCCACGAAATCCCGTTTTTTTTATAATCGCACGTGTAAATGAGATTTAAATAAATCTTCATTAACATTAAACGATTCCGATCGGAATTCAATCTTCGTAAAACCCCGCCACGCGTGACAAAAAATTCTTGGAAGAATCTAATGTCACTAAAAAGCTTATCTCTTTAAAGATTGTTTGACAAAATTCCAAGTTAATAACATCTCTCTTCTGGCTCCTTTGTTTTTTCTAAAAACATTTCGTTAACAAGTTTTTTTTTTTAATATAAAAAAATTTAGTCCAGGATAGTACTCGAGAGTGTTTTTATTTAAGTACGTTGTAAAACCGAAAGATCAAGGATGAAGCGGTTTTAAATTATAAAAAAAGCAAAGTGGTGTGACTAGGTGTGTGTGAGTTTTAATCCTTCAATTTGTCAGTTCCTAAATATGATATCATCACTTCGTTTTTACGTCACATCAAGTGCATGCTGAGTGAAGGCCGAATTTTTTTTTTCAAGGGTTCGAGAAATGAGAAATTAATCGAGATTAAATTGGTGGGTGAAGGTTTCTTAGAGATATATGGCTACTTTAACATAATTATATGTTTTTATTGCTCGAGAGGTTTTTATAATAAAGCAAAGCTTCTATTCTTTAACCTCCATAAATAGTCATATACGATTATGATAACAATGGTCATGATATTTAAAATTCAACTAATTTTAAAAAATCCCGTATTAATCTACTTGTTAAACTGGTTGAAAAATAATCTCAGCTATCCCAATCAATTTTTATTCCTATAATTATTAATTAACATTCGATTAAAAAAGGACAATTTTAGATTGTTAATAATTTTCGCTACGTCAGCATAAATCATGCACGGGCTTCCTTCTCCGCCTTTCTCAAATGACCAAATTGCATTCGATTATCCCAAGGGCTACTAGGAATAATGATTAGGGAGCAGAGTTTGGGATATATCAGATTACCCAAGAGGACGCGATACAAACACGTGCTGCGTCCACCTTTTTTTTTTGGGTGCCCCACCTTTTATATAAATAAATAATTAATTAGTATAATAAATGCATCACGTTTTTTAGGTGAGGGCCTTTATTGATATTCAAAATATTCGATGATTAGTTGCGGGGAATGACATGCAATTGTGTGGATTCTGGGAACATGAATATCGTTGATGTGAAGTTGTTTTTAGAGAAAATAGGATGGATGTCGGGAGGTTCTGTGAAGAAATTGCCGAAGTTTAGCTTTTGAAATGTATTGGTTTTGTATTGTTAGATATACAGGACTTTGATCTTGTTATGTGCTATTCACTTGAGTTGCTTCTTTGAGTAAATTTCAAATGACGTTTCGTCCTTTTGATAGTAAAGTTTCTTTAGCGAATTTATTCCTCTTCAGGGGTTTGGAAAACGAAGCTTGATGCTTTCTGTTTATTATATTTTGTCTTTGGAAAGAAATTATTTCAATTGCTTTAGATAAATTATCTCTTGAGAGTTATTGAGGATAAGAGAAAGGGTTTAAGAAAGAATATTGTATGGAAAGTGAGTTTCAAGTGAAAGAAGAGAGTATGAAATTTGGTGATATTAAATTTCGACGAGACTAAGATCACCGGAGCTTAATGGAAAAATTTTTAAAGTGCGTTGAAGTAGGCACATCTAGTTTACAAGCAAAAAATAGAGAAAATTCAAAAATTTAAGAGGAAAATTATATTGTCAAGTATTTCCTGACTTTTTACTTTAGGTGTCTTGAAATATTTTTATTCGAGCATGATATTAATTATGTTTTTTTTTTTTTTTTTTTGCAGATTTCCTGAGAGACAAATCGGAGAACTCTTAGAAGCAAGGAAGATTACCGAACTGACGCTCTGTATAAATCTCACAGCGCGAAATAGAAACTAAAACTAATGGAGAATCCCGAACGTTGACGAAGATTTCCAAACAGACTCAAAGAGCCCTTATTATCAAAGATAAGAAGTCTCGAAGAGCAACGAAGATTTCTGAACAGAAACTAACGAAGATCTCAAACATCCAGATTTTCGGATTGAGAATGGAAAAGATGTAAACAGAAACACGAAGAGCCTCTGACTGAGATTAAAAGGTATAAAATAAGAATGAAAAAGTGATAACATTTCAAGAAGGGCATGGGGTGATCGAGTGAGGCTTTTTCAATGCCCGAATGCGTTCCTTAAGGCTGCAGGCAACGCCCTCTACATTTGGCCTCTGGTACTAAAGCAATGATCATTTTTGGCATTAGGCGTTTATCACTCATATTTAGATTTCGTGTTCCGCACCAACGAAATCCCTTTTTGGAGCTTCGCTTCAGTCGGTAAAACAGTTCAGCTGCTATTGTTTTGATGGTCCGAATTTTGGCATTGTTTTGATGGTCTGAATTTTTGGCATTAGTTGTTTATTACTCATATTTAGATTTCGTATTCTACACCAACGAAATCCGTTTTTTGAGCTTCGCTTGAGTCGGTAAAACAGTTCAGCTGCTATTGTTTTGATGGTCCGTGGACTAATCGACTTCTCTTTCTTCTTAAATATTTATAAGCCTTGCTCATCTTGACCTAATTTCAGCCCTAAATCACCAGTGCCCACTCAAGTCGGTAAAACAGATTTTTTGTTACAACTTCTTCAGCTTTCTATTTTACATTTAAATTTCAGCAAAATCGAACTACGCTTCAGTTTTTCATTTAATCGAAGCCTGAAACTCTATTCACAAATAATCCCGCAAACTTAAAAACCTCCCGGTCAATGAAAAAATATAAAAAAAATTGCCCGCAGACGTTCATACTGATAAAACTACCGAGATTATTGGCTATGAATATTTAATTTAATTTTTTTCTACGTGCACTTACTTCGGCTCCGATCCTTATTCTTGAGCTTGCTATTGCTTTTACCCATTTTTTCGATGTATTATAACGGTTGCGGAAATTCCAGACCAAGACACTTATCTTACAATAACGACACACGCATTACCATTCGAGAATGTAATAATCACTTGCATAATCGCATATAAAAAAAAAAACACATTTCACATTTGCATAATTTAATAATCTCCCGAGGAGTGTGAAAGAAATTTTTTTTTTAAAAAAAACTCCCTTAAAAACCGATTAATCCGAAACTAAATTCACGTGAAAAGATTGACATATTGTCAGTGTCACACAACACAACAAAAATACGTTTCATGACTTTTGACTTCCGTGACATTTCGTAAAGTTCAGCTGCATCAAGGGATAATCCTTTTTTCCGGGTTTTTGATTTTTATTTGTTATGCGCGCGAAAATCAGAATTTTTTTTGTGAAAAGGAATTTTTTTTAATCGCACATATTCATTTAAACTCGAATCACGATGTTTGAATTTTTATAACGATCTCGGCTGTACCCATGTTCACTGTATCAAGTTCGCGGAGCAACTGAGGAGAGTTTTGTTATTATGAGAGTCACTTGCAATATTGCTTAGGTCGTTGAATCAATTTTTATTTGTTTATTTTTTTCACTTGACGTAAGTTGAAAGAAAATTAAATAAAAGAAGGGGATCTTAATGAGCCCTGAAGCGTATTAGTTTACTTTACAATACAAATAAATAAACAAATAAAAAAAATTTTTTAGTTGCCTGATAGTCCAGTAAAAATAGGAAAAAAAGTTGGTTTAATTAGGTAGGAAGGTTTTTCTTCACAAATGTGTTTTAAATGACGTTCTTATGAAAATCCTAAAATGCCCCATCGATCCGAGGTGAGCTTTGGCCGCCATCTTGGAAAAATGGCGGCCGCCGCGGCTCCTTTTGAGGTTTTTCGCGATTATCTCGGAAACCGTTAGTCCTAGGGGGGTCCTTCAAAGGAACTTATAAATAGATTATTAAATTTCCTACAAAATGGTCATTTCGGATTTTTCGTACGACCTCCCCAAGCGGAGATATGAATTTTTAAATTTTGGAGAAAAAAATCTTAGGCCTGAAAATACGTTTATTTTCACTTATTAACAATCTTAAATCAATAGAATTGGGTTTTTTAGTGCGCTGTGTTCTATTTACTGGTGAAGGTGTTGCCTTCATTTATTTTTCGTAAGGTTAGGGGGTTGGGGTTGAGGGTTGAAGGTTACATAAGGCCACTAACTTTTTTAACTTCACCCTAAACCTATTTTACTAAGTAAATTTTAAGGATTTTTACATTCCTGGCTCTCAGATATAGTCTCTGATTTCTTTCGTTGTAAGATATCATAAGGGGGTTGTAAACTACCCTCACCCCCAAAAGTGAATACGCTAGCCACTAACACTTGATTTTTCAAACTAGTATGTGTGTGGAAAAATTTTTTTTATTAAAAGTAAGCATATAGAGCGCTTAGCTGTTTTTTAAGTGAAACTTATAGATGTTTATTAGGTACACATCATCTTTTTTAAACTTATCGTTACAGCATCGCATAAAGTTTTTGGTTATCGCTTGTGCATCCTATGAAAATAGGAAGGACGGAGTCCAAGAGGGAGCTCTAAGTCTCTTCTAAAACTGAAAGTAGTAAACAAAGCTTATGATTAGGCTTTGAATGGCTTTTTTTTCAGATTGATTGCCGTACGGATTATAAGCTCAGTCTTTGTTCGACGTGATCGTGTTTATGTCTGCGTATTTCGAAAATTATATTGCCTTTTGCTAGCTAACTTGCAGCTCGGCCTTCGGCCTCGCTTTCTCCGGGCTCCCTACTTGTTCCAACCCCCCCAGGAATGGGAGCAGACGATCGGCTAAAGTCGGTTCCGAATGTTTTGAATTGGTGTCTGTTCGACAAAGTCTTGAAAAAAATGGTTTTCAGCTACGGGTGTAGGTTTATGGATGTCGAACCGAACAGCTCGGTCTTCGAAAAAGAGGCCCTTTTCGCTCTCGAGGCCCAAGGGCCCCTCGTAGTCCTCGCTCGCTTCGCTCGCTGCTGAAGTATCTTAGCGCGGCGGAAAGCCCGGTCGCCTTCGGTGCCCGGGCTTTCCTGCCGCGCGTATTACTCTATGAGAGATCCGAGGGCACGTCACGACCAGTCGAAATGCCTTTCGGGTCGGCTCGGGTCGTTTTAGAATCGAGAGGGAATTTAACGGGCTTGAAAATGGCTTAAAAGGTCGAATACCCGATTGGGGAACGGGCTTTGCCTAGTAGGAACGACCATGGGCTCGGCCGCTTCGCGACCTCGCCCCTGGGGGGTGAATGGTTTGGTTCGTAGTCCTCGCTCGCTTCGCTCGCTGCGGAAGTTTCTTAGCGCGGCGGAAAGCCCGGTCGCCATTGGCTTTTCGGTTTGAAAAATCAAGTGTTAGTGGCTAGCGTATTCACTTTTGGGGGTGAGGGTAGTTTACAACCCCCTTATGATATCTTACAACCAAAGAAATCAGAGACTATATCTGAGAGCCAGGAATGTAAAAATCCTTAAAATTTACTTAGTAAAATAGGTTTAGGGTGAAGTTAAAAAAGTTAGTGGCCTTATGTAACCTTCAACCCTCAACCCCAACCCCCTAACCTTACGAAAAATAAATGAAGGCAACACCTTCACCAGTAAATAGAACACAGCGCACTAAAAAACCCAATTCTATTGATTTAAGATTGTTAATAAGTGAAAATAAACGTATTTTCAGGCCTAAGATTTTTTTCTCCAAAATTTAAAAATTCATATCTCCGCTTGGGGAGGTCGTACGAAAAATCCGAAATGACCATTTTGTAGGAAATTTAATAATCTATTTATAAGTTCCTTTGAAGGACCCCCCTAGGACTAACGGTTTCCGAGATAATCGCGAAAAACCTCAAAAGGAGCCGCGGCGGCCGCCATTTTTCCAAGATGGCGGCCAAAGCTCACCTCGGATCGATGGGGCATTTTAGGATTTTCATAAGAACGTCATTTAAAACACATTTGTGAAGAAAAACCTTCCTACCTAATTAAGTCAACTTTTCCCCTAAATTTGATCTAATTTTACTGGACTATAAACACAGTATAATAAACATGAGTTAAATACTGAAATTATAATCCCAAAAACAAATAAGAAATACACATGCAAATCTTTGGCATTAGCATAATTTTTAATAGCTATGTTTGTTAAAAAATTAACCAGGGTTCAAATGTTAAAACAAAAGCCGCTAAATCTCACATTTAAAATTTTTTAACTCTTCCAGCCTAATCAGGAATGAGAAACAACATCCTAAAAACACCGCAACTGGTCATTAATATCAGTTACTGTATAAATAACGTTGAGAGGTCACAAAATTAACACCGTAAGTTTTTTTTTTTCATTAAAATTATAAATCACATCATGGATTAAAATAAAGTAGGCGGTTTTCTACAAGTTGTCGTCGTTCAGGTGTTACCCATACATTAACAAGCCTTTTTATATCTTTGTTCGAATCATTTTATACCCTAAAAGGTGGAATAAATAGGCGAGGGTTCGATCCATCTTTTGTGCAGAAAAATGTTTGAGATTCTTTTTTTTTTTTTTTTGTGAAATGGTAGAGCATCAACCCACGGCCTATATATTTGTTTTCGTTCAGGATGAAGTTTAAGTAAATCGCTCGTGTAATTGCTGTGTTTAATTCATTTATAAAGAATTCGCGAAGTCACGAGGTTTTGAAGGAAAAAAAAAAGATTAAATTACGGTATTCGGTTTTGAAATTTGATTATCGTGAGTTGATTTGTTGAGAGGAATTATTGGGGCTTTTGAGTGTGGACCGGTTGTCTTTGTGATCAGTTTTGCTTAGGTTTCGCTAGTTTCGCGATTTTTTTTTGAGGTTGCTGATAATAATAGTGTTGAGATAAGGCTAAAAGATTAATCTAAAAATATTTTGAATAAATATATTCATGTGTAGACTTCCTGATAAGGCTAAATGATTCTAATTAGTCTAAACAAACCCGGCAAAGATTGATAGATCAATGAGAAGCCTAAGTTAGAAAGAACTTTTAACGCCTAGATAAATTCCAGGCCTAAGCTAAGTTTTTTGAAGTGTTTTATTTGAAACACAAGTAAAAGACTTGTGATAAGTTTACAAAAGTCCAAAGATGCTTTTAGCTTCTGGTCTGCAGAGATCTGCACTGGTCCAACCTAAGATTTGTGCAGACCTTTAGTAAGCATTTTCTGAGTCCGATGTTTTTTGAACCTTACGCTTAATGTAAAACTAATCTCTCTTTTTTTTTCTTTAACAGGACAAGACACAGAATCAGATGCTATTTTAGTCCAGTACTTCGTCAGAGTACAATGGCTGCTTGTAGTACCTCAGCAATAAAATCTTTTAAACTTAAACACCCTGCTCAATACTTCAGCTATAGCCTTGCTCAGCCTTGTTGCCTGACGGTTGGATGATGTTGATGTCATTAAAAATATTGGAAACAACGTTGATGTTATTAAGATTTTTGAGCAGTTCAAGAGAAGTCGGACTGTGGAGACCTGGAGAGGATCATGCCTAAAAATTTATGGTAAGTAAAAACTCAGACATTAGCAAAGTATCGTTGTGAGCTCTTCGCACCATTCAAAATGTGTAATTACAAATTAAGACTTTACGGGAAAAACGGCAAATTTCCATTGTTTACATAACACTTTTCTTTTATGTTTAGCTTGAGTCGAAGAATGTAAACAAAAAAAAATGAACATTTGCCATTTTCCCCCTGAAGTCTTCAAATTTAAAGAAAATATGGTGGAAAAAAATGATCTGACAGTTTTTTTGCTGGTTTAGATTTTGTACAAAATTAATCACGGTGACATTATGTTCGAAAAAAACTAGAATTTAGCGCCCTCGCAGACACCCAAACATGAATTTTAATTGTAGGCTATGCGCATTTGCGTAAACAATTTTCAAGCGAAACTCAATGAATCAAGCGGAAAATATTTAATTAAGAGATAAGATAAAAGTATGAATGAATTAGTAATAATCATCATAAAATCAATTTATATCAATCTTGTATTAATTTGTTGTGTTGGCCAGCTGACCGTACACAAACACGGGTAGGAATTGGGCTTTAAATTTTGTGGGACCCCAAAAAAAGAAGTTGCAATGAGCCTGGATTTATCTAAAAAAGACAATGGGTTTCGTTTTGAGACAATAGAGCGAATAAAGTATTACCAGATCGTCTAGTTGGAGTCAAAGTGCGGCATGCCTAGAGAAGATCAGGGGAAATGACGAAAACGAAATGTTTTTATCGAGGTTTTAGAAATCTTAAAAGGATTAAATTGCTGGGAAGCCCAAAGTAACGCCCTTTGGACGATGGACGTGGCTAGCAGCAAGGTGGAGACCTTGCACTTGAAGAAAAAAAACAGTTGACCGTAGAAACGATTGTGAAATTCTAATTATGCATAGAACATCCCTTAGATTAAAATTTTGGCAAAGGCAGAGAGAGTTTTTTGGATGGGAATGAAAGAAATAAATTTCAAAAAAGGAGACTGGCGCCTTAAAAACTAAAAACAGGTTCAGATATCTATGTCTAGCACAGATGCCCTAAAAAATAATAAAAATCCACCAGCTATTACGCGTTCACTCTTTTATAAGTCGGGATCCCTAGTTGCCTCTGTGGTTCTAGCCGTGGCCTTTCACAGCTCTAACCAAGGCTGATTTCTAGCCTCACGATTTCCGCTGAATGACTTGAAGACCTTATTTATGAGGCTTGCCAAGTCGAATTTCTCGGGCCTGGCCATACATGGCTTGCAGCCTGAACCGTACAGTTTGCGGTTGTACTAATGGGCCACGAAGAAACTTTAATTTATGATAAGTAGCTAAAAAGTTAGCTGTCCCACCACATTGCAATTCCTCCGAGCCTGCTTTGGATATTTCAGGCACCACTAGCTCTTTACTTTAATGCATTACAAATTAAAGCTCCCTGTTCTTGTTTTAAATTGATTATTAACTAGTCTTGTAATGAAATCGACTGATGATTACCTTAAAACTTAACTCCCCACGCCCATAACAGATTATCTCCAACTTATCTCTTGTAAAAAAAAAATTTTACCAGACGATTGAACTGTGCAATTAACCGATTACCATTTATATCTTAATTCGCCGTAGCCTTATGCAATGGTATTAAGTTGTATAATGAATGTCATACTCGTCAAATGACTGACATCAAACAAAACTGAATGATCTTGTCCTATTCATCCCACAGATGCAACTACACAACCAAAACGTAAATAGGCAAAAATTTCATTTCATTCAAACCAAAAAAAAAAAATATGCAAATCATTACGATTTTAACTTACGGACCGTGAAGGACGAGGGACCGAAAATATCTCCCGTCTTATTAATTTTCTATAAAAATAGTGAATTTCTCGGTTCAACAAAAACTCATCCGACATCACGAATTGTTCTGGTCAGGTATTTAAAGGTAGCAAGGTTATCCGGGTAAAACCCTATTTTATTACGCGAATTTATTGTTTGCTTCGCTTCCTGTGATTATTATTCCGAGTCCTTAGAAACCTTTATTCGAATTACAAATTCCTTTATTAATTAATAGCTCACCTGTTTAGCTAGAAAAAAAAACTGAACTTAGGAAAAGAATCCAATCGACTAAAGTTGATAAAAACGATGATGGGAGTTGATACGATATCAGGAAAATGTAAACAATGTTTTTTTTTTTTAGTTTACACTTCGTACATAAACATGAAATTTCACTGATAATCAATAATTAATAACGCATCCCCGTGAAAAAGTCGTAAAATGTTTAAAAAAAATGTCACTGTAAAATTTGACGGTTTAATTTTCTGGATGAGCGACATGGGAATAGATTTTTTTTTTAGATAACCTCAATTTTTTGAAAAAAAGGAACGTTGCAGGTTTAGCGTGAAAGATTTTTTTACCGAGCGAATCTTATACGTTAGAAGACTTGACCTCACGGCGGCTCGCGTGCAACTGAGGAAACAGGTACACAACTTTGTATTATAGTAAATGGTCCACAAGTTTAAGATGAAAATTCTCCACTGCCACTATATAGATTCGATCTTTTCATGACAAACTTCATTAAATGTGATAGGTACAATTTTTTTTGTTTGACCAAGAATGAAATGACCATTTATTTACATGTTTTCAAGCTGTCAGGTTTTTTTTAAGGAAGAAAGGGCGGTGAAATTAACCGGGTTGTCGGAAAGGTTTACATAGTCGAGATAATGTCACTGATGTAATATTTTAGTGGGGTAGGGTGTCATTTTTTGACCGATTAATAGTTTATATTGTTTCTGGAGCAGGACCGTAGGTAAGACGAAGAGATGGGGTAATTATTTTGCCCATGACGGGATTAATGCAAGTATTGGGAGCTAGCGGCGGCTTAGCTGAGGCCTTGCAGTAAATTTCGCTGAGGTTTTGATGGCTTTACTTACTCTTACTCAGCTGGCACTACAGGACCTGAAGCCCTACAAAATTCTTCCTCTGACTGCGATCGAAGGCCGTAACCTGCTGTTTAGTTTTCCATTAGGCTGACAACTGTATTCTTATAATAATTAATCTTTATCCCTATTAATCCTTGGATATTTTTAGCACGTGAGAAACTGCCACACACCAAAAACGGCCGATTAATTTTTTTTTCTTTTGTTATCTCTAATGATTTTTCAAGTAATATTTTTCATACTCATTACATAGTATGAATATTAATTATATGCAAGTTCGATAAATCATTTTATAACTGTACTTTGACTACTGTTTGCAACCGTGAAATTGATGGATTTTTTTCCTGCTTGTCGGAAAAATATGTAAATCATTATTTATTTTATAAGTTTTTTTTTTCGAATTCACGTTACGACAAATTAAATAGATATAATAGGGATTTACATAATAATGTAATTGAACCTGTTGTATCGATGTTAAAGTAGCTGTGGCAGTATCTCATTAGGTTATCATTTCCTAATCAAAGCCGCTATCATCATTTGCATTTGGATCTTTTGATATGCTCTCAGGCGACTGAAATTTTTTTTATCTAACACAAAATCTTTTTTTGTTAATTGAATTATATTGGTGTACAATTTAATTTAAGTAGCTTCGAGTTACATGTTTCGTGTGGAGATTAAACTATTCTGAAGCTTCTGAAGCTGAAGCCCGGTCTTCAGTTTAGATCACCGCATAGAAATTTGCGCCTACTTAGTCCTTTTCCAACCCTAAATTTTAGCTCCTGGCGCTTAGTGCTTACCATTGCCAACTAGTTCTTGGCGCCGCTTATGACTCTATAATTCTTTTTAATCCAAAAAGAAATAAAGTTAACAGAACTGCCGCATAATTCATGACGGTCCACATCATAAAATATCAGAAAACGTTTATCAAAGCGATCAGAAGGGGTTATAATTTTATGCGGTCACCACAGTTTAATTACGGAATTCATGCAATTCCAGACAACTTTTTAAATGTTTTGTAATTAAGTTTAAATCCCGTCCATGTTGGAAAAATTTCTAAAATTCCGATATTTATTGATATATCTTAGGGATACCGACTTCAATAAGTTACAACTCATCAATCATTTTATTTAATGTCAGGTACTTAGCATTCTATTATACTAACGTCATATTCAGTCAGTGTTATTATCCTTATGCGTTGATGTGAGCGATTAAGCCCCGTTAAGAAAGTATTCATTATTAGGATTAATTTTGATATTTCGTGTGGATATATATCCGGAGGAATCCGATTATTTGTCATTGATATCCTTGTCATTAATTTTTGTTATCGTTAACTGTGTCTCGGTATTTTAGCCCAACGTGGTATATGATCATATTGCGTTACTTTTGATAATAAAGAAATGATAGAAGAGGTTTTAGTTGAGGCAGAGGGAGGCTCGAGCTAAGTCCATAGTTACTTTTAGCAAAAGTTAACTGAGCCCAACCAACCAACATAAGATTTTAGCAAGCTCCAACTTGGGGCCACAAGCCCCAATCAAGCTTACTAAAGAACTCAGCTTGGGCTGACTTTAAATAATTTCATTAGAGCCTTCGGGGGATTCGGCTAAGCTTGCTAGAGGTTTGGTGGAGAGGCGGAAGCTTGGTCTTGAAGTTAATGAGGAGAAAACGGAATATCTGCACATGGCGAGGATAAGACCTGATGTGATCCCTTTGGACGTTGAAGGGATGAGATTCAAGAATGTTACCAAGTTTCGATATCTGGGATCCATTGTCACCAGCGACAATGATATGGATACGGAAGTCGCTGCAGAGGGGAGGCAGGTGTCTTAATGCTTTAGGCCACATTCTGCGCAGTCGAGTCTTATCTAGGCGAGCCAAAATCATCGCATATAATGCAGTCATCCTCCCAACGGTCACTTATGGCTGTGAGGCTTGACCATCCGTGCACCGAAGAGAAAATAAGGCTTTGCGTAGGATTCTGGGGCCGAAGATGGATCCGTTTACAAAATAAGTAACATTTTTAAAATCCAAAAGAACAAATAATTTTTTTATCTTTTTTTCATTCAGTAAAAACTCAAAAAATTTTTGGTCTATGCCGCGGTTGATGCGGCCTAGTGGCAGGGGCGTCGTTTGGGGGGGGGCTGGCAGGGGCAGTTGCCCCCCCCCCCAAGATTCTGAGATCCCCATAACGAAGTACATTAAAAAAAAGTTTTTGCTCTCCTCAAAAATTTTTTTCTTGTCCCCCCCAAGAATTTTTATGTTTGCCCCCCCCCCCAAGCTGGAGCTGAAACGACGCCCCTGCCTAGTGGGTAGTTAAGCCCTCCGTCAGAAAGATTTAAAGTTTATTCAAGACTAATCAATCTGATGTGATCTGCTGAACAGTTCGAAATGGCTGAACAATGCGATCCTCAATTTTTTTCGACAACCTTTTTAACAAGAGGTTTAAGCTGCGCACGGACTGAGCCTACCAAAGGGCTTATAGCCAGCCCTTACAGCCCCTTCTTCCTTGCAGACTCTTAAAAATTTGGCCATTCGGGATTATAATCATAATCAATATTACATACAAGCTCTGGGCAGATATTCTGTAGTATTATCCCTCGTAATTACACGTATAGAGAGTTATTATGTTAACACCTGGAAGGTACTCATTGAATGTGGTAAACAAATCAAAGAACATGACCCTGGCCTCCAGCATTCCAACAATCATTTCATTTTTTACAATGGACATCGCATTCCTGTAAATTATACTCTCGTTTCAATTCGGTGTAAATAACAAAAAAGGACAATGAATCTAAGTAGTAGAGCCCTACAAGGGCCGAAATTTAGATCGGCCCGGCCCGGCCCGCTCGATTTGGCCCGCGGGCTGGCCCGAGCTTACTAAGTAGGTTATTCTAGCCCTTTGTTCCCATTTTTTATGATCAATACTTTTTGTTTTAATGGAGTTTTCATCCTTCAGTTTTTAAAAAACATGACTCCGCATTTTTTTTATAATGAAAGGTTTCTGCCCTTTTGACGTCCTGATACTTTTTAAAAATTTTCAAAAATAAATTTGGGATGCCGCAACACTTCATTTCTCGACCCAAAGTAAATCATCATATTAAATAAAAACAATTAAAACTGAATGGTTTTTTAAATATTTAGGGTCGACCCTACTCTCGCACACACTATTTTAAGTTAATTACGATTCACTTCATTAGGATTTGACATTTGGTATGTGAAAAGTTAATTATTGTAATAGATTTTAGTTTTCGTTTCTCCCGACTACCTGCTTCCGTTTTTTGAATAGATTTTTTTTTTAAGTACCTGAAACTGGACTTACACTAAGAGACGTAATTTCCTTTTACATATTTGTTTATGTGTTTTGTGTCGCGTCCGACGCCGACACTTGACTTATTGAAAAGGGCAGGTAAAGAGGGATGAGAATAATGGAAACCTCTTAAAACAAGGGTGGGATTTTGGATAAGGGATTTTTTGGGGTTTTTTAAATTCTTTGGTTTTTATGAGCCGTGTCCTGTCAGTGACGGTCGTAGCGTAGAATTGGTGGAGCCGGTGTTTGGGATAAAGAGCCGCGGCCTTCCTAAGGTTTTTAAGATTCTATATTATAACAGTTTGCAGGTCCTCAAACAAGAAAAGTGTACGAATGTATAATTTTTTAAGAATAAATTTAATCTTAGCTTTTGTAAGATTAAATTTTTTTCAATTTTTTATTCTGTTTGAGTTAAGTATTTTACCAATTTTTTTCATTATTTTGCGCCCTATTGCTCTTGCGGTTTTCAAAAATAGAGTAGATGTAATTTTTGCCCAAAAGTTTTATGGATTTTTTGGATAAAAATTAATAACAAAACGGAATCGGTATTTTTTACAGAAAAATGAAACTTTTTGGAGTTAGTTTTTCAATAAAAAAATTTTTACCCGCATTCTAAGAAGACAAGGCTTTTATGTATGAGTCAATAGTTCACCCCATCTTCTTAGAGTGTGAGCCAATTTTTTTAATAAATTAAAACAGCCACCTTAGAGCGCCGCTTCCGGTATTTTTACCCGCGCCCAATAGTTGCGGGGCTGGTCCCAATTTTTTCTCTCTCCTGTGAATCTTCCAACTTTTCGGGCATAACCAAGCAAAATGAAGTTTTATTTTTCTAATAAAAAAAAAATTTTAAAATTTAGGAGCGTGACTTTTTAGTGTTTTATCAGCATTAATTCCATATTATCGTCATTTTTTTTAAAAAGTAAAACAAAATAAAATATTAATAAATATTATTAAAAAATTAAAACAAGGTGCTTACTGTGTATTGTGTTGTGTATGTTGCAGAGACATCTATCATCTTCAACAAGAACCGTCGTGTTGATATTAACGTTCGTGTTGCCCGCCAGAGGAAACTACAGTCTTCATTTCGATAAGGTAAGAAATATTTTTTTAAATTATAATTTTTCTTTTTTCGAAAAATGATTTTTAAGCACAACCTAGAGGCTGGAAAGTGTTGATCTACCCCTGTTCCGAAATAGTTTTACTAAGTTCTCACTTTTACTTAAGTCTTGCTCCCCTTCCAATTTTTCGTTAGTGTTTTCAAAAATTAAAGTCATTAATAGTTATCAAATTTTCAGAATTTTTTTTGGTAGCCTTTGTTGGTGGAGAATTTTCAGTTGACTCTATGATTCCAAAAATTATTTTTGATTGTAATTTTTTAGGTCTTGTCTTTTAATATTTTTTACAAAAAAAATCTCGAAATGTCTCTTTTTCACTTGCTTTGGCTTTTGCGGTCTGAAGGTCCCTCGATTTGTCTACTTTGTTCAGACAACCCTCAATGGTCCTAGCTTGAGCTTTTGGAGTTTAGTGTAGTTCGAGCTTGTATTGGCTGCAGCGACCTGCTGGAGATTGCTTCTGCACCAAGTAAATCAGCAGATTGACAGGTATTATGAGTTTGACTTGGACCCAATAAGGCCTTGACTTTCTTAACCCGCTGGTGCAGACATAAAAGAATTTCAATCTACCATTGTTTAAGTATCGCTCTTAAATTGAAAAAGAAAAAATAATAGCGAGAAATATTATTTTGAAATTTATTTTTGTAATAATCTCAGGATTGATCCTTTAAAAGAGGGAGGTTAGGGATCAGCGCAAATTCCGTACATTTCAGTGAGATTCCAGGATTAATTCTCCTGTTCTGTGAATATTTAAATAATTTTTTCAGCAATTTGAAAAATTATCTTGAAAATCCCAAAAAAATTTCATAAATTAAAAAAAGAAAAAGTGTTACCAGCTGAAAAAAAATCTTATTTCATTGCCATTGCAAAAATTTCTAGTAAAAACCAATGTAAACTTTTTGGCACATTTCTTAAAAATCCTGTCGAATTTTTTCTGGCCCCAAAATCCGACTAAAAGAATTACTTTGAAAATATTGCAAAGGTGATTCGATTGTAATTTTTTATATCTAGCAAATTTTCAATCGACGTTAAAATCGACACGGCTACAGAGATTAACTTCAATCGAGGAAGGGGAAAAGCATGAAGTAGAATATAGGATTTCGATACCTGCCCTTTGTTAAAAGATTTCTGGGAAAGCCTTTGTTTTTCCTTTGTTGACTCCACAATCACATACATGATTTATTTTCGGATTTTCGATCATTACCGATCGAGTGATTTTCGGTACTTCCCGTTTTTCCTTTGTTCTCTGTCATGCTAAGCTTAACGTGTCATCGTTTCTGTCATGTTGTCAGATCTACTGATTATGGACGAATTCAGATTTTACATGGGGATTCTTCTACACGTGAAATAATACGCATATTCGATCGTTTGATTCTGTTTTTTTTTCCTTGTGCTATTATTTTTCGGATGGGATGTACGTTTCCCTTTTTCATATGGCGGATATAAAATTCTATGTGAGGAATTTTCCCCGTTTTCACGATAATACCTGGCTTGCAATTTCTGCCATTATATAGGAAAGAGATTATTACCTCAAAGCCCCTACGTTCTGCGTCCATGTAAAATGATTATTTTTTAATTTTCGTTCGATCTCCATTGATGACAAAATGTCACTCCGAATTACTTTGTATTACAGAAAAACAGGCTGTTTATTTTTTTTTTTCCCTCTCGCACCGATAAGCCATTCACTAAAACGGGGGACAATATGCATTTTCCAATATTTTTTTTTATTGTTTAGCAGTGGCGTGTTTTTGAATCCTGATTCGAAGCATTCGGGGAATATTTCAAGGATTTAAGGTATCGTCCCTTGATCGTCGAATTTTGAGTTTTCGAGAATTTCCTCGACAGCGACTCTAACGATTCTTTTTATTTTTTGTGTGGAGATACCTGACTATGGTTGGAACAACTTTTCCCTTTGGCATTTTTTCGTGAAAATTAGCTTTCTCCGGGAAATTTGGAAAAACCGAAAATTTTTTAAGTTTTACGGACAGCGCCGACATGGAATCCGATTTCGACTAATAAATTTTCAAATTTTTGGTTAGTTTTTTAATTTGAGGACCGCTTGCCTAATTTACGGCTTGGGCAGGACAAAATTAAGGTCAAATTTTAAGTTTTCGAGATTTTTTTTCAAAAACGGCTCTACAAATTTTTCTTATTTTTTGTGTGAAGATACCTGACCCTGTTTAGAACAACTTTTCTCTTTGGCATTTTTTTGTGAAAATTAGCTTTCTCCTGGAAATTAGGAAAAACCGAAAATTCTTAAATTTTACGGACAGCGCCGACATTTATTTATTCATTATTACAAAATTTGTGACCGGGAGTGTCGATCAGAAGGTGGGGTGGTGGAGCCAAGCCGTTACATGCCATCAATGAGTGCTACACTGAGAGGTGAATTCATCAAGTTTATAGAACTCTCGCCCCCACCAAGTAATTTTTAAGCAATTTCTTAAAGTGACTTTCCCTTTTTTATATTTTTAATTCGCTAGGCAGGCGATTAAAGTAATTTAACCCCGCATAATTAACATTGCTTTTAAGAATTTCGAGCCTGCAACTGAGTAAATAAAAATCAGCCGCCTGCCTAGTTACTCTACAATGGTAATCCCCCACAGTAATTCCCTGCCCCACTCGCAAAACATGAAAAATTGAGTCAAATAAGTATAGGCTTGGCACAGTAAGTAGATCATACCTGGCGAATACTGACCTACAGGACTCTTCTGGAGTACAAAAACCCTATTCAGATTAAACTCAGCCCTTCACCCCCCGCATATTGGTAACCCAAACCCGACTAAAAACAGATTGTGTTAGACAGGCAATAAAATGCTAGTATCACAGAATCTGGAAAAATTACGCAACAAAAAGATAGTTGAGTTTAATTTACTACACAAAGCATCCACGTGGTAATCCCAATTTAAATTCCCGTCTACCAGCAGACCCAAGAAGCGTACCACTGAGGTCCTTTCCAAGGTTTCATCCCCAAACTTGATGGTTTGGTCAAGGGCAGGCTTATTTTTTGTGCGAAATAGCACGTACTTAGACTTGCTGTAATTAACAGCAAGACCATTATTCCTTAATCATTGATTCACACATGGACCTCGGACCTTGCATGTGTGAATCAATGATTAAGGAATAATGGTCTTGCTGTTAATTGAGCGATTCGATTTTTCAAATCTGTCGCTTTGTAAAACTTATTTTGACATTTTGAACAATTCCATTTTCGGATGAGATTTTCCCTTTCATGGATATTTTTTTGGTGCCGCAACAAGTTGTGCTTATTAGAAAATTTTAGATTACAAAATTTGCAAATATTGCTAAATCCCGATAATCCCGATTGCCTAAAAATTAACAATTCATAATAATTTTACTATTTAAGAAACAACTTACATTCCAAAGGAATTAACATTTTTTGGTTTCTTTTTTCTTCTTCTTCACAACAAAAACCTCAGATCCAGTTGAATCACTTTCACTCGAAATTTCGTCCATTTTTGTTTTGTGTTGGTAAATAGTTAAATTAGCAAGGTTTGCAGAAGACTTGTACTCTATACCCCCGAGAATCGAAGCCAAAATCGCTAAATTGGTGTCGTCGGCATACAGAGTTAGCGTACCATAAGTCGGCTGTTCGACCAAATCATTAATAAATAAATTGAATAGTAGGGGCCAAGGATGGATCCCTGGGGCTCCCCATGCATAACTTTTTGGCACTGCGATTTTTGCCCATGCAGAACCACAAATTGATTTCTACATGGGATCTGATTTCGACTAATTAATGGTCTGAGATTTCAAATTTTCGGTGCAAACCCCCCCCCCCCCCCCCTCCCCTCCCTTATTTAGTGCAGCAAAGCTACACCCTGACAGCGAGAAACTGAGTGGTCCTTTTAAGACTGCTATTCCGCAATTATAAAAATATTTTGCCTTAAAAAACTTGTTCGATTAAAATTTATCAAAAAAAATTCTTTTAATTAAAAAAATTTATCAAGATATTTTTTTGGCAAGAAAAATCTATCATCCAAAGATTCGTTCAACAAGAATTAGTCTGGATTAGAGATTAGTAATTGTTATCACGAGTGTGTTTAGTTGTCTTTACGAAACGTTTGGAAAGGCTCGGGGACTTCTATCACTTTTAGTAACCAGCGCCGAATTACTTTTCTTCGTGTAGACACACCATCCGCTTAAGTCTAGGCTAGCCGCCTAAACATGATCACACCATTAATAAGAACCTGATGAGTTAGACGTACTCCTACTATTTTATAATGCATGTCACTTTTCATAACTAATGTTTAACTCGAACTGAATTCTGATTGTTTTTGCAAAAACAAAAAAGGGGGGAAAACTGAATTTAATCACTGAAAATTAAAATTCAGTAGACGATTGAAAATTGACTTACACGGTATGACGCCCCTGAATTAACAAAGCATCAAATCATATTACAAATAATTATGTTTTTATTAATTCATAATCCGGAACAAAAATACTAGGAAGCAGTGAAATGGATAGGACGGCTCATACGTCCGATAAACGTCTGCGAATCATTTTACAATGCGTTTACCTTCCAGCCTTTTGATAATCCTACTTCTCAGTGGTTTTCCCCGCTTTAAGCTGGTTTGAAAACAATAATTAAACAAAAAATTGAACTGGATAAACACTTTCCCCGGATTAGCTTACGCCCGGTATTAATGTAACCATATTTGGATGTATTTAATTTTTCATTTGTTTTTGGTCTCTTTGTCGATTTTCGCCCTTTTGTGTATTTTCGGACGATCGTTAACGCTTTGATATAAGTTAATCACTCGGATAATATCAGAGGATGCAGTTAGGGGAGGAAATAATTTTTTTTAGCTCTTTGACAATTTTTTTTTTTTTTTTTTCGTAAAACGAATCTTTTATTAAAAAACATTCATTAAGTTTAGGGTTTCGGGTGGTTAAGGTAAAGGAGATAAACGGTAACTAAAATGTTTTAATAATATTTTTTTTAAATTGAAACCCATGAAAACGACGGAGGAGGTGATATATGGGGGGGAGAAACGACGCGATAAAAAATCTACTGCAAATTGGATTTTGTAACGCTTTACTGGTTAGAGGCTTATGTATATTTCAGTATCTCAATTTGAAATAACTATTTACTTTGACCCTCAGACAGAGGAATTTTTTCTCGCAGATTAGAAAACGGTCCTTTTTTTTTTTTTTAACAAATACGGGGAATGGTGTAATCGAGTTCAATTTTTAATCTTGAGGGACGGATTTAATCGGCGGTTATTTTGGCTCTGGGAAATATTGGTTTTTGTGAGTTAGTCAGGCGCAGGCGGTGGGGAGAAATAATATCGCCTTTGAATATTTCTCGGTTTTCACCGCTTCATGACCTACCTGAAGATTAAATCGTTCATTGTCCTGATTTTAATCAGAAGCTTGTTTTAATTTTAAAAAGATTTTTTCGACAAGAAAATATTATCAAAAGCTTTGTTTGACTAGAAAAAATTATTGAAAGATTTGTTCAACTAAATAGAATTATGAAAAGATTTGTTCGACTAAATAGAATTATGAAAAGATTTGTTCGAAAAGAAAACATTATCAAAAGATTTGTTTGACTAACAAAAATTATTGAAAGATTTGTTCGATTAACAAAAATTATTGAAATATTTGTTCGATTAACAAAAATTATTGAAATATTTGTTTGACTAACAAAAATTATTGAAAGATTTGTTCGACTAAAAAGAATTATGAAAATATTTGTTTGACAAGAAAACATTATCAAAAGATTTGTTTGACTAACAAAAATTATTGAAAGACTTGTTCGACTAACAAAAATTATTGAAAGATTTGTTCGGCTAACAAAAATTATTGAAAGATTTGTTCGACTAACAAAAATTATTGAAAGATTTATTCAACTAATAAAAATTATTGAAAGATTTGTTCGACTAGCAAAAATTATTGAAAGATTTGTTCAACTAACAAAAATTATTGAAAGATTTGTTCGACTAACAAAAATTATTGAGAGATTTGTTCGACTAACAAAAATTATTGAAAGATTTGTTCGACTAAAATAAATGACTGAAGGATTTGTTCGACTAGAAAAAATTATTAAAATATTTGTTCGACTAGGAAAAATTATTGAAAGATTTGTTTGACAAGAAAACATTATAAAAAGATTTGTTCGACTAAGAAAAAAAAATAAAAAGATTTCTTTAATAGAATAAATTATCAGAAAATTTGTTCGGTATGAAAGAATTATTACAAGATTTGTTCGACAAGAAAGAATTATTGAATGATCTTTTCAACTAGGTTTAAAAAAAATTATTTTTACAAAAATCTTGACGGCGCCGTTATAAATTCTTGAAAGGATTCCCGCTCTTTTTCTAGGTCTTTAGCGTCTTCTGATTTTAAATTAGAAATATATGGAAAATAAACATACGTGTTAATCAATTAAGCATGAGAGAATCCCCCGAAGAGCAGTTTAGTTTAGAAAAAAAAAATTGCTCACAATACAAAGGTCTTGTAACGCGTCCCTTATGTCCCATTCGATTCAATGATGAGCTTTCTATCCAAATGTAAAATATAAGTTCCCGAATAGATTAATAGGGAGGAGTTTTTATCCCGTAATGTGTTAAGTTTTTATCGGGCGGTGAAATCGTGAGATTCGTCTATGAATTCCCAGATGGGAGCTCCATACCAGGATCTCATCTTATTTCGGGGAAGAATCGCTCTTGAAGGTTATCAGCCTTAGAGGGAAGAACGGGAAAATATTAGATGTCACATCGAGTGAGAGATTTACAACAGTATATAGTTCATCTTCAACCAAACAGTTAAGACAACACATACGCAGGAGGAAGGAGAGGAAGAAAAAAAAAGAAGAAGAAAAAAAAAAAAGGAAGACGAAACGACATTTTTCCTCGGTGATGCATGGGAGGGAAATTCGTCACTGAGCTGTCTGGAACTCAATAAAAAGCAAGATATAAATTACAGGGTGAGAAATTGGACTTTGAATAAGTGGTAAAGACGTCAAGAGTCTCTCCAGGGGATGAATACCAACACATTACTTTCTGTGTTAAAAAGAGTATTTTACAGTTTAAAATCTGACTTTAAAAATGTCGTTTTTTTTTGTATAGATGAACGGAAAAGATCTTGTGAAAAATCTATAGGTTTCGACTGAGATGTATAACTTTTGTCCAGTGGAAGAAAGGTTACTGATTGGTTTTTATGGGTATTTGCATTTGGTGTTGGGTTTGTGGAGTTTTTCTTCGGTGGAAAAAAGTTTAGGGTTTAAGCGAGATTGCTGAAGGTTTTAAAGAGCGCAGGACAACGCTGGATAATCGAGTAATATTCTCCTCCAGTGGAAATGGCATTATCAATCCAGTAAAAGCCATATCGAGTGGTCAATAAAAAATCCAGTTACCTCCTAGTTCTGCAATTTCATTCAGCAGGTTGTAATGGCTACCGCAAAGATATAGAATAGCCTCAACGAGCCTGAGAGAGCCTACAATGGATTCGCCAAGACATTCAGCAGACTCCAGTAAACCAGCTAAAACGTTAGCGGGAAAAACTAGTGGCAGTTTTCGGCCCTTTCCTTTTATTACAACAAGCCCCTAATCTGTCCTCTTAAAAAAATTCTTGCCTCTGGAAAAAATATTGCAAGAAAACAATTTAACCGCGCCTACTGTTGGAAATCCTTAAATTCATCTTCCTAATATCAATCTTTTTGTAACCCTTCCGTCACCCACAGAAGACCATGGCATCACGTATACTCTGTCCAATTAAAATCCTCTTGGTTAATGGTTGTTTTTGTCATTTTAAAAACGTCTTTTCTTGAAAAAAAATTACTCTAATTATTTCTTTTCCGTTTTTTTTTATTTTCGAATTCTTTCCCGTTATTAACCGTTTTTTTTTCTCCTAACTTATTAGCTGGGAGGGAAAAAAGAAAATTTTGAAAAATCGTCATTACTTTTAACGTCTTCTGTTTCTTGTTTTTCCTCAGATGAATCCAGATGACTTTTGCCCATTATTTTTTTTGTTCGTCTTTATTTTTCTAATCCTTCACTCAAAATAATCAAGATATAACGGTCTCTTTTTTTTTTTTTTCGATTCGTACGGTTTTCACCACCTGAAAAATGAAATATAAAGAGGAAAAGTGAGTTAACGAATAAGCGGGCTATTGGAATAACGCAAGATTTATGTCTGGAAGGCAATGTTCAGCGGTTGGATTTATGAACCTCCAGAGCTAATACTACAATGCACATAGAATAATGGAATATTTTAGAAAGTTAATTTCCATGGGGGCACTGGGGAGATATGAATCAAACTTGCCGCTCCCTATATCGTTTTATACACCAAGAAGATTCCGATTATTTTAAGAAAATAAACTCTCATATTTTGTTTTTATCCGGGAAAACTGACATTTTTTCCTTTTTTGTAATATTTTGTCTTTGGGAATTTTTTTTTTTTCGGTGGAAGCGAATTTGTGAAATCAAAAAAGGAATTTTTTTTGTAATTACGAAAGATGGGGGATTGAAGGAAAGGAAGGTAAAGTGAAGGATTATAAAAACGAGGGGTGAATTAAGTCACGTTGATATCATCAAGGTGATAGCTAAAGCGAGAGACCGCGACGAGGTGACAATTTGTCACATCAACTCTCTGGGTTAAACCACATGGTATTAAAATTTTCATCCTGGAAGCTGTGAATGTTTAATTTGACGAATCGAGGAGATGATTTGTCTTTGAAAATGATGAGATGGCAAAGAAGTAAAATGGAGCAGAAGTTGAGGCAGATGAAGAAATTTTTATGAAAAATTATTCAATGATATGTTCGACTTGCAAAAATTATTCAATGATTTGTTTGACTTGCAAAAATTATTCAGTGATTTGTTCAACAAGAAAGAATTATCAAAAGATTTGTTCAACAAGAATCATCAATTGAAAAGATTTGTTCAACAAGAATCATCAATTGAAAAGATTTGTTCAACAAGAATCATCAATTGAAAAGATTTGTTCAACAAGAATCATCAATTGAAAAGATTTGTTCAACAAGAATCATCAATTGAAAAGATTTGTTCAACAAGAATCATCAATTGAAAAGATTTGTTCAACAAGAATCATCAATTGAAAAGATTTGTTCAACAAGAATCATCAATTGAAAAGATTTGTTCAACAAGAATCATCAATTGAAAAGATTTGTTCAACAAGAAAGAATTATCAAAAGATTTGTTCAACAAGAAAGAATTATCAAAAGATTTGTTCAACAAAAATCATCAATTGAAAAAATTTGTTCAACAAGAATCATCAAAAGATTTGTTCAACAAAAATCATCAATTGAAAAAATTTGTTCAACAAGAATCATCAAAAGATTTGTTCAACAAGAAAGAATTATCAAAAGATTTGTTCAACAAGAAAGAATTATCAAAAGATTTGTTCAACAAGAAAAAATTATCAAAAGATTTGTTTAACAAGAAAAATTTATCAAATGACTTGATCGACAAGACAAAGTAATCAAGAGTATATTAAAAATTCTCATTTCCCTTTTTCATATCAATAATAATTTAATTTTATTATTGAAATTGATTTATGGGCCATAATACTGAATCGCTATAAAACAAAAAAGCGGATCGTAATGATACAAGTCGAAATTTAACGTTTGGAAGCTCTCTCAACCGCTCTGGGAGCTTTTACGAATTCAAGGTATTTTGAATACCTGAGGGAACCATTCTGCCCATCCCTGAAAAGAAAAAAAAACCCATTCTCAATGCTACTATGAAAATTACAGGGAGACGTAAAACGCCATGGCTCATAAAACTGGGAATCGAAGATGTCGTCTCAAAACTGAGAAAATATATCATATAGATTTCTTAGATAAAAGATTGGTTAGAAAAAAAATTTTATCTTTTTCTTCTCTTCGAATTTTTATTCGTGGGCTTTTTGAATATTCAGGGGACATTTATTCAAATGTATCGGGAGAGAGGTAGAAAATAGGATTCCGGCAGGATAAGAAGATCTTGTTGGAAGGAAAGTTTAGCATGGAGGAAAAATTTTTATTTACGTTTAACGGCATAAGGAAACAAAATTTTATAGTTTGACTTTGTGGACACGTTTTCGATAGGAATATCGTCAGCCGTCGTTTTAAGGATTCTCGGGGGATAAATTCACTTTAAAAAGCAAAAGTGCTTCGGTTTCCACGGTGCGGCACTAAGCGACGTGTTCTTTACTCTACGTGACCATCTTCCAATCGTTTTATTATAGGACGAATGCGATACCACCCCTAATATATCCTTTTTTTATGATATTTTTTTCGTAAGGCAATCCTTTATGTGTGTGCAAATATTAAAAAAAAAAACAAAAGGGGAAAAAGTTTTTAAATTTTAATAATTAATACGTTAAAATTGAAGTAGATCAAAACGCCATTTTTTTCCCTTTTTCGTTTTCCCCGTGGCATGAAAACCGGAAATGCATCGAGAGTTAGGCGTGGCCAATCGCGTGTGACGACAAGAGCGAGGCTCAGATTCCCTCCCGTGATACGCTAATACGGTGTACATCTTTCACAATACTCAGATTTGTTAACTGATAAAACGGAACTCACTTTTCATTTGACTAATGGATGATATTACTTGGAAAATTTACATAATATTACTCTTACACGAGAATTAAATATTTAGATAAATTCGGTCATTATATTCAATTGGGAGTCATTTATTTAGGGGAAAAAATATGAGTGATCGATTCGGATGATATCGTTAATTGAAAAGTATTCTGCAGGTGGAAGGTTGGTTTTGGTCGCTGCTGGACGCAGGCAGGAGCCTGGAGGATGTGCCTTTCTAAAAATTGAGTCAACTGGAGACTTAACGGCTGTTTTCAAAGTTAATAACGACATCGAGGGACCATTTTCGAGACCAGCGCCGTCTAGTAGTCATCGCAAAAAAGTTTTATTGCTGCTGGACGCAGGCAGCAGCCTGGAGGATTTAGCTTTTTAAAAATTGAGTCAACTGGAGACTTAATGGCTGTTTCCAAAGTTAAAAGCGACATCTAGGGACCATTCATGAGACTAGCGCCGCCTAGTTGTCATCTCAAAAAAGTTTTACTGCTGCATCGCATTAAATACTTATCAGTAACCGCTGCCACCAGTTGCAAATGTGACTCAAGGAACAGCTGATAGCTCAAGAATCTGCAAGATTAGAAATTGTTCAGCGGCCTCAAAGGTAGAATTGATATGATGATCACCAACCAATGGCTTCCTCTTCCCGTTTGTAGCGGCCATCTTCTTTTTTGGGAAGTATGAGTCATTAGCGCCAAGAATGCAAAAACGTGCTTGAAGATTCCTTGAGAGGACTTCCTACCTCCTTCATTTGATTCGCTTTCCCTAAACTTTTCCAGTGTCCCAGATTACCGAATCCACATTAAACATACTTTTCTGGCCATGATTATCATAGTTTGTTGAGCCTGAAAGAAAAATAGCAATCTATCATCGTGCAACGACAGGGGAACAACTTCCCACAGTCGATATCATGTTTAAAAATTCATAAGACAAGCCGGACAGATTGACATACTCTTCATGTGGGAATCTCAGGAGCCTTAACTTTCGATTTCTTTGTGTTTTTTTTTTTTTTTCGTTCGAACATTTTCGACAGGATATACATTATTGAGAAGGGAATTTCACGCATGAATTTTTGTGAGAGATTAAAGTCTACTTTGAAAATTTTTGAGTTTAATAGGAAAAACAATGATGAGGAAAAAAGTATTGTATCGAAATCCACCGAAAAGACGATAAATATGATTAAAGAAGATACATGTGATGTGAAACGCGATAAGATGTCAGGATAGAGCGATCACTCCACTGGGAGTAGACATCTTCCCGGGACTTGGGATATGTTATTAGTATGTAAACACAAACATAAAAGACCAAGGTGTGGTGGTTTTGTAATTTCCACAATCTTAGGTTTAAATAATTGCAACTTGTTAAACGGGGTTTGAGGATGTTGTAAGTAAATTTTGGCGGCTGCATATAAGAGGTAAAGAGTACTAGCTCTGTATGTTAAGAATTCTAAAGTTCAAAAAAAAATTTTATGCTTTCAGTGTTTTCAAATTTGGTAAAAAAAAATTATCAAAAGATATTTTCAACAAAAAAAGTAATGGGCAAATTTTCTTTTCCTCCTTTTCCCCTTTAGACGTTGAACAAAAGTCACGACTTCCCCAATCCTTTCTTTTTTAATCTAAGATGAAATAAAAGCGAAACTATTAAAATTAGCTTGTGGAGTTCCAGGATTTTAATAACAGGGTGGGATATGACGCGGTGAAGAAAAAGCCATAATTCACGTTTCTAATAATCTGATTTGAGAGAGAAGCGAAAGAGAGAAAAAGGAGAAAAGTAGGAAGAGGCATAATGAACGCCTAAGCACGAAGCTAGCAAGGGAAAGTATTTATGAACACAAAAGTATGTAATAATCTGACTCCCCGGGCATTCTAGATTTAATTTCGGGACTGATTTCGCACAGTTAATCACCCGGCCCTGCATTCCAGTGTCGTCCTTGTCGTGAGCCCGTTTGCTTCCATTCCCCTTCCTATAGAAAACGCTCGCCCATTCTCTCTCTTAACATACCGAACGCTTCATGCAATCCCGATTCTCATATATGGAGTTTCGTTTTGATGGATGGTTTTTTTTTTTTTTTTACTCTCTTCGTTAATCGATTGTCAGTTCTTTTGTCCTAATTTTCGCCTCCCGAAAAAAAATTCTGTCGGAGTTCTCTGCTTTTGCATTCCGGAGAGTGTATAAGATCCGCATTTAACTTTGAACTTTATGAAATCACGAAATGCGTTCGAACAGACCGTAAAGCAAAATGGAGTAATATTCTTTTTACTGTCCCGTGTAGTGTTCGGATTTCTGGTAGGAATGTCGGGTCATGTGACATTCCAGAACTGGAATTCCAGCTTTTATTTTCCTTGCTATAGTAGTCAGATTCATTTCTTTTCTCTTTTTTTTCCCCGCCCTTTCGGGCATTTTTATTTTTCGAAGATTCAACGAGGATATATAATAAAATTAAAATAATACCAAAAAAAAAAAGGAAACGAAAGTGGATTTGAAAACGATCCGATATCAAAGGAATAAGGGATTATAGAGGGAATAGTGTACAAAATTCAAATTCTAAAGCAAAAAAATATTTATTTTCGGAAAAGCAGTTTCTTTTGAATGTAAATGAGGTTGAGTTTAAAGTAAAGCAAGAACTTAAAATAACATCGCTGACATAAAATAAATACGATTCATAGCTTGCCTAAATCCCTCTATCCCTTTGAATTATACTTGGAGAAAAGACTCCTCTTTTTATCTCATCTGTTGTGGAAGCCACAATACAATGGATTTGCTCCCGGTCATTCTGGCCCCTCAGTGTAACATCTCCCCGAGGTCCCTTCTCGAACCACGACTACCGGGTCGATTTACTTTTATTCCTAATTTAAAAACTTCCCCCTTAAGAAAAATTCATCCCCATTTTCCCTTTGCCCTTTTCGTCCTTTCTTTTTAGGATCCGCGGGGTCTCTAATGAAACAATTCCACATGATAAAACTTTATCCCGGCGCTTTTGAAAACGGGTTTAGCACATACGATTGAAAAACACAAAGGATTAGACTACGACTTGAGGGAGTGACTCTGAGTTTTCACGGTTTTTATCACGTTTTCCGTCCCGCTTTTCCAATGGAAAAACCTCCTCATTACTTGTTTTGGGAAGTGATGTGTGTTTCGTGTTATCAACTCTGCTCTTTTCGCCTTTTTATATTTATGTTCGGTTGAGGATGGTGTCCGGTTAATTTCTTCGGATTGCCTGAAGGGGTTAAGGTCACCATTACAGAATTTTTGAGTGCAAGAGGAATCTTTGACCAGATCCAGTAGAATTAAGTGAGCTCAATAAGACGATAACAAGTTTGGCAGACATTGAATCGTTTTGGCTTGGGAAGACTTGAAATTTATGGCACGGAGACATCAGATTAAATTTTTGGTAAAGCTTGAGGAAGAGATTTTTGGTTGAGCAGAGATCAAACTTGGCCCTGTTTCCAGAAAGAGTTTTTTTTGTCACGTGTAGTAAAAATTTTTTTTGTGGTGCAAATAATTTTTGTGGTTTTGCAATATTTTTTCTTGAAGAAATTGGTTAAACCAGAAAAATTATGGAATTATTTGTTCGACCACTGAACATTATTAAAAGAATTGTTCGACTACAAAAAATGATCTATAGATTTGTTCGACTAGAAAAAATGATCAAGAGATTTGTTCGACTACAAAAAATGATCAAGAGATTTGTTCGACTACAAAAAATGATCAATATATTTGTTCGACTACAAAAAATGATCAATAGATTTGTTCGACTACAAAAAATGATCAATAGATTTGTTCGACTACAAAAAATGATCAAGAGATTTGTTCGACTACAAAAAATGATCAAGAGATTTGTTCCACTTCAAAAAATGATCATGAGATTTGTTCGACTACGAAAAATGGTCAAAAGTTTTGTTCAATAAGAAAAAATTATCAATAGATTTGTAGTAGAAGAAAAAATTCTGAAAAAATTGCTCAAAACAAAAAATTTAAAATTGTTCTTGTTTTCATTTAGCTTTGCATGCTGTCAACAATTTAAAACAAGACGAACACATTTCTTGCTTTAGTTACGCTCAGCCTTGAAATCCGTCTAATCAAAATTCAATCACGATTTTGAACTGATTTGAATCCTGCTCTCGTCCTTTAATTTTCAGTAGTCGATGTCGCGTATAAAAAGAAAAAGGAACAAACAAAGCGTTATAAACGGATAAGCAGATCAATTAGCCGTTTAAATTAATCTTGACAGAGGAACTTTTATTGTCGAGAGGGTGAGGTTAACGATCTCTTTACTTTCTAGGGGTTGAGTCACTCCCATCTTTTCATTTCAAGTCCAAACATATAAATCAATTTGTCTGTAGATATTTGCAAAAATTCAGGAAAGGAAAATTGGACAATGCTTTAGGTTAATAGGGTTATTATTTAAATATTTAAGAAAATTTTCTCCATTGGGGAGGGGAAATACTCTCGACCGTTGAGGAGGCAGAACGAAAAATTCTTAAGGGGGCAATAGTTTTCTCCTGATTTCCATCAGATTGCGCCTCTGATTTTTTTTGGGCCGCTGGCCTGTCTCCGGTCCTGAATCCTCAGTAAAAATTTTTATATTTGATATCTGCATCTTAGAAATAAGTGAAAGAAAATTTTTAAGGGTCGCGTAAGTGAGGGACAACATTAGTAGACAGTTACATATGTAACAGGAAACTCCCTTTGAGACTTTAGTGAAAGTTCGGGTCAGCTATATGGCACCTTTCAAAAAGTTAGCATTCTTTTCCGTGAGCTCGGAAGAAATTCAATTTATGTAGTAACGTTTTTTTGTTCAAAGACCTCTATTACCTAAGCGGATAAGAGGAAAAAGTGGAGCATGGTAAGACTAAAACTTGATAGTTCTCTCAGGGAAAATGGAAACGAGGGAAACTATGATTACGAATTATTAATCGACTGGTCGAGACTTGAATTTTCGTTTCTCCGCAACTTATTTTGACACATTTTTTTTACTCTCTCTCTCTCTTTCCGGCGCTTGTTTGTTGAAGGGGAAACTCCATATATTTCAATAAAAACACTATGAAAATATAAAGTTAGTCACAACGGGATTAAAGAAAAAAAAAACGGACTGTTTTGACTTTTGTTTTGGGACTGTCCATCTTGTATGTAAATTTTATATAAAATATTCCGTCGGACTTTTCCTCATTTCCCAGCGGCGATTCTTTTTAACATTTACATTTTCTTGTCGGTTAGTTTTACACGATCAATATTTCGAATTATAGCTACAAAAAAAAAAATTTCAGCGATTGTTTTTTTTTTTTTTTGAGAGAGATAAAAAGCCGAGTGCAAATGGGCAAGAAAGGAGACATAAAAAGCAAGCAGAGGCTAAACGGATGCTGAGGTCGAGGGTTAAAAGACCGGGGAGGGTGGATAAATAGTGGTTTGAGGGGACCAGGGCCACGGCCATGAGACAAGTCACAAGGGGCCACGTCTCCCTATAAATATCATATGCTGTAATTTCACAAATGGATCTTTGCATATTCCGCCTTCTATCTCGCCTTTTTATTCCCACTTTTCACTAATTTACGAATATATTTACAAAAGGATTTCGCTTTTGTGCTTTGTTTTCCTTCTTTTTTTTTTACTCTTCCCCCTGAGAAGACGTTACAGGGTGGATGGAAAGTCAAAACGGGAAAATTAGACTGAAAGAATAATCAGGGTCTTGCGGGTTTTAAATAATGAAGATAAAGTTCCGGGTCAGGCAGACAAAATCACCGGTGAATCTGAATCACCCCCCGTGAAAAGTGAATGTGTTATCTAATTTGGAGATTGTAATCACTGACACACCGCAGTGGAAATTCCATTTGCAGAGCTAACCTAATGGGTTTCCTCGAGGGATTTAAAATTTCTCTTGTTTTAGCATCAAGCGCAAGACATTTTCCACTTTTTAACTACTTTTCCTGCGTTCGCCCTAGGTCAGCTTTTTAAAATTTCTCCCATTTATACGTTCGCAGCCCGAAGCGACAAAAAAACTGAAAAAACTAAATGATGATGATAAAAAAAAAAGAAGGAAAATTCGTGATTGGATAAAACGTAGGAACATCACGTAGGAAAAAAGCTTGATCCAATAAAAAAGAGAATCGTGGAAAATTAAAGCAAAGCTGGTCAGGATTCGAAGCCTTGTTCTTGTAAATCCCGCTGCTTCCGATATTTCCCCCTTTCCCCCCCTCTTTGCCACTCTCATCTGGCCCCCCCTTTGTTCTTCAACGTTCAACCTTTCAATCCCCTTAACGCTGACCATTCATTTATTGACCTCTCATACATTTATCATACTCATCGCACCCGCGTAACAACGTCACGAGATCCCTTAACATCCTTTTCCGTTTGATGCCCTTTTTCCATTTTATTTTTATCACTTTGTTTTTTCGAAAATTTCCTTTTACATTTTTCATTTGTTTTCGAAGGGATTCATCCAGACCAGGGAAAAAATACGGATTGCTGCTGTTCCCAGTTCAAATTCAAATCAGAAAATTAATATCGACTGTGAGAGATCCTTTTTTTTTTTGCTTGTGCTACCTCTCTCCTTTTCTCTTGGGGATGTATCCTGAAAGCTTAAAACGGTGAATATTTTTTTTTCTCCGGTTTTTTATTTTTGTAGATGTTTTTTGAGGTTCTTTTTCCTATTTAGAAGAAGTTCGGGGATGTTTTGCCAATTTGTTTTTCCTTTGCAAATAGTTTGATTCCAAACGTATGTAGAAATTTTGTTAAGGGAGATTTTAAAAAAATGAATGGTTGGTTTGGTTTATAACGAAATAAATAATTTTGACCATGTTTGGCCAAAACTATAGACTAGCGGGGTCCATAACCAGTACGTTCCGATTTTTTTGCAGTTTACATCCGCTGCCACCAGAAAAAAATTTAAAATGGCGGATACATTTTAGTACAGTCATTGGAAAGTTGACAAAATTAGTACACAATTTTTTTTCTTCGGAATTATGTTTGTTTAGTCATATTGTATGTCATTCTAAAAGTCCTGATGAATCCGGTGTGTGCGTTGGCCGCCATCTTGAAAAAATGGCGGCACGAAGGGTTCCGCGCGCGGTTTTCCGCCTATATCTCCGTAAATACTGGTCGGAGGTAAAAAACTCATAATCAAAATGAAAGAGCATAAAATTTCCTACGAAACCATGTAATTAGTTTTTTGATATCATGAGGCAGTAAGTTTAAAAAAATTAATAAAGAAAACATTAATTGTTTTTAGATGCGAAAAAGTCGATTTGACACTTGGGTTCATTTTTTATCGTATAAATATGACTAATTGCCACTTTTAATATGCAAGTACTACTGTAAGCAGTGGCGTAACAACCACCCCGCTGTCGTGGGGGGCCCGAGGGTCAAAGAAGCCCCCGGTATTAACGCAAGAGAGTAATTTTTCTAAATTCACACATTTCTACATTTAATTTAAAAATCATTCTATCGTACCGATTAATTATTAGTTTTAAAGTTATTTTTGGCGGGAATATCTAAAATTAGGTAGTTCTAGACTTGGAATCAATTACACTTTACAACATTTTCATTTTAAGTAGGTCATGGCAGGCGTGCACGAATTTTTCTCAAATTATCCAGCGACCTGGATATTATAAAGTTTTATATCTCCACTGTGGAGGTTGACACCAAATTCACATGTTTTGCTTATGGCAAGCCGGGGTTAATGCGGAGTGGAAATAGAATTATTTTGTACTATTGAAGCCGCGAAATTTTAGTGCAACTGATCGAATCTGGCCAATTAATTAGTTTTGATTGTTGCCTTAAATTGAGCCTCTGAGTTTGGCCCTTAATAAACAATTTTTAAATGGTTCTTACTTTTTTTGAAATAGGACAACGGTTTTTGTCGGTGCCAGACCCAGAAGACTAGCTCTTCCAGATGGCGCGGGTAAAAATATCAGAAGTTGCTGTCTAAGGTGACTACAAAATTCCAGTTCCAGAAGACTCACACTCTAAGTAGACGGGGTGAATTATTGATTAGTCTATAAGTGCACTGTCTTCTTAGAATGCCATTAAAAATTTTTTTATTTAAAAACTAAATTTTGGGAAAGTCGCCTTTTTTTGTTTAAAAAAAAAATCCGCTTTGTTTTTATTTTTTTAATTTAAAAAACAAAATTCACAAAAAGTTTGGGCAAAAAAATTTTATTTGCTGGATCTAATACTTCAGTCTTATTTTTAAAAACTGCAAGAGCAAGGGCGCACCTGGATTTTTCTTGCCTGCTTGGTAGCGTCCCTGACAAGATTCTACCCGCTAGCATATTCTATCCCTTCTTTTGACCTCTTCCCATGTAAAACTAAGGTAATAAAACCCCGTTTATTTACCCGGTGTACTATCAGTCATTTCGAAAAACAATAAATCAAAAGTTACGGCGCATAGTTCAAACACAGGGAAAAAAAAATTTTTAATTGCAAGTAATCAATTTCACGTCACAGTTTTGTTTATTACGATGGCGGCAGGGGAAAAAAAGAGGAAAAGGGGGACGACGTAAGGAAAACGCGAATCCCCGACCCCCTCCTCATATCGACAGCCCGTTCCAATACGGATTACTCCGTTCGTCTCTCCTCCTCGTGACAATTAACGACTTTTTTTTTCTATTTACATACCGATCCGATCTTTCCCCGTTTGGAAATCGTAATTTTCCCATCCAGTTTCATCAAACTTGGTTATCAAACATAAAAAAAGAAATTATGAACATATGGGTGTGGCGATTATTATTTCATTTTACGAACTTTATACTCGTTCTCGTTTTCTTTTTATTTGCTCACGGCGGAAAATAATAATGTGGATTGATTTTCCTTATTCCGCAAGAAAAAAAAAATACCCGCCCGAGCTTTAAAGGTGAGGGGTAATTTTTTTTCTCCTCCCGCGAAATTAGATGCAACCCCAAATAAATGCATCGGGCTTATTGAAATATGACCCTCGTCGGGAATCTGGATCACCGATACGTTGTAACAACTTAATGCAAATGAATCTGAGAGCAATCATATGAGCCGCGGGGGGTTTTACAAATCACCCCAGTGTCCTTTGAGAAATCAGGACGGGATCGCTAAAACTGACAAATGAACTTTGTTCTACTGTCGCTCCCTCATTAAGTCTTTATAAATGTTAAAGAGACACGGGGAAAAAATTCCGGAAAATCCTAAACGGTTTTTTTTTTTTTATAAAAAAAGATTAGGTATATCGTGACTTGAACTTTATCGATGCGAGTCTAGAGCTGTAGCGTGGGTAGTCTTTGCACTCTGGGGAACCATGAGGCCTCTTTTCCAAGATCCCATGGGGGCAACGCGAAACATAATTAAACCTCACGCGACAATCGTTTTCTGTTTTGTTTGTGGTTTACCTTCGTGACCGTCTTCAGAGTTTTCTCGCTTTCGTGCGGTTTTCGCATTTTTTCCCCCCGTTAAAACCCATCAACGGGCCTGATATTTCCCTTTTTAAGGATTTTATAGGGCGAGTTCTAAAACGGTTTATGCGGGTTCTTCGAAGTTAAAACGATGAGTTATATTGATATAGGGAGAAAAGTAATGAGTGATTGTAAAATCGTCCCTTGAGGGAGTTTTTTTTTTTTTTGTGGAACTTTTTCGAAAATAATCAGATTAGTGAAGATCGGAAAAAAAGACGATAAATTTTGAAAAAGCGATTCCCGGTTTTAAATGTCACGATCGTTAACAATTACATGTTGGGCTTATTGCATGCAGCATGTTGCTACTTGTAAATTGTTGATTTCATGAGAGTTGGAATTGAATTTTTGTCTGTAGGTGCGAAATATTTAGACCAAACCAGAAGCATTTAAAAATTTCATTTTTCTTTTTCTACTTTGTAAGTTTTTAGTTTCAGATTTTTAGAAACTGAATTAAAATTTCTTCTTTGCGTTTTGAGCAAACACTACATTTGGTTTTTCACGTCTGAACGCTTGTAAGTTGGAATAAAGAGAAATCCATAGACTTAGCGCTTAAGGCATCGCTTTCTTGAGGACATCTGAGGGATCTCTGAACGATCTTTAGTGACTAGCGTAATTATGCAAGCCGAATCTTGTGCCGAAACCTTTCACTCAAGCTAAAAATGCCTTACCGAGCAATGATTCCATCCCTAAAGCCCTGAAACACACTGAATCATCTTTAATGACCTGGTGAGCACACTCGATCATCTCTAGTTCCCTGGTGAGCACACGGGACTATATCTAGTGCCCTGCCAAGCACCCTGGATTACTTCTAGTGCCCTAGCAAGCGAAGTGAATCACCTCTAGGGATACTGGATGAACTTAAGGGCTCTGGCAAGCACACCGGATCATCTCTGGTCTCCTGGAGAGCACCCTGGATCACTTCTAGTGTCCTGTCGGACACACTGGATTATTCGTAGTGCCCTGTCGAGCACCCTGGATTACTTCTAGTGCTCTAGCAAGCACACTGAATCATCTCTAGGCACTCTGGATCATCTCAAGTGCTCGTATGAGCACACTGGATCATCTCTTAACCTCCAGTCCCCTGGCGAACATCCTCAGTCATCTCTAGTGTCCTGCCAAGCACCCTGAATCATTTCTAGTGCCCTAGCAAGCGAAGTGAATCACTTCTAGGGATACTGGATGAACTCAAGGGCTCTGGCAAGCACACCTGATCATCTCTGGTCTCCTGGAGAGCACCCCGGATCACTTCTAGTGTCCTGTCGGACACACTGGATTATTCCTAGTGCCCTGTCGAGCACAATAGATCATTTCTAGTGCTTTAGTAATCATACTTAATTTTTTATTATTCAATGATCATAGTGTTCTTACTTTTAGTTTCCTTAGACTCTAGAACGGTTAACTTAACTCTCCTGTTCTCTCTGCGGCACTGCTGGCACCGACCCTGAATCATTTCCTTACAATTTTCTCGCGTTTACGTAGTCCTCTCCCGTTCCTCCCGAAACTTTAAACTTTTTATTTTACTTTCCCTGATAATCTTGTTATCTTGGCAGATTGTGAGCTTTCTAATAAAGACAAAGCAGGGTAACTAAGTTGTGTATCTGAGAAGATATTCACTCTTCTCCCGAGGGATCGTACCTCTTGATGTATTCCGTTCGCAACTTCGAGGACAAGTAGTAATAAATTTATCTTGCAAACGAAGTTCCCAACTTTCAAACTCCAATTTTCCTTTTCGAAAGTCTTTCAATTTATGCAAAATAAAATACGATTTTCCCAATCCCTGGAAACGATCTTCAACCTCCTCTTTTCTTATTTTCCTCCTTTCTTCCACTGATATTCTCCCTAGGAAAATGCGACATCTTAACTTGAGAATTGGGGAGGATCTTATATCTTTCATTTTTCATTGGACAGCTGAAAGATTCTCAGCTTGAAGAGGGGAGTCCAGAAAATGTTTTGACAAAAAACATGTTTAGGAAAAAAAAAGAAGCCAAAAGCGCAATCATTAAATAAAATCCAGGATCATTTATCTTTGAATTTCAAGATGAAAGCAAGTAAGTATATTGTCAGGATAAACTGTCGAGAGGGGAAGGGGTGGTCGCGTGGGAGGTTCGGGAAGAGGGCTCGAAGTGATGAAATTAGTTCACCCCCATCCCCTAACTGAATTTCCTTCCTGTGGAGTTTCAAGTAACATCACTTTTCTCTCGTCTCTTTCATTAACTCAATCATTTCTGGTTTTTTATTGGTCTGTTTTCGATTATGGGTGTCGTGTCAGAATTAAAAGTTGCATTGAAATTTAGTCAGAATTATCTTAAATTGATCTTTTTGATGGTTTTTCGGAAAATATTAATAGAAGAGTTTATGTTGGGCGCCAGATCTTGTCCCAACAGGATTTTTCTTTAATCCGCAGGCTTGGGTAAAATAGTTCAGTTTTTGACTGTTTGAAATAAAATAGAAGATAGTCTCTTGACTAACTATTTTAAATAGAAAATAGAAAATAGTATTTTACAAATAGTTTTTTTAAAATAGATTTTTAAAATAGTTTTTTAAAAATAGATTTTTAAAATAGTTTTTTGAAAATAGATTTTTAAAATAGTTTTTTAAAAATAGATTTTTGAAATAGTTTTTTTAAAAATAGTTTTTATTACTTAAAAAAAAATTGGATCCGTAAAATGAAACAAAAAAAAAACATCTAAAAGAATTTTTTTTTTAAATTTCTCTTATTAAAATAATTAAAATCAAATGAAAAATCTTGAATTTGAAAAAAAAGTCTCCTAATGCTGAGTCTCCACTTGTGAGTTAATCAACAACTTTGATTAACTTACCTACTGCATTTACCTTTGAACCAAATGTAACATGGTTTTTTTTTAGTCAATGGCGTTACTTATCCAAACATTTTTTGTGTTTTTAGATGTTTGTTGATTGAAAAAATAAAAGGAATTAGATGGTAGGAAAGTTAATCCACAAGGAAAGTTAATCAAAGTTGTTGATTAACTCACAAGTGGAGACTCGGCATATGCAAAAAAAATATTAACATTTTTAGAATAAAATAATGTAAATAAACTATTTTGAGAAGAAACTATTTTCAAAATAAAAATACTTGATATGAATGATGAAGTAAAAATAGAAATAGAAAATAGTTTTTGATTTTGCTATTTGAAATAAAAATAGAAAATACTATTTTTCTATTTGAAAATAGTATTTAAAATGTTTTTATTTTCAAAATACCCAAGCCTGTAATCGTCTTCTTCCTTGAGTGGGAGCAACATTTTTTTTAAGCTGAAGACGCATTTTGCAAGCGGGATTGGAGTATTTTTCACAGAAAAAAGCGGCTTCCAGTTTTTAATTTAAAAAAATTTTTTCTCGCATTCTAAGAAGACAGGGCACTTATGGACCAGTCAATAGTTCATCCCATCTTCTTAGAGTCAAATTTTTTTATTAAATAAAACAATACTACTGGCTTAGAGCTTAAAGCGCCGCTTCTGGTATTTTTACCCGCGCCCTCTGGAAGAGCCAGTCCGAACTTCCATTCCTACACTTTTTTTTTTTCAAACTCGAAATTCACTCATCATCTCCAAACGTCTCCGAATCAACGAACTTTTGCCCGATGAAAACATTAAACGACTCATAACCTTTTTTAATGACTTTTAATTAAACTGCTTAAAACGTAATTTGTTGTTAGTGACTAATCAGTTTTAAGCATTGAAGGATTTTCGCTTGAGACTAAATCAAAAAAGAAGCAGCTACGCATTAATTCTTAACTCGCCTTATTAAAAAAAATTATGTCGGTCATCTTCTTAAAGACAAAAAAAACTCCCTTAAAGCGGATTGACAGTTGACGATCAACCAAAGCCAACAATAATCTCAATTTCTTTCATTTAATATCAGAGTTAAGTTAAACATAAAGGAAACGTGTACATCTTCAGTTTCACACGTTCATTAGGCAGCTAACGAGTCGCAAAACTAATGTTGTCATTTCGGGCGTGGCCAGCAATTAAGCAATTGACCTTATTATTTTAACCAAAGCCGAGCTGTGAGAACTTCGATAATCAGATTTTTTAACAGATTTCCACGACGAATTCGACCGGAATATTTTTTTTTGTTTCAACTCGTTCTCCGTAATTTACGGGAGGGAAAACACAATGTAAAGGTTTAAATTTAATACTTTTTTCATCTAATATTGAATATTGGATTGTCTCCTCTCTGTGATCGATGAGATCCCTAGCGAATTTCATTGATAATTCACTTTCGCATGTTGTAATTGTTGCTTTTTGAAATAAAAATAAAAAATCTTCCCGCGGTGTTGTTCGGGCACGTATGGAAGTATAAATATGAGAGGTACGTAGAGGAATCAGAATATAATCTTCTTTCTAAGAGGCAAAATCTTGTAATAAGATACTTTGTTGAGGTTCTGTGCCGGTAGAGAAACAGAATCCGACTCCCAGATGGAAGCTCGTCTTAAGGCGAAAGTGCTTTCTTGAAATTTGAGTAGGTTCAAGACATTCCTCATTATCTTGACGACACTTTTACAAGATATTTAACATTCAGGATCGTGTTGGTGATTTTCATTTTGGGGAGGAATGAGTTTATTATGTTTTTTGTTTGTTATTTGGAATTAACTAAAATTTGTCGTGAGTATTTAGAGTCGGAAGGAGTCGAAGGTTTATTTGGAGTGGAAAGTTCGAAAAAATGACGAATAGTTTGCAGTTCTGACGGTAAAGCTAATGGACGCTAAAGCAAAGATAATGGAAGCTGAAGAAGCGATAAAATGATGCAGCCGAGAAATGGAAGGGAAAGATAATGCACGCTTAAACGAAGACAATAAACGCTGAAGCAAAGGCAGTGGACGCTCAAGCAAAGATAATGGAAGGTCAAGCAAAGATAATTCAAGCTAAAGCAGAGGTAATGGACGCTCAAGCAAAGATAGTGGACGCTAAAGCAATGACAACGGAAGCTCTTGCAAAGATAATGGACGCTCAAGCAAAGATAATTGAAGCTCGAGCAAAGAAATTGGACGCTCAAGCAAAAATAATGGAAGTTCAAACAATGTAATGGAAGCTCGAGCAAAGATAATGGACGCTCAAGCAAAAATAATGGAAGTTCAAACAATGTTATGGAAGCTCGAGCAATGAAATTGAACGCTCGAGCAAAGATAATGGAAGTTCAAGCAAAGATAATGGAAACTCGAGCAAAGATAAATGATAAATGGAAGCTCGAGCAAAGAACGATCGAGCAAAGATAATGGAATTTTAAACAAAGATAATAGACGCTCAAGCAAAAATAATGGAAGTTCAAACAAAAATAATGGACGCTCGAGCAAAGATAATGGACGCTCAAGCAAAGATAATGGACGCTCGAGCAAAGAAATTGGACGCTCAAGCAAAGATAATGGAAGTTCGAGCAAAGATAATGGACGCTCGAGCAAAGATAATGGAAGCTCGAGCAAAGATAATGGAAGCTCAAGCAAAGATAATGGAAACTCGAGCAAAGATAATGGACGCTCGAGCAAAGATAATGGAAGTTCGAGCAAAGATAATGGAAGCTCGAGCAAAGATAATGGACGCTCGAGCAAAGAAATTGGACGGTCAAGCAAATATAATGGAAACTCGAGCAAAGATAATGGACGCTCGAGCAAAGATAATGGAAGTTAGAGCAAAGATAAATGGAAGTTAGAGCAAAGATAATGGTCTTTCAAGCACTATAATAGAAGCTCAAGAATACATCAAATGCAGAAGCAAAGAAATGGATAGCAAAGATAATGACAGCTCAAGCAAAGACAATGGACGCTAGAGCAAAGATAATGAACGCTAAAAAGATTCAAGAACTCTGGAATTAGGAGGAGTTGGGGAAAAGTGGAATTTCGTTTCAACCCAGAAATAAGGTTTCAAATAATTTTTTCTTCTGCTTTCTGACCTTTGCTCTTTATTATGACGGAATCCTGGATTTCAGAGTTCCGTTGTTCACTTTAAGAAATAATCGGCTCATTGTTGTTGTATACAGTTCATTGCGAGTATTCTCTGAAAAGGAATAGTAGTCCTGGTCGAATTTTAAGTCCTAAAAACAATTCTTTAAAAAAATAATTGCAACTTTCTTTTCGGCATCCAATTCTGTTATTTTTACATTCCGGTTTTAATTTTTTCTCTCCTAGGCCTAAATCTTTTGATGAATCCCATCCTTAGAGACGCCATTGGCTAAATGCTCATTAAGTTTAAGAAACTTTTACCGTACGTCTGATTTTAAACGCTGTAAATTCTCCTTCCCCAAGTATCAAACATTCTCCCCCTTTTTTTAAAAAAAAGAACTTTTTCGAAATGCTTTAAAAATTTCCCATTAAACATTCATAATTGAACATTGAGGAAAAAATTCAGGGTTCAACTTGGGAAATGATTCACCTGGAAAGATTGGGTCTCGGGAAAGAAGGAGGAAAAAAAAATCGGAAAATCAAAATGAAGAAACTTGGGATAAAAGAAAACTCGACGAAGGCAACCTTAAAAGAAACATCAAGAACTCAATCTTAAAAATCGGTTTTGTAGATTCTGAAAGCTCTTTCGAAACAAATAGGTTTCCGAGGGAATATGGAATTCCGAGCTGTGGGAAGAAAAGACGTAGACGAGGTTTCTCTCAAGAAGGGAGTCAAGAAACTTTTCCGATTGATGTCTAGTATAACGGCACGCCAGTCGAAGACGGGGATGAATTTAAATGGAAGCGCGCCGTTATTATGGGGGCCGGGCTGCGGAGTGAAAGTGTGAATTTCATCTAAGGGATGGTCGGGGTGAATGTGTAAGTCAAGGGTTGGGATGAGGGGGTAAGAAATCGAATAAGAATAGAGTAATGGGACACCGTTTATTCGCATTGTAATTTGAAAGGAAGGTTCATTAGCTAAACACGTTGAGCTTGAGGCTTTTTTAAATGGTCAAATCAATTTGTTTTGTCTTCTGTCGATAATTCGCATTCACAACCACTTGCGTCAGAAATGGAAGGCGAACTTAAACCGAATCTTTGAAAGGGAATTCATTTCTTGAAGGGAAAAGGTGAACCTTATACCGCAATGTTTAAAAAGAAGGGAGGGGAATTTTTTAAAATGGAATGAAAGTTTTCGGGCAAAATAAATCGGGATTTTTTTTAAAAAAGGAAAAGTTGAATGATGGCGGCGTTTTGATGTGTGCGCAGATGTGGAAGGGAATTGTAAATTCGGGGGAATTGAGTTTTTTTGAATGGAGATGAATGTAGTGCAGGTAAAAAAAGAAAAGTCACGTTTTTCAATTTTGGTATTCTGTTCGAATGTTCTTTTTTTTGATAATGTTTGGGGGACTTCGGGAAATGTGACTTTTCACCATTCCTATTTTTTGTATAAATAATGGAGAAGTGTATTTTTTTTTTTAGAGAATACAAGTTTTTGTAAGTAAAGTTAAATTTTTAAAAATGTTGGAAAATTTAAGGAAAGTCAATGAAATAAATTTTTAATTTGAGCCTAAGAAAGTCCCCGTTTTAGGCCGAAATACGCTGGGACTATAAGGACTCCCAAAAATTTTAAATGATCAACTTGCTCTACTTCCTCATCATCAATAAAAACATTGAGATCGGAACTGAACCCCTTTACTCCCTTTCTGAAGTTAATGAATTTAGTTTTATCTTTGTTAATTGACAAATTAAAGCGTGACAGTGTTTGAATATACATATTCAAGGAGGAATACAAATTAATCACATTATCGATGCCAGGTTTCCCCGTAAACAACAAAGTCGTATCGTCACAGAACATGCAGACTTGATCTACCCCAGATAAGTGAGGAACAAAATTAATATAAATAAGAAAAAGTAAAGGCCCCAAAACTGAGCCTTGGGAAACCGAGCATGTAGGACTAAATTATGTATCCAAATTTTTTTAGCAACTGCTAAATTTTCCTTTGAGAAAAATAAAATATCAGGTACTGGTTTATTTAAAGAAATTTAACAATCCCAATTAATTTAAATAATAATATATTATCGTAATATTTTAATAATGAAAAACAATTAACACAGTACACGTGAGAAATACAAGCAGTTAATTATGCATTCAGCTATACAATTCAGTTTCTTCAAACATTTTTCTTAAAAATCTCTTTTCAGCCGAATGCATATGAAAACCGCATCGGGCAGGTTCAAAACGTCACTTACATTTTTTCTTTAGAAAAAAAAATTACATCCCGACATTACCTAAAACCTTATAAAAGTAAACCAGCCCATCGGGAAACGTATTTTTTTTATGGTAACGCTAACAATAATTAACTTTTGTACTCGACTAATAAACAATTATTCTTTGGTTTAAGCATGATATACAGATTATGATTGAATTTATTTACAATTTACTTTTAATATTTTACATCTTTAGCCTAAATGTTTAGTTGAAAATAAAGACGAATAAATAAAATATCACAGTAAAAATTTTTTTATAATTTTTTTAATTTAAAAAATTATGTATTTTATCCGGTGGAATTCTGAACTGATTGTCTGAAAATTTGCTGATCGAACAAAAAAATGAAACACATGCGAACCAATTAAAAAATAAAATGGTAACAATGGACATGCGTATTGTAATGTTTGAATTAAATTTACTTAATAATCTAATGATTAGGCGCATCCTATGCAACCGGTCGTAGCTCTGCGTGTTGCGTTTCCTTGTGCCTTCTAAGGTCGACTTTCCTTTGAAATGCACGCCCACATAAATCGCATGCAAACGGTTTGAATCCCGTGTGCTTTCTGCTATGAGTGATGAGATTGGACGATTGACTAAATGCTTTCCCGCAGACTTGGCATTTATGAGGTTTTTCACCTGGAAAGAGAAAGGAGGAAATTTTTTGATTAAGAGAAAACCATTGTACGGCACTGTGACATCGTTCGGGGTTTTAAAACATGTCGACCGTTTCCTCCCTGTATCGCTGACTTGGTCAGTTTCCTGGTTTCCGAAGTTTGAGAGGAGAGGAAAAAAGATTTTAATCAGATTTTCAATGAGGAAGTGAATTGCAGTGATTGGTTGTGTCTTGGCTCCTCCTACTTCTCAACAAGTCACTCGGTTACCACGACAACGGAGAACCATTCCATTCAAAACATTTATATCTATTCTAAACGATCTCGTAGGGATGGTTTCTGGATTTTCATCCTTTTTTTTTTTTTTTTAAGAAAAGGAGGATAGGGTGGCCCTGAGAAAAATAAAAGGTGCGGAAATATTTTCTGTTAAGTAGAATGTTAATTGATCGGTTATTTTGAAATCTTGAAATGATTTGAATTTAATTAGGAAAATGTGCCATTTTAATATTTCCTAAGCAATGTAAGAATGGAGCTTAAAAAAAATAAAGTCGGTGGGAAGAAATGGCAAGGCGTGGTTAACATTTTAAATAACCCCAGAGTCTTAGAAAATTTTAAAATCTAAATTTTTTTAAAATATGAAATTATTTTTTTTTTTTTTGGTTGCAGGTTTCCTGATCGAAAATATTTTACTATCAATCTTTGACTGATCTTTGGGTCTGTTTTTCTTTTGAAGCCACCACAATTTGTCTTCGTAATGCTGTTTCATGGAATGTAAATTAAGGAGAAACCATCATTTTTTGTAAGTATGAAAAATTATTCTTAGATTTATTAACAGAAATCAAACTTGGGTCTATATTTCCCATAAAAATTCTTTTTTTCGAACAAAGTCATTAAATGTTTTCATTTTTACGAAAAGTCCGCCAAAGCCTATATTTTTGCAAGCATGACAATTTTATGATAAATATTTTCACGGAAAAAAAAATCGAAAATTGAAATTTTTCAAGATTTCTTTTTAATTTGAAATTTTTTAAGATTTCTTTTCAAAAATTAATTGAAGTTTTTTAGGCTTCAAAAGTTCTTTTTTGTAATCAGGTATTTTTTGGGAATATTTTTCTTTGAAAAAATTGGTTTGACAAGAAGAAAGTATCAAAATATTTGTTTAGAAAGAAGAATTTATCAAAAGATTTGTTTGGCTAAAAGAAATTATTAAAAGATTTGTTTGACTAAAAGAAATTATCAGAAGATTTGTTTGATAAGAAAAATTTATCAAGACATTTGTTCGACTAAAAGAAATTATCAAGAAATTTGTTCGACTGAAAAAAAATTATTAGAAGATTTGTTCGAAGAATAAAATTGATCCAAAGGCTTACTCAATTTGTAGAAATAATCAAAAGATATACATTTGTCGAAAAGAAATCATTACAAACTTTTCTTTGATACAAAGAATTCAGAAACGATTGCTCAAGACAAAAAAGAAAAACTGAAAAATGATATTTGATGACAAAAACTTTTTTTTGTTTTAATAACTTTGTGAAAAGTCCTTGTTTCTTCCCTCAAACAAAAGAATCTCCCGAAAATTTGAAAATGAGTCAAGTTCGATCACTGCATTATGCACATTTCTTGAAAAAAACTTTTGAAATCTAAAAGTCAGTTTGGAAACAAGATTTTTCCGCCATTTTCACGAACAAACATCTTTCTCATAGGGGTTAAAGCCCTACAGACCTGCGCAATTCAAAAAAAAAGAATGTCCTTTTCCGTTATTTTCGTCTAGAATGTTGGTAACAGCTGTATTATAAAAAAAAAAAAGTCCGTCCAGCAGAGATTCAATCTCAAAGCAAAATGGCACTCATGGGAAGCTGTCTCAATATTTTCGTCCTCTTAAAAGCTCCGACCTTGCAACATTCCTCGAGCGAGAAAGAGGATCATCTTGTTATCCGGGGAAGAAAATAAAAACCCAAAGGATTTTTCAGTAGGAAGTTAAGAATAATAATTCATGTCGAAGGGAAATGGAGAAATCGGACGCAGATTGAATGTTTTATGAACAGACCCGAAGCAAAAACTCGGGGAAACAAAAAGTTGGAACGTTCAACGAGCCGGATGCTCTCGATTTTTTCTTCGAACACTTTTGTTTTCTTATTTCTTTTTTTTAAAAGAATCAAGTGAAAGAAAAGTTAAAGGCGTTAAAAGATACAAAAAAAAATGCGGGATGTGGAAGGATTTCGAGGTTTAGCAGTGTAAGGGGGAGGGAAAGGAAGAAGAGTCGGGATAGCGTGGCCACAACACTTATGATTCATTATGAGAGTCAGCCAAGGAAGAGAGTATGTGAGGGTGGGTTATGAATGTTTAATAGACTAAGTGGATTATACCGGGGGCGATACTTAGTCATAGGGTGATATGTAACTTGATATTCATCATTCTTGTAATTGGCTTTATAGCTGAGCTGCAACAGTAACCTTACTTGCAATTACCGCTGATTTTATCCCTGTGTGTGTTTTTCTATTGTCATATTCTTTAGTTAATCTTTCTTTCTTTTTTTTTCAGATTCTGAATAGAGGTTTTGGCTGTGTGCTACGTCGTTTTCTGCAGTTAATAACGCAAAGAAAGACTGAAGGAGAAGAAAAAAATTTTGGCTGGAGAATCTCTGGGATTAGGATCGAGCAGAAGAAAGTGAGTATTGCTATGTTGACTATGAAGGAGGAGTCGAAAATTTGAAAAACGAAGTTCAAAACTGCCAAAGCTTATTCAAAAACCTAATCCTAAGCGAGAAAGTTTGTGACGATTTTTATTTTCTAGGTTGAGTAGCTCGGAAGATTTACCGAACATTGTTTTAATTCCCAATTTTCCTGCCCAAACTTCTTTGATAAAGTCCTTACAAAAATAAAAACAGGGAAAGAGATAAAAAAATTTGGTGGAGATATTGATCTCCACAAAATCAAAACTATCCTTCGTGAAATATAGTTCTTTTAGACAAAATGAAGAATGATACCGGGGGGCTCGAACGTGTTCAGAAAATAAAAGAGTCTCCGAAATAAAAATCTCGACCTTTCTTCTTTTCTTTTACAATAGATGATGTCTTCCTGATAACTTGAATTCTATTTCTTGATGCTTTCCCGAAAAAAAAAGTTTTATTACTCCCGGAAAAACTCACAAAATTCCACGTTATTTATTATTTCGTCAAATCCCACGAACTACTCAAACTTTCTCAGGAAAAATCATAATTTCAATTCCCTTTAATTAAATTTCAATTGAGATCCTATTTCCGAATCAAAAAATTTTTCCCAGATTGCATCGATTTTCCTTTTTAAGAAACTAGATTTCATATCCCAAAGTGCTGTCGTCCGAGTTTCCAATCCAGACATTCCAGGAAACTGTCAAATCAGCCATAAATTTTATGTGTCCAGCGGGAAAACTCGTTCTTAGCTCTGCTTTCATACCCTTTCCTCTTCCGGCCATCTTTTTACCAGCCGAGATTTTTTTCCTTTTTTCTTTTCCTTCTTGTATTTTATGTTTTTTATCCCGATTTTTGATTTAATTGCCACTCGTTAAAATGAAAAAATAAAATCGAGAAAACAGATGTGGTAAATTGATCGCTTCTTCTCGTGACGTCATATGTTAGTTGATAATTTCATTACAGAAATCCGACATAACGTGTTCGGCCAACCGGTCCCGGATTTCCGATCTCATCTCCCGATAGTTTCCACAACCCCCATAGCACCGCCGACCGCCCGCTCTTCATCTTATCAATTATATCACCCTTCGTGATTCCTAATTTTTTTTCCCGTGATATTTAAAGGAATCCTTTTTTCAAAATCGAAAATGCGTGTTTGCATTTCGAAAACGAAAATTTGCTAAAAGTGTCGGGAGGACAAAAAAAAAAGGAAAGGGAAAATGAAAATTCTGTTGGTTAGTAAACAAAAAGATATTAGAAAAACATTTTTGATTTAATTTTCAATGGAGACATTTTGATCTGCGCACCAGAAAATCAACATAGGCAATCGGCTTGTAAAAACACTCGAATTTTGAATCGGTTTAGACATCGTTAGAAGATCATTTAAAAGGTTCGCCCGTTGATGAAATTGTAACTCTTTGTAGATTTCCGGTTGGAAACCTTTTAGAAAACGGGTTTCAGGCGCGGAAGTTAAGTTAGTTTAACCGTTTCTCAGTTTGATAACTTTTCAACAAGATACTCGAGTTAACAAATTTAGATTGTGCGCTTCCCTTTGGCAAAATATTTTTCTTTCAACCTCCCCGGGTCCACTTGACATTTTCCTTTGTTGTTTCTCTTTAAGATTGTCTTCTGCTTTACTCTTTACCTTACTGGGAAACTCGATTGAAGAAACGAAGCGTTAAATTATTTTTTTTTTGAGCTTGGGTGAAAGGGTTAATGGTAATGAAATGAGGTCCCGCTGATTGAAAAATTATACCCAGTCCTATTCATTTCGGGTGCCTTGGTGTAAAGTTGGAAGAGAATCGATCATATGGTAGAATCAACAGAGCAGATTGTGTAATCTAAACATTTACCCACCCTGGTCAACTCCCGCTGGGGGTTGATTCACCCTTCTTTCACACAATTAACGATCACCACTTTGTTCTGTTCCTTTCATCGTAACTAAACTGGTTAATAACCTTAAGGGAGACATTCTTTATCTCTTCTCTAAACTTTTTTTCCCAGCGTAAACATGAATAAGAATTTTTGGGGAGCAGGCTTTTGATTTTTCAAAATTAATGGCCCGTTTTTTTGGCGAAAATTTTTATGATGGGGAGGAACGCCTTTGTCATTATGAAGAATTTCACGCCTTATCACTTATTTATTACACGATTAAATTGAACCCCTAAAATACCCCTTGAAAAAGGGGTTGAGGTTTTAAGATTATTTTGAGTCGTAGTGAATTGTTACGCTGATAAATGAGGAACGATTTAGCGTGAAGGAGTTTTTTCTGAATGGAAAGTTATATGTGACGAGGAAACGAGGGAAGTCTGATTTTTTCTTTAGGGAACTATGATCGATTCTGCTAAAAAATTCAAGGATGTCACCAAAACATTAAATTATTAAGATGTGTGGGCTGGACCTTACAGGAAGTAAGGAAGTCTTCAAATAAATTTTTCATCGAACAAGTTTGCTAGAATATTAAGTTTGTTATAATCGTAGGTCGAAATTTGGGGCCAAGAGTGATCCAGTGAGGGGGTTTTTAAGGATGCGCTCAAATGAAGAGATCCGCAGGCGTACGGGACAGATGCTGATCTCACTAGTATGATCAAGGCACGTCGGCTTGAGTGGGAATACGTAAATTGAGCAATAAAAATCATGTCGAATTGCGGCAGGAAAAAAGGTAAATTGTTGTGAACGAGTCAGATGACTTAAAACCTTGTAAACTTCCAGGACACTTGGCAGGAGATAATCCTGCACCGAAAAGCTGGAGCCTAAAAGCCTGGTACCGCTCCTGGGCTGTTGAGACTCCTCACATTCCAGGTTCCGCATTTTCCGTAGGATGAATCTTCGTATTTTGAATTCGTCCGGTTTCTTTGGTCTGGAAGCTCAACTTTAAAAAAGGATTCAGGCGGGCAGGTAGTTGGCCCCCCTAGCCCTACTCCAGATGGGAGGCGAAAAGACTTTCTTCTTCTTACAGTGCCTTCCCGCGACGGGCATTGGCGATCATCATGGTTAGAGAGCTTATTGCGGCTTGCAAGAGGCCCTAGCCTAATCGACTGTCTTGGGTTTTGCACAGCAAACCCTCGACCATGATGGCTTTACTAGGGAGCTTAATACGATGGCTTTCCAACACCTTCTGCATCGCAGCACAGGAATCATACCGTCAGTCCTCGACTCAGCCTTCTGCTTTCTGGACTTAAGCCTAGCCAACTTTTACCGTCTTCAGCCTTAAGCCAGTACTGGTACGACTGCTGCTCCCTACCGGAGCCCCCCTACCCAAAGACCTCACGATGTTATAACTTGTGATTTTAATATTAAATACAGTGGCGCAATTTACTGTACCCCGGCAGAACATGTAGCGCCCCTCCCCTTTCTCAGACGATAGGGCAGGTCCTTGATGGACGTCCTACAAGTCCAAGACCTCAGGGAAGACCTACGCTTCGTTGAGAGGACATCGAAAGATGTAGGTCGACTAGGAGTCCCCGACTGGCGAGCCATTTATCAGGATAGAACCGTCTGGTAGGATATCTGCTATACGGCCATAGAGCTCTAGGCTCTGTAAAGCCATAGATAGGTAAATAGATTGACAATAGGAGGGCTGTAGTGATCAGGGAGCCACGATAATTATCCTAACGTCTAATTCCAAATCAGCAGGATTTGATTGAAGCGATGCATGTCCTAAAAATTTTCAATCTTAGCCAGAAAAATTTGTGCTGCAGTTAAGCTACACCGGGTTCCTTTCCTCATTTCATAAAAAAACCTCAATTTTTAACTCTTCGCATTCTTGTTGAAGCTTCTGATCCACCGTTGTATCATCCGGATTTATATCCCGCTTGCCCTTACGCCAAGCAAAATGTCACAATGTTTGTAGATAAATTAAAAGCGGGAGAGAAAAAGGAGGAAAAATCCAGACCTGGGATGTTGGATTCTCTCTTTTCGAGGTAGAATCTTGGATTTATTGTCATTTTTCTTTTCTATTACAGGGCTTTAAATCCAGGAGAGTTCATATCTTCGTCTTCTCCAGTATTATACTTTCCCCTTTCAAATCTTAACATCTGTTCACCCTTTTATATTTTCTGGGATTCCTCTCAGGATTTATAACCCGGTTAGGAAAAAAAAAAAAAAAAAACGAGCGAGCGAAAATGACAAAAAAAAATGAATCTAAAATAAAAAGAACTTAATCCGGAGACGCCACAACCGGTTGTGAAATTACAGATATTATCGGTGTGGTCTGACAAAGAGTCATAAAGTGGATGTAAACAAATAAACAAGAGAGGAAAACAAAAAAGGTCGTCAGTCTACTGGGGTGTTTAAAAATTCATTCCTTCCAGTCGACAGGCTAACACGACATGGACTATGTTGGATTTGTTTCATATCATGCCCAGTTTTTACTCTTCGTCCAGGTACTTCCAAAACATGATCGATCGATATTTTTTACCGCTAGGCCTAGTTTTAAGAATGAAAAAAAAAAGAAGAAAAATACGTCATTGTCTCGCCTGTGATTTCCTCGAAAGCGGAGTCCCATGAGATATGTATGTCAAGCGTTCCCCATCCCTTGCACACGACCTCAGTCGTGATTGGCTACGACAACCAGGATGAGAGCTTTCAAATTTAATAACAGCTTTGAGCTCGTCGTCTTCCTTTTTTCGTTTCTTCTTCTGGGATTGTGTTTTATGTTTCAATTATAACCTGCCTGCTGTTGCTGCCGCTGACGCTGCTCCTGCTTTTTTATTCATGACGGACATAGGAGGGTCTCAAATATATTGGATCTTTTCCTGTTTTTCCCTTTCTGTAATTTTCTCTCACATTCATATCAGAGTGTTGCACTTAAGAAATTATTTTTTCGGGGGAAGTGGTTTGGTTAGTTTTTTTTTTTGCTCTTGTCTTTTGTTTTTTCCTCATCCCTTTTATTGCTCCGATTTCGTATGATTAGCATAAAGGTTTTGACGCGTGGCGGTCGCATTTTCATTCGCCCCAAGCGTTCTCTTGATAATTGTTCCGCGCTGTGGTACTAGGGAAGAGGTTTATAGCTGAGAGAGAACTGGTTGAAGGTAGTCGGGATCAATGAAGTCTCGGGTTGAGAACTCATGCCTTAAACCTGAGAGAAGGCCCTGAGAATGTCTCAGTGGTAGCTACCGGTAAAAAGAGCCTGGTTTCGAAGAGCGAAGGACTGAACGACATGGATGAAATTTTTTCGAGATAGAGCAGAAAGATAATGAAGAAGAAGAACAAACAGCCATATTGCCAAACGCTACGACAGGCGGCTTTAGTCTTCCAGGTGGAGCACCAGTCGTACAGTCAGCCAACTTGCATCCTACAAGAAGCTGGTGTCTTGCAAGAGGTCTAAAACTCAAAGGGCGTTCATCTGAAACTTGCCTTATCATCAGTGGTGAAGTTCCACGTGTCTTGCCCGCTGAACTCGACGTGCCTTGACAACACTAATTGCTGACTTAAGTCAAGTGTCTGATTTTTTGCAAGCTACTTTGGTAACTTTTTACGTTTTCCGTCGGATGGACCAAAAACTCAGATTTTTAAAATGAACGTGCTTTGTCTTCACGGAAAATACAAGCTCCGTGTACGCCGAACAGAACGTTCTACTAAGAAGGATAAAAATTTTTTAGTGCGTACTATAAACCATAAAAACAAGGCATTAGAGACAAGCAAAAGAAACGCTTTTTAGAGATCACGAACAAATAGAAATAGGGCAAGATGATAAGGCGATATTTATGATACTTACAGAAAAGAAAAAGTAGTAAGGATATAGATTTTAATTATTCAAAAGATGAAAAAATCTTCAAGGAGCAACACGGGAAACTTTGGTAATGGAGGATGTTTAGGGGTTGGAGCTGGAGTTGGAGACGGAACGTTTTAACACAATTTACGATTATTGAGATAATCCAGAGATTGGAGAAAGTTGCTTTACTGTAAGTGGAACATCATTTTGGAGAATCTCAAATCTCCAGCAACTTTCTCCAGATGTGCATTACTTTCCTCTCTTCCTCTCTCTCTCTTTTTTTTTCTTTTTTTAAATTTTATTTTCTTATCGATTTTTCTCGAATCTTAAGAAAATCCTTTATTAAATAAAAAAAAAGGACACGCGGTGAATTTTCCCTTTTTCCGTAGGAATTAAATCTGGAGAAAGATCTCAAGACACTAAAAAAAAAGGAAAAAGGAAATCGAATCCGGGCAAGGAAAAAGAAAGACAAAAGTTTAAAGGAAAATGATAAAAATTTACAACGCATTTACGATTTTCATCTGGAAAGTGTTAAACACAGCAGATTCAATCCCGATGTGGAACACTTAGGTTTAGCTTAGCTTCGTTTGAAATCTGTCCGGGGGAAAAAAAAAAGTTAGAGTTTAATGCCGCCCTGGTTCGAAGGGTGAGCGTCCATAACAACAAAACGCGAAGACAAGGAAGGTGTTTCAGATTTTCACAAGATTTCTAATTTTATTCTTATCAGTTTTTCCACGACGCACGTGTTTTTTCCCTTACAAATTCACATCAACCATAGCTTTTTCCCGGAATTTTTTTCTTCTTTTTCCTTAATGAGTTTTTCTTTTTATTTCTTTTCAAGAGATCTTGATTTTTGAGCTAAGGTTTATTGTGGAGCTTTTTTTCCCTTTTAGTGCAAGGTTAATTGTGTCAGATTGTCGGAATTGATTTTAGGCGTGAAGAAAAAGGAGAGGGGAGAGGTAGTAAAGCGTCAGAAGCCCGGATTAGAAATTTCGGCCCCTTTCACTGTTGAGCTCAGATCTGAAGAGGCGAAAAAAAGCCTGGCGTAGGATTTTTTGGGTTTGAGGCGTTGAAAAACAATTAGGCGTCCTACAATTAATTTTTTAGTCGTGTCCAGCTCAAAAATTTCACTTTGCTAAGTAATATTCTGACCAATAAAAACGGGCTGATCATTTATTCGATTATCCTCCTAAAAAAATTCCCCAAACTATTAAAAAATACCGAAGGATTTAAACCGAGAAATAAAAAAAAACCTCTTCAAGACGAAGAAGTTTTAAAAAGGGAGAAGAAGATAAACATTTCCCGACATATTTTCCAATAACTTGGATTTTAATATGGAAATAAATTAAATAAAATTCCTTAAAAGTTAGTAAAACTTCCCTCGAAATATCTCACACCTTAAGATTCAGCGATCTCAGATTCCTTCCTCCCGATTCTTTCATTTTAAGAAAACTTCCCCGTTATTAGCCGAGCCATTGCGACTCTGCAATCAACTTAAAGGTTGAGTAACTCAGCAGTAATTAGTTAATAATTCAGCCTTGGCTATTAATAACACGGTATCTTACAAACTCCTTGAGCTTTTGATGTGTTTCGCAAATGTTTATCTTATACAGGATTTCATCCTTGCAACTTATAAAGTGGATTCAGTCGTTATCTCAGTCATCAAGGCAGGTTGTTTTAACACAGAAACGCATTATGGCGTTTTACTCCCCGATGAAACATGTATGATACTTTGTAACTTTCAAATGCGGGGAGAAAGAGTTTTTTTTTTTTTTTTTTTGCTTTTTGCTGGGTTTTAATCAATTAATTGAATGAACTTACCGGTGTGGATGTATGTGTGCTTCTTCATGTCGGATTTTTGGTGGAACCTTTTACCGCAGTAATGGCAAGGGTATGGCCTCGTGTCGGAATGAATGAGTAGATGAGTTGATAAGGTTGATGATCGCTTGAAAGATTTGCCGCATTGCTTACATTCGAAGATTTTTTCAACGTTGTGAACCGCCCTAAAATAATAAGATGGATTAATGCTATAGAAAGCTTTTTTGACGGAAAAATCGGCCCAACATGAAAGGTGAAAGGCGCCCACCCTACCATAATCCCAAAATTTCCAGAAACTTGATTTTTTCTGAAGGAACCATGTATAAAACACTTGGCAAAAGTTGAGGAAGACAGAAGGAAGAAAAATAACAAATGGAGAGCTTGGTATTGATAATGCACCATCCTCGGAAGTGGTGTACAGTGTCGCAAGTTGCGCAGTAAGCGATGCAGTTAGATACTTTTTGCGCAAGGTTCCGTTTTCTTTCGCTACATAAGTTATTATCCGTTTTGACTGAACAATTTAAAACTAAAAAAGAATTTTGAAATGATTCTAAGCTGTTTTTAGCCAAAAATTTACGGTCTCGTTATTGGTTAAATTCGCAAAATGTAAGGAACCGAAGTGTTGCTCAAAAGTACCCTATCTTCTATGCTACCTGTGGAACTTGCAACACTGTACATCAAAAGCATGGACGCTTTTGCTTCAATACTACGCTCCTCATTTGTTATTTTTCTCCCTTTTGCTCTCCCCAACTTTTGCCAAAAGATTTCGCTGGTTGTTCCATTACGCATACGAATCAAAACTTTTTAAATTTTAACTTACCTATGTTGACTTAAACTAATCTCGTGTCCGAATGTCTTATTGCACAATTCACAGGCAAACGGTCGTTTCCCATTATGAGATCTCCTTGCGTGAACTTCTAAACCATGTGGAGTCGAAAACATTTTTTCACATTTAACACACGAGAAAACGTCCCCAAGCGGCATTAATCCCGGCCTGAAGAGATGATGATGATGGGGATCGTGATGGAAGTTCGAATTCATAAAATGATGTCTTAATCTAAAAAGTTCTTCGGGTGTGTGAGGATGAGTCGCGTTAAACGCTGACATATTACTCGAATGTGATTGATGCGCGATCGCAGCCGCGGCCTGCATCGCTCCTAAGCTTAAATACAAAGCACTCGGATTAGCTAAAAAGTTCCTATTGTTATCTAAACTTTCACTTTCTTTATTCGGAGGGCTATAAAGGTTTGGATTGAGTCCGAGTCCGTTTTGCCTAGATATAAACGCTGAGGTATTTTCACTGTTTTGATTGTTTTTCATTAAAAAATCCGCAAACGGAACGGTTAATCCCGGATATAAAAACGAACGTGTCACTGATATCGTTTCCGAAAATGCTCGGGCGGGTTGAGTTTTCGGTGCGTCCGGTTTTAATAATGCACTAACCGAAAATGTTTCCGATTTTTTAACAGGCTTGGTAACTGGACTAGTTGAGGTTGGTAACCAAGGGGACGATCTCGACGATCTGGAAAAAGGCCTTGGGATAGGCGATGCTGTTAAATTACTATTCGCGTCGACGTCGATTTCCGGTTCGGGAGAATGAGGCGGGCTGTCGACCTCAAGCTCCGGGGACGTGGATCGAGATCGGTGGCTGTCCGAGCACCACGTCGTCCGATTTTCAACTTCATCGCTACCGCAGCTTCTTGGGGTTTCGGATGTTATATTGCATTTGTTGGTGACGTTGTTGTTATGGCAGTCTTCGTCGTCTTCGGATTCTATGCATTTTGCATCGACAAGGCGGTTTACACCGAATTTAATGACATCTGGAAGAGAAGAAAGTTTTTAAGGTAAGATTTTTTTGAAAAAAAGCCGTCAGTCAATTGACTGAGCGGAGCGAAGTGTTTTTGCAAGGCGTTATTTTAAAAAAAAATGGCGGGGTTTACAAGGGAGTGTTTTGGGGGAATTAAAGACGTATGAAGAATGCGGAATATATCTACTTGGGTCACACTATCACGTTCGGCAAAGAAAATCAGACGGCAGAAATTAACAGAAGGGTCCGTTTTGCTTGGGAAGCCTTTATGAATCTGAAACATGTATTGAGAGAGCCAGGAATCTCCCTAAATCTAAAGTGTGCGTGTGTCCTACCAGCTCTAACCTATGGCCTAGAGACTTTAACCATCAGAAGTGCCAACCAGCTCCGCGTGGCGCAACGCGCGATGGAGATGTCCATTTTGGGCTTAAAGCCTGCGAGATCGGATCAAAAATGAAACTCAGGCAGACGCGGGTGATGGACGTGGTAAGGCGTGCTGCAGAGCTGAAGTGGCAGTTGGTAGGACATGTGGCCAGGCAGAGCCAGGAGCGGTGGGCAGTTTTTATCCAAAGGAGGCCGCGTTTAACATTTAGAAGTAAGGGATTACTTCTAAAACGGTGGCTCGACGATATCATTTAGACTGCAGGAAAAGGTTGGTTCCGGAGAGCGGAGAACCGGAGAAAGGCATGTATTCAGGAGCGAATGCAGAAAGGATGCTTATGCGGATTAAAGTCGATGATGTTGCAGAACGCGCTGTAATAGCTAAATGGCAGTAAGCAGGACATGTCGTTAGAGAGGATCCGGATATGAGGACCTAACGGGATGGAGACGTTGAATGTCGAAAAAGAGCGTCGGTAGGTTATGAAAGAGGTGGTATGACGACATTAAGTAAGTGGCAGGGCTTATATGAGTGCAAAGAGCCCAAGATAAGGAAGTGCAGCAAAGGTTGAGGGACACCTTTTTTCTGGAGTGGGTGGATATAGATTGAGAGAAAAAGGAGAAGGGCAATACGTTTGGAATATCGCGACATCAATATTATAAGGTTTTATCTCCACTGCGCAGTTCGACTCTGGCTGGCCATAAGCGGTGTCAACCTTATAATATTAAGGTTCCAATGTCAATGCTGAAGAACTTGAGATCTTGGTATGAGTAATCTGAACTCTTGTAAATTGTTTTGGACGTCATCAGCAAAATGATGGTAGCCAACATGTGGACAAGGCACCCGAGTATTATACCTAAACACTAAGGCCACGTGCTCTTCATAATTAATAATCCTTAAACTTAATTTTCATTCTTCTGCTATCCTTATAAAATTGTATATAGCAATTCTGAACTTATGTTTTGATCCGTTGCGGAACTAATTTTTATTAACACGTATATTGCGTTGACAGATGTTTGTCTGAGGGTTCCTATTGTCGATACACTGAATAGCTTTGATTACATGTTACGAGATTCGATACGCTCCAATATCAATTTGGCCTTTTTCCACATTGTCATGAACCGACTCAGCTGAAACGGGGAAAATAATTGTGAAAAAATTTTCTTTTTCCAATACGTGACTTGATCTATTAAATTCACGATAAAAATATCATAATTACAACTCGATTTTTTTTTGCAATTTCCCCGGATTTTTTTTCCCACTCATAAAAACGCAATTAACGCTCATGTATATCTCTCATAAAAAATTTCCTGTACAATTTTTATATTGTCGGTTATCAACAAAATAATAACCCTTATGAAAAACAGATACAACTTTTCTCGAAAATTACATGGTTTAACTTTTTGACCGATACATGCGATTTAATAAATTATTAATAATGTTTAGGAAAGATTTCAATCAAAGAAAACCGGGGGGACAAATCACAATTGTTTTTTCCGTGACCTGCAATTTTCTTTTTCATACAATTTAAATGAAGGCGTTTAAGAAAGGAAAACGGGGAAGACAAGAAAAGATCAACACAATGTAATCTTGAATGACATAAGGGATGAGTAGAGATCAAGATGGGGAGAAGAGAAGAGAGAGAGATAGGGTGTGCGAGTGTGTAATGCAGAAGACAAATTGATATTCTGACATCTCTCTATGTTGAAACTAACCGTTATTGCTTCAACCCTTAAATAATGATAATCGACCTTAAATAACCCCCATGCGCGATCCCAACCCCTTTGTACACAGTCTTTATATCACCTAAACAATAAAATCTTATTTGAAGTCGATAGGGATGAATGCTAAAGGACGTTTTTTTTGGAGGATTGTATATTTTTTTGAGCGTACCTGTGAGGTAGGAAGCGTTAAGAATGAATGGTTGGGGATAAGAAGGGTGGGACCCGATGAAGATCCCTGCAGACCAACATGGAAACTGGAAAGGGTCCTCTGGAATGACTCGCTTCGCTGAATAATTCATAATCGACAAAGCGTGACATCTGCTCTTAGGGGGCGGTGGAACTTGAATTAAAGCGATAATAGGGAGGGCAGTAAGGGTTCAACATTCATTACATTTTGTTTTTTTCCCTGTTCTTGTTAAATGAATTTTCGCTAATAGCTCACGGTGTTTTTTTGATTTTATTATAAATGTTTTTTGAATTCGGTTTAGATGAGATGGGAGGGAAAATAATTATTAGGTCTAAGGTCAAATAATTTTAGAGCTATCGGGTTAAAAGAATTTGCGCTTAGTTTGCAGAAATTTAACCCTCTTAACAATTTTAACTTTAAAGACTCAAGCCCGATCCGACTAATTTGTACTAATATTTTCCAAAATCTAAGACAGGATTATTCGAAAAACACTCTTTTCAATCTTAAATTTTTAAGAACCTTCTGATTTCCCTGAAATCAATTTTTTTCTTTCCCCCGTTCTCTCCTTTTAATAAAATTAATGAAAAGATTGAAAAAGATGCTGAGTTAGCTAAGGAAACGAAGAATCCGCAGAGATAAGTCTTCATTAAAATGTCAGCCTCATCACGTTTCATTAAGCCATCTAATTAATATGCTACTTGAGTCCGAGTGCAGTGGTTTAATCCTAGAGCTTGAGCTAATCACTCCCATTTTCTTAAACTTAAATGAAATTTTAAATTGCCGTCGGACTAATTCTACATTTACATGTCAAACATTAAATTGGAAAGGAGGAAGCGGCGTTGAAAGTGCAGGGAATGGATTTTTTCTTTCTCTCTTTTTAAAAAAAGGTTAAATTCTTCAAAAAAAAAAAAAAAAACGGGGGAAATGAAGATTAAGAAGCGGGAAAACCTGCGCTTGATCCTTTTTCCACAAGGCTTTCAGGGAAATACAGTTAACTAATCAAAATGCACGGCATGTCGGAAAGCTCGTCAATTCACGGGCAGCAATCTATTTTGCGGCGATAAAGCTTTTACCTTCACAGAATCAAACCCGAAAATATTATCAAAACAAATCTTGCTTCCGCGTTTCCGTATTTAATCTTCTTTCCGAACGTTTAAATCGGTTCCTTTTCCATTATTTAACTTTTTTATTCCTTCGAAAATGAATCGGCCGGATATTAAACGGTTTTTTATGAGTGTAACATTTTGAAACTTACCGTTATTTTTATTTTGGTATGAAGTATTTTTTGAATCGTTTAGGGATTCGCCGGCTTTGAGGAAGGGTGAGCTCCATAATCGGCTGTAATACGCAGTCAATCCCATTCCGACTTGGTTAATGTTTCCGGGTTTCTCAGCTCCGTTTGGTGATAGACCTGGAAATAAAAAAAATGAAATTAGTGCGCTCTAATTGATAGATGCAAGAATTTAGGATCGTTAAGGGCGAGGATGCTGAAGTTATAAAACTGATACCGAAGTCGAAAAATTGACGCTAGAGCTAAAAAAATCAATGTTGCAGCAAAAATATTAATTCTGAGGCAAAGAAACTCAAACTAAAGACAGGAAACTGAACTTAAGTTAAAAATTAATGCCGAAGCCAGAAAGTTAGAAAGTGAACGTAAAAGAAGGAAAACCTGTTCAAGGGTCTCAAACACGGGTGGTGACTGGAAATAAAGAAAACTGGCGCTAAAATTAAAAAATGCTGAAGCTAGAAAATTGACACCAAAGTCTGAAATGAACGCTTTAGGAATAATATTGGTACAAAAGGAAAGAAAGAAGAAAATGGACGCTAATGCAAGAAAATTTGCGCTGATACGTAAAATAGAAGCTCCAGTAAAAACATGAACTTTGTGCTTTGGCTACATTCTTGTGCTTGGAGTTATGATGCGGTAATGTTCGCCTTCGCCAACCTAGAGACCCTTTGTAGAAAAAGACTGGCGAACTGTCAGCTATTAAAAAATTTAACGCCATATTTAACATCATGGCGACCCACACTTGGTGATTATTCGGCAGCCGGATGTAAGAAAAAGATATCAGTTTGTCTGTTTACGGAGGCTTTGTTCACTAAAGCAAAAAAAATTGAAAGACGTTCCATTGCCTTCTTGATTTTTTAGGCTAAAATTTTTCATTCAAATGATTTTTCTCCAATCTTTCTTAATGGCGACCTTGTCATGGCGTTCAAAATCGGCCAACCAATCAGATTCACTGTAGCCATTCCAGTCTCTTTCTATATAGGGTCTCCACGCCAGCCTTGTGGCTCAATGGATAGCGTGCCCGACTCACACTCGGGAGTTTATGGGTTCGATTCCACTCTACGGTTCGGATTTTTTCCGACCGTATTTCTCCTCTGACCACTGTCATCTACGTCATGTGAACTTTTGGGGATTCCGAAAAAGCGATTAATGTGTGTTGTCGCTCGGTCTCACCCCCACTGCAAGGCAATGGCAAACCAGCAGGTGGTAACTTGATTAGAACAGCCTCTCTACTTAGCCGTTCGGAACCGGTATTAAACTGAGGTCTTATATAGCTGTGTCAACTCGAAACACACAAACCAGCTACATGCAGAAAGGTCGCCAACGTTCGCCTAAACACTCAAATTCTATTCTTCAAAGTAGCCACTCTTCGCATTTGCAAAAGAACTTAGGATCAATATACCGCTGATCATTTGAACAGCAGCTCTTTTTATTTCTGTCAGATCGTAGAACTTTTTTTTAAAGCAAAAAGTGATGTCGATTTTGTTTAAAAGTCAATCTTAAACCAGATCATATATCCTTCTTGCCTGGGAACAAGTATAGCTTAACACAAATTAAGAATTTATGATTCTATTTTCAATTACGCAACAAGCCGGTAAATTAAATGATAAGACAGACCTACAACTTCAATAACAAAAAAATATAAGATTAATATAAAAAATTGATAAAAGCAATTTGATTGCTGATCGGATTAGCGTTGAAATCAATCTAGGAACAAATCGGATTAACCGGCAACATCTTGTACATCAAAAGATTGCCGGCCCGTTGGTCGGATTTAAACCGATTACGATATCATCGATAAGATAAATCGCTTTTTCGTAATGTCTAAAATAGAGACTTAAATAAAAAAAAATTTTGTGAAATTCCTTTCTCGAATAAAACATTTTTCCCTCTAGCGGGAGATCCTCGGGCTCATTAAAAATTCGTACATAATTAACAAAAGAGGAGTTAGTGGAAGTCGGAATCAGTGTGTAGGACAAAGATCTCAAAACTGACCACCCGAACCACTGAGTCTAGTCGACTCAGATTAACTAGATGTGACTTTGATTTGACGGTCATGTGACGTGTGACGTGTCAGCCGCCATGTTGTCGTGTCATCAGAAATGACGTGATCCGTCTCCCATATGGGAATCAAATGCCAGATTTCACGTTAAATATCCATGGTCTTTTTTATTTTATTTATGACAGTATTTTCTGCCCTGTCAAGAGTTCTCCCAGAGGTCCCCCTGCTGTCAACCTCTCATAATTTTAATTTTGTTCTATTTCATCGAAAATTTTCGCGTATTCAGGTGATCTACTAGTTGCGAAGTGGAATTTTCAATTTCCATATTGTCGATTTTGCATAGGATGAATATTAATATTTTGTCGCGAGGGTGAATATCCTTTTCATTTAATATTTTACGTGGAAATTATATTTTATAATGAGTGCGAGCCAAACGGTTCGCGAAAAAACAAGACAAGATGTGTTTTTGGAGATCAAGCTATGATTAAAGAAACTTAAGATGAAAAAAGTCAAGAGAATGAAGTATCATACATTTGAGGTTGGAGATCAGTTTGTATAATATTTGCGATCGAAAAACCAAAATTCATTATTCGAAAGCCTGCCAATGAATCAGGAGACGAAAAATGCTGTCACTTTAAAAATTGGGATCATCCTGTTGAATGGCAGCATTCATTTTTGCTTTAGCTAACATTTTTCTGCTCTTGCGTCCACTTTTGGTTTCGGCATCCATATTTAGCTCTGGCCTCAATTTTTGCTATTTCATCAGTTTTTAGCTTTAACATCTACTTTTTTGTTTCAGCTTCAATTTTTTGCTGCAGATTTATTTTTTGCTACAGTTTTATTTTTTTGCTGCAGCTTTTATTTTTTGCTTAAGTTTTATTTTTTTGCTACAGTTTTATTTTTTTGCTGCAGCTTTTATTTTTTGCTTAAGTTTTATTTTTTTGCTACAGTTTTATTTTTTTGCTGCAGCTTTTATTTTTTGCTTAAGTTTTATTTTTTTGCTACAGTTTTATTTTTTTGCTGCAGCTTTATTTTTTTGCTGCAGCTTTATTTTTTTGCTGCAGCTTTATTTTTTTGCTGCAGATTTTATTTTTTGCTGCAGTTTTATTTCTTTGCTGCAGATTTTATTTTTTGCTGCAGCTTCCATTTTTAACTTCACAGTCCTTTTTAAGTTTTAGCATCCACTTTTTAACTTTAGCGCCCATTTTTTGTTTAAACGTTCATTTTTAGCTTTAGTGCCCATTTTTAGCCGCAGCATCCAATTTTTTGCTGCAGCTTCTATTTTTTAGCTTTATGGTTCATTCTAGATCTTAGGATCCACTTTTTTCTTTTTAGATCCATTTTTAACTTTAGCGTTCATTTTTAGCTCAAGCGCCAATTTTTTTTTTTTCATCTTCTCTTCATCCTCCATTATTTTCCTCTAGCGACTAAATATTTTCTAAATATAAGTTCCCCTTAAAATTTTTATCAATCCCTCTCGGAGACTTCCCAAACCCGAAGCGAAAAACATAATTCATAAGTAAAAAACTTTAAACGATCTTTAATATTTCAAACTGAAGATAATTTCATAATGGGGTAAAGTGTACGGGGGAAACGCCTTCTTGAAGGAGGAACCATTATGAAGAAACAGAAATTAACATGAGTACGAGGAGCACAAAAGGGATCGTGGGTAGAAAAGCGGGGGGGCGGTGTAGTCCGGGTTTTCCGGGAACCACATGTCCCATTTCCCATCCACCGCCCCGTGAAATGTGACAGCCCATAAAATATAGAAATCGCAGTTTTTACACCGCGGTTTCATGTTACATTTAGCACCCCGACATTCTGGATTGCGCCCTCCGATTTATATTCTCCAATAAAATGGATTTTTTTTCCTCCCAATGAATTATTAATGGATTTTTTTTTATTACTTTTTGTTGTCCTCTAATGGATCGGAAAATAATTTCTTCTACATTTTTGAAACTAATCACACTTGCTTTTTTTTCCCTCTCGGATGTCCCGTGTTTTTTTATGTAATGATGACGATTTCGAATCAAATACGAGAGTTTTATTTTTATTATTTTCGTATCTTTTTCTGATTTTTTTGATGCAGGGGAATTTTTACGATATGAGAGAATTTTTTTTAGAAAAAATTAAGCGATTTTGATTTGAATTTTTGGGAAGGTTCTCGAGTAAAAATTTATGGTGACTAGTTATTTACTTTGAATGTTGGGGATAGATGAGTATATGGATGGAACCCCTTTCAGTAATAACGTGCGCCACGTGTGCGGTCGTGTGCGGTTATTTGCCTTCTTCTTATATGATTAACTCCTTGGTTTTTACTACCATTATAAGCTGACCGGCAAAAATATATTTCCGTTTGTTAAATTGGTTGGACTGATAAATCATTATTGCTTTTTTATGGGAAGAAATAAGAATTGATAGAAGGGATGGTCGTGTTTAACATGGAATTACCCTCATTGTTTGTTGAGATAAAAAATTCAGTGATACAGGCTTGTTTACTTGGATCGGGTTTTCGAAAAGTTGTTGAAAAAATGAATTTTAATTAAAATTTTAACTAGGTTTAATTTTTTTTTAATTTTGAAAAAGTTTTAAATTTGAGCAGTAAAGTTCAAACTTTTTAGTGCAAAAAAATTATAGACCCGAATCGAAATTGAAGTCTTGGCAGAGTTTGTACTGGAACAGTCATCTGGCTCCAGTTAATGTCAAAATTAGGAGGCGCTCCTACAACAAACTCTTAGCTTACTCTGGCTGTAGTTTGTTGCAGACAAATTCTTTAAGTTCAAGCGATAAGTGAATTTTAATTGCAAGAATTTTGAAATTTGAAATATTGCATAGGCTAAAAATTTATTTCGATAAATTTTCCAGTTATAAGTGTCTTAAGTATTCCAGAAAAGTTTTCCAACTTTCGTTGAAAGGTATTCCTTAGCCATAGTAATCTCAAATTACTAGACGAAGTCTACATCGGTCTTCAACATCGGCTATTTTCACAAAAAAATCTAACGAAAGATATTTAAGGCTGGCCCAAGTTTTTAGTTTCTATCTGATTTTGGCTTTTCCTTAATCCCCGCGAGGACTCTTTCCCCCTGCCTAATTTTCGTCCTTCTTTTAAATTTTGTGCTGCCACTAGATCGCTTATTGCTGCAAGATAAGCTACAGTAACTTCAAGCATAAATAATTCCAACGCAAGTCGGTTTTCTTCTATTACCAAATATTCAAAATCATTTTCAACATCTAATAATTTTCCGAGCAGTCAAAATTTACTTTTACAGTTCGATTTTTTAATCCATTGTAATTAAAATTCAAGCAATGCTATGAAGAAAACTAAACCTGCACAGGACAACAATGAATTATTTTTGGCCCTACAGTCTTGAGAAGTTAAAAGAACTATTTCGGAATGGGCATTTCGGTAACAAAAAAATCCATCATCAAAGTCGGGAAAAAATTTTCTAAGTTTTCCTATTAAATGAAAGTTTAATACATTTTAAAATTAGGCTGCATTTTTCTTGACTGTGATTATTGTAAAGTACGAATACATTTTAGTTCTTCAGAAAAATTTAGCCTCAATTTTCCATAAAAAATAAATTTTTCGGCTTGGAAAAATTATTGAATGAAAATGTTTCTGTGATCAACTAAAAACAACTATTGATCTTTCTCCAAAACTTCACACGATTCCTTAAATTTATTTTATTGCTCTACATCTCAAATTAAAAAATTGCCTTTACAATCAAAAAAAACAAAACATTCATCACACATGATTTATAACACTAAATGCAATCATTTGCAATCTCATGAAAAGATTTGACATGTTTAATTTATTCAGCACTACCGCTAATTAATTTTCGGTTGACTTACACCGCTTCAAAAAGCTTTATTTTAATTAAAGCTTTCTTTCTCGTTTTTTTTATTTTTTATTTCTAATATCATTTTTACACGTGAATTCCTTTTCCCGACGGGGAAACGATATTCGCTTGCTGTAATCTTTAGAAAAATTTAATTGTTTAAAAAAATACCTTCGGGTCTTCCTTTAGGCGTAACAAGCCTAAAAGCGCTGCTTGATGTCGGGGGATCCGATAACAATTGAAGTAGGCCAAATCTTGAAACAGGCCCTCCGGTTTCATCAATCGGACCTGATGGTTCTTCTCTAGGCCTTACAGTGAAGTCCAATGGCATTGCAACTGACATATTAATCACTAAAAAAATTTTTTTGGTTCACTAACTAAAAAATTTAAAACACATTTCTTTTTTGAAAAAAAATTTAGGCTTAATTTTTTGAAAAAAAGGTGAATCGAAGAAAAAAAATTTTTTAATCACGATTGTTTTTTAATCATCGTTGATTACACTGTTGAATTTACGAAAATTTAGCGAATAGTTAAAGCGAGAGTTAAAAATAAGTGACCCGAGCTTTGTAAACGCCGCGATACGACTTATCCAACTTCCCTATTCGGATGATTATAGTTGTCGCTCTTTTCGAAAAGCTCTTTCGAAAGCTCCGCCTCTTTTTACTCCCTCCCGCGTCCTCCCGGTAATTGTGTCATTCCCTGATCGGGATGTTCTTTTTTTATTGTTCTTTGATTATCTTCTTCTCTACTAAACTTAATCACTCTTGATGGCACTTCAGCGACTTATTATAATAAAATTGTTATAGTTTTCGCGTGCGTGGTATTTTTTTTCCTTTCGTGGCTTCTACCGTTAAAATTTATTCGACGTGCGATTAATTAATTAATGAAATTGATCGCGGATATTACCCGAATGAAAATTATTAGGGAAAAAAAAATTTTGGGGGTAAATGTTTTTAAATAAAAATCGCGCCGGAGATATTAATCGAAGAAGTGAGGCAGGAACTGATTACGAGAGTCTGTTTGATAGGATTACATTATCACCGCTCCGCCCTCCGACTACCGCAGGTCACATGTTCGAACGGCGCAGGCTGTAGCGTCGAAACGTTACTTGGTTGCTTGGCAACGTTACAACAATATCGCTTGTAGTCAGAATCCTACATCTGACTTTGTTTTTTTTTTTGCCTTTAGATGATTTCTTTTTTAAAAAAATTGAGTCACAAAAATTTCAGTACAAGGAATAATTTTTGAAAAATTATTTTTGGCCTAAAAAATTTTAAAATCTTATTCGAAAAAAATTTTTAATTTATTAAGGTGAAAAAGGTTGGCAATATTCTATTTTAAGGATAGGACAGTTCTAAAATTTTTTTTGTCCAGAAACAATTTTTTTTTAAAAGGATTTTTACTGGAACAAAGAAGGAGTAAAGTGAGCTTTAGATTGTAGATTACTTTACAGACCCAAAATTAGCCTAACTCTTGACTCTCCAATAGCAACAGTAATAATAAATTACTGATTAGTGCTCTGCCCCAAAGATATATTGACTCATTTTTGAGCACCTTACCCTAGGATCACAAGTGTTGTGGTATTTCCCTTCCAAAAAATACTGAACTCTCTGACTTGACAAAAAAATACTTACTACTTTTCTCGAAAAAAAATGTGCCCCACTATCATTCTTTCAATCCAACTGAACAAAATAGCTGCAAGTTTTAACAAAGCGACTCCCTTACAAACAACCGCATAATTACCCCATTACCCTCATTCATAAAAATTATATTGAATCTCATCAGAGTTGCTATTTTCGAAACGCTTGATTTGCCTACGTCATGCTGCGGTGCATTAACGGAGAATATCAACTCAACACTCAACAATTATTATTGTTTCTTGTTCATGAATCCTAGCAAAGCCTTGTGTGAAACTAGCACTTGTTGAAGATCATATTGCGCTCCAACGCTTTTCAATAAGTCTCATTGTCTTCCCGATCTATTCATTTATCTAACTCTTTGTCAGATTATTCCTTCCTATTGTTGCGTAGATGTTTTTGCTGGGCACTCGTCGTAACCAATCTGTCTCCCCGAGAATTCCTCGGAAGCGTTAACAATAACAAACCCCGCGAAATCCAAAATGTTAAAAAAAAAAAAAAGGCAAATTTATGGATTATCGTCTGGGAAGAAAGTATCAAAGGTTATGAAAATTAATCGCCCGACCTTTCACTTTGGACGTGTTGGAGTTAGTGTGTAACATAATAAAGGCGACAGAGATGCCGACCGACAACAGAGAGCTAGACCAGACGCTCTGTAATTCAATCAACTTTCATCATAAATCTCTTGTTAAAAAATGATTTCATCTGTCACTAATTAAGTTGATTTTTTTAGTAATAAGGAAAACATAACTCGATGCGGGTGTGTAATTGAAACTTGTAGCCTATTGTTTTAACTAAGGGTGATTTTGGGTAGTTAATTTTTTCCATATTTTTTTAAAAGGCAGCGTCACGCTCGTCAAGGGGAATGTTTTTAACTTGAGAGAATACATAGACTCTTCTAATATATTTCAGCGTGTTTAGTGGCACAAACTGTATTCAAGTGATTTCCAGAATTTTTTTGGATTGTAAAGCTTGTGTTGTGCTTCACCGTGAGTTCATTAGCCGAGGAGCTCCTAATTTTGTTCAGAATTCATTAAGTACATCGAAATGATGCAATAAGCAATTATCAACTTTAGTATTCATGGAGGAACCATGTACAAATTCGCTTTGGAAAAGTTCGGCGTAGCAAAAGGAAGGAAAGTAACAAGAAAAACGTTCAATTTCGACTCGTAGGAATCGAAAGAAATCGTGTCAGGCGTCGCAAATGTGCACAGAAAGTGCAGAACATATGTCCTTTCCCGACTTGTAGATTTTTTTTCAAAAAAAAAAAAACAAATATTTTCTTCAGTTATTATTACCACTGCAAAAATAGCATCAAAACTTGAGTTCTAAAAGCGACAGTGGTCTAATTTTTTAGGCTTACGTGCCCTTTAGGTCGAAGCCACATCATAAACACAAAAATCATTTGATTCGATAACAAACAAAGAAAATCTAACCTTGAAACATTATCTGAAAATGAAAGATTTATTGTCTTATTTACAAAAAAAAAAATCTTAACCTTAAAAAAATCAAAATCATGGCTACGTTAAAAATGAAAATTTTAAAATTATATTAGGAAAACATCTTAAAGAAGGCGCACGATATTTTAATGATGTCATTATTCTTCAGCCGTTGACGAAATAATTCATAGACTTTACAACACGGATTTGTGAAAAACTGTTATCAAAAAAAAGCTTTAAATCCGGTGATAAAATTTTTTAAAGTAGATAATTGCACAATATTTTTGGATTTATTAGTTACACTTGGAGCGTGGATCCCGTTCAAGGTCTTTCAGGGCCGAAGGAAGGGAAGAGGGTAAACTGCTCTAAGGAATAATTTTCGAGGGAAGCTTGAAGGGAAAAAATTTAGGGGAGAAAAAGCTCCAGTAAATGATCCGTTGTGTGGGGGAAGCTTTCGACGCTGCTGCTAAAAATCTTCTCACGTGTACGTTTTCAAGGAATTATAGTAATGCAGTCAGATGAGAGTATTAAATACGATATACGTGATAAATGACAGTATTTGTGACAAGTCAGCGCTGAAACTAATAAAATTAATCAGCTATATAACACAATTAATTGATACAAAAGCATTTTCGTATCTCTGATGTTTCAACGAGAAAATTGTATCAATTCGCGTGCTTTATGGCAGGATTTGGGAAACGTCATTAGATAAAAATCCGATTGTAGGTGATTTAATTGTTAATGATTATTAGATGAATTATGAGATGAAACGAAAGGTTAAATCGTGTTCACGGTTCACGTCAAATTTTTGGGATTTTTTTTATAAGGTTCAAAGTGTGATCTGGGAGAAGATATTAGCTGCTGTAACTGAAGACTAAGAAACTAAAAATATTAATTTTTTTGCAGGTTGTTGAGAAGCAACTACATTAATGATCAAGCTCGCCGATCAATGAAAAGCTTCAATAGTCTGGATTTGGAATTAAGTGATCTATCTGCAAGAAGTGGATGTTGTGGAAATCTGAAATGAGAATGAATTAACTATGTGGCAAGTCAAGATTAGGAGCGATGTACAGGCTTAAGGTGAGAAAATGGAGGAAATATCTACAAGAGTATGAAAGAGTTGTGGTGGAAAGCCAAAAGAGACTGGCTAACTGGCAGCCATTGCGAAAATTGAACGTCTTACTAAGTATTATGACTGACAAGAAGAATTTTCGGCAGCCATTCGTAAAACTAGGAACTTTCACAGCGACACGGAAACTTTGTTCAAGAATTTTCTATAAATTTTTGCGTTCTGCTACTTTGACAAAGCCTCTCTGAACGGTGTAAAAGTTCCCACTTTGAAAAATCCAGATGGGCAAGTTCACCATCATGGCTGCCAAATATTCTTCTTGTGAAAATCGCCATAATGCTTAACATGGCGTTCGATTTTTGTAATGGCTGATAATTTAGGGTCTCTAGAAAGTTCCAAAAAAATCTGAATAAAACTGTAATGAGATTAACTGCATAAAACAGAGCACTCCATGGAGTAAAGCGTTTTAAAACGTTCCTGCAATGACTTTGATCGTTCTAGAACGCTTCGTAACGTTTCTGAAACGTGAAGTAAAGGGAAGCGCTGAAAAATAGGAAGGGATTATGTCCAGGGGTTGAAGAAGAAAATTTTAACCAAGAATATCCCATTGTCCGTTGTGGTTAAAATTCTATTTTATTCTTTTCTATGGTTTCTCTCTAATCAGGAACTCCTAGCTGGTTTGGGTCTTTCAAAATGTTATTCCTTCATTGTGCTCAAAAACGTAGCTTTCCCCTTAGCTCATGAGCTCACAAACGATCAAACTTAGTGATCAGTCAGACTTTCAGACCTTTCAAGATCTCCTTTCTGGCACGTTCAATACCTTTTACAGCTGCCATGACTCTAAACACAGATACTAAGTCGGCTTCTTCTTCGATCTCGCTCTGAATTATTTTTTTAACATTATCAAATTCCTCAAAGTTTAACAATATTAAATCTCAAACTTTTTCCTTCTCTTCCCCCTAACATTAGAATAATCACTACATCGAAATATGGTATAAACTTTTTATAATAGTTAAAATTATCTCTATTAACAGTCAATCTAAGTTTGAATCTCGATGATGAATCACTTCGGTCCCTTTACATTCTTATCAAAAAAAAAAAAAAATTTCTTGTACATTTGGAAATAATATTTAAGTCAATAAGATAACAATTTTATGATTGTGTGACATGATCGGTTTACGCTAATCCACACGGGTTAAACGGTTCATTTCGGCTGGCTGCTCTCTCACGCTATGCTTTTTCCTAATTACAAATTGATTTCCGGAACACCAGAAAATCCTTTTTCAAACAATTACCACATGTTCAAAACAACTGTCGTTTTCTTTTTTTTTTTTTTTCCCTGACGAACCGTATCATCGACGACGTGTTCCTAGGTCAAGTCTTCGGCGGGTCTACCGAGGGCAATCAGCGTAATGACACGAGCAGTAAATCAGTACGCAGCATAATGGAATGACGCCACATCGGACATGTATCCGCTATTATCATAAGTGGATAAATCTGAGCTGTTAACTAGCGTGGTGCCATCTAGTCGGCTCCTCCGGAAACTAAATTAATTCGTTATAAGCAGTTTTATTCTCTTTTAAGAACCCCGAAATAAAAGTAATGATAATAAAGATTCTTTTCAATGGCAATTATGCCATTAAGAGAATTGAAACCGTGTCTTCGCACGAATATATCCCGAACTATATGCAACTGTATCAAAATAGACTTGTTGAGTTACCGGGAGGGGTTGAACGATGATAATGATGAGGGCTATAATCAAATTAACAAGACTGCAGGAGGTCTCCTCTCTCTCATAAAGCGTGTTATATTTTTTTTTCTCAAAGCAAGATGTGACGTCATTATCAATAATTCGCGTGATTTAAGGTTTTATATACTGAGAGCTCCGAGTGAAAGGCCCACGCGTTCATTTAAAATGTTTTTGTTATATAGATGGTAATAAAAGAGAATGTAACAGCAGCAATCTCTGTGACGTATTCCAAATGGCTGCGATAATGACCCACCTTCTGTTCGTTAGTGTGAAGATGCGGAAACAGACAAACATCCAGACTCAATAACATAATAGCGCATTTACTAAATAAATGGAGCTTTCTTATTTTTAACTAGATAATGTAATTAGATTTTTTTTTTTTATTTGGAAGGTTTTGGATTTTTAATATTTACGGATTTATGCGTTAGTTTGGAAATCGAAAAAATGAGGGATTATTTAAAAGCGGCTTGAGAATCTGCGATTTCGATGATGATCTGGAACCATTTGAGAATCTGGGACGACGTTCCGTTTGCCTAAAGGTAGAAATACGATTACGATCCAAAGCTAAAGACAAAGCCAGAGCCAGACCCAGTTTCAGAGCCAGAGCGAAAGTCAAATCCAGATCCAGAGTCAGAGGTAGAGACAGAACCGGAATTAATGATTGAGTCAGAGTCAGAACGAAGGTAACGGTTGGAGTCGAAGTCAAAGTCGGAGTCGGAGTCAGAGCCACAGCGAGGAATAAAGACAGAGCCAGAGCGAAGAATAAAGGCAGAGCCAGAGCGAGAGCCAGAGCAAGGAATATAGACAGAGTGAGAGCCATAGCCACAGCCAGAGCGATAGGGAAGATCAGAGCCAGATTTAGATCCAGATATCTTGATCAAATCCGGCTCCGAATCCATATCCAGATCGAGGGCCAGAGCTAGAACCAGAGGCAGGCACGAAAACTAAGATAGAGCCAGAGTGAGGGATAGAGACAGAACCGGAATTAATGATTGACTCAGAGTCAGAACAAAAGTAAGCAACCGGGTCAGAGTCAGAGCGAGAGCCAAAGACAGGTTGAAGACAGAGCGAGAGCGAAAGATTGAGCCAGCGAGAGAGAGAAAGAGAGAGGGAGGGAGACAGAGAGACAGAGGCAGAACCAAAGATTGGCAGAGCTAGAGGGAGAGTGAGAGCCATAGCCACAGCCAGAGCGATAGAAGGAAACAGAGCCAGAGCCAGAGTCAGAGTTAAACAGAATCAAAGGGGGGCAAAAAGAGAGCCAGTGACGAGTTTAAACCCATATCCTAATCCAAATTCAGAGGCAGAAATCGATAAAACGTAAGGGCTTGTCCGCGGATCTTTGTGTCACAAGAGTAACGGGATTTAATGTTTAGCTTATGGATCCCCGTTACTCTTGTGACACAAAGATCCACGGACAAGCCCGTAAGACAGTGCCAGTGCCAGTGCCAGTGCCAGTGCCAGTGGCAGTGCCAGTGCCAGTGCCAGTGCCAGTGCCAGTGCCAGTGCCAGAGTCAAAGCCAAAGCAAGAGGCCTAGACGGCACGAGAGCTAGAGCTAAAGCCATGTCAGAGCTATGGCGAAAGAAAGCTAGAATCAGAAAGGAAATGAAAACCAGAGCTAAAACGAGATAGTGGCTTTGTTTCTTGGTCGATTGGGCTCTGGATGTGCCTTTGAATAGCAAACGTAATGCTCGCAACCAGGAGAACAGTGTTTGTGGAGCAAGTGGAAAGCTTATAATACTGGAAAAAAGAGCCAGCGATAAAGCAAAACCCAAGCGAAATTCTAAACACTAAAATTTTTCGTACCTGGTATGCACATCCTTAATATTCACTGAGCTTTAACAAAAAAATCAAAACAAACAAACCAATTTCAGCCTCTTGAAATTTTTTTTTTTTAACTTTAGACGATTGTTTCTTAAAACCTCAGCTAATCGACTGTTATCTAAGAAAACTAATCCCAGATTTATTTGATTTACAACCTGATAATGATAACGTCTTGAGAATGATGATTTGCGTCAGTTAAATATTTACCTTGTTGCAATCCACTTAAACGAATTCTCAGACCTTCATGAAAAAAAGTCATGCTGCCTTTATATTATTTTTATTTTTTTCCATAAAATTGTTGAGTCGAAGCTTATAAAAGACAACAAGCTAGTTCCGGCGAAAACAAGGAAATATTTTCCCTTAAATTACAAGTTTGATGGCAATATCATTGCAACGAATTAATTGCCTCGCTTAGCTAATTAATATTAATTATCAGACAGAGCGGGAGCGAGGTTCGGTCGTGTTAAATTCTCGTAAAGAATAGTTGACGGATGGGATGATGATAATTTTATTTCCAAGGAGATTATTTCGAAGCTAAGCTAAGCGTGTACGGGATGTTTAATTTTTTTTGCAATTGTTTTAAGTGGATTTTTACATGTGGATTAATTTAAAAGGTGCCTGCATGCTTTTAATCTTGTTTTTTTTTGTTAATTTTTTTTTTGTTTTTTGTTGCAGGGTGTGGAGGAAAAAAGGCTTGAAAGTTGAAGGATTGATCATCGGCTTGAGAATTTGGCAAGCAGTGATTCATTATTTGCAAAATGTATTAATCTGGATGGCCTGATAACGAGGAAAGGAAATTAGGTAAGTACGTATCTGCATTTTTTGAGAAAAGATTAAACTGATAATATTTTCAGAACTTATCGTGCAGTTGCAAGGATTAAGATTTGTAACAATAAAGTGTTGAGTCGGGGAACGAATGACATTGAAACAAAAATGAGCGCTTAGCGAATCTTTAAAATGTGATGGACGCTAAAGCAAGGAATATGGAAGCTCAAGGTGATGGACGCTAAAGAAAAGAATATGGAAGCTCAAGCAAAGATAATGGACGCTAAAGCAAAAATAATGAACGCTCAAGCAAAGACAATTACCCCTGCAGCGGAGATAGCAGACGCTCAAGCAAAAATAATGAGCACGGAAGAAAAGATAATGGTTGAGCCTACTCTATTCAAACCAAATTTCTCCAAATAAGAATATCTGATTCTGCTTCTGGCGTTGTTTGAGACTTTTGAGTCAATATCCAAAAAATATTATTTCCTAGGAGCCTGTCAATCTTACTTTCATCCCTTTTCCAAATCTAAATCGCTTTATTTCGATAATTTCTCTATTAAGACTTCATTCATATTCGCAAAGTCATCCAAATCGAACACCCCGAAATTCAAATGCGCTTGAACTAGCGTGACGGAACTGTCTTCAATAAAAAAGAAATATCGAATTGGGGTTGAAAATTAACCTGTTATTGAAACTTGGGAGGGTTCTGAAAAATGCACATTGCACTTGTGTCACTAGAGAGAGAGGATGAACTCTACCTCTTTCCAGCTCATCAACTCCATGAGGCCACGTGTTGATTTTAAAAGCGAAGGGGAAACCCCTTCTTAACAAAACCGCCATGCGAATGAATATTTCCTAACAAACAAATCATCCACAAAAACTCGTGCATAGTGCATTAATCCAAACAAACATTTTTTTTTTTTACTCTCCTCCATGCAAATCCGATTATGGCACTTGTAATCCACCGTAGCACTTGACTCTTTTTCTCCTTTTGTAGAAAACTCTCCTCACTCGCATAAAGTTAATTAGTATAAAATTTAACGGGGAAAGATTTTATCGCACTTCGTTGCATTGAATATAACTCCTGAATACGTTTTCCTTGGAAAAAGTCTGAAATCTTTGCAGTAAACGAAGTGTAAGGTGCAAATGATTTCCATTTTCTAACTTTAATACTGGTATTTCCATTTTGATGAGTCCTTAATTTCCTCTTAGCGAGATTTTCAATTTTCTTTTCAACTTCTTTCACATGCAGTATTAAAACAGGTTAGGATTGTTCCCTTTGTATGAAATTTTGTTTTGGGAAAGGGGGAGATCTTGAAAAATCTTTACGCATGATAAACGTTCACGTTGAAAAATTGAGGTTCGGAGTAGTTTAGAAATAGAAAAAGTTTTCCTTTGAATTTAAAATATAAATTTCTCTCCAAGGGTGAATCTGAAAAAAGTAAAAGGCCGTGAAGAAGTTTTAACCCGATTCATTTTGTTTTATCGATTGAGATTTTCCTCTCTCTCTCTCTCGCTGGAAGAAGGTTAGTCGGGGGTACATTCCGTCACTGATAATAATAAACCCCAGTTTTACTTTCATCAGGAGTTTTACTTCGCTTTGAAAAGTAATGAAAAAGCAATCTTCGTCGAGGAAATTCCTTAATTGAAGTGAATAAAGGAAAAATTTGATATTTCTCCACTTTATTTTAAAATTAAAGATAAAAAATATTTTAAATGGAAGGAAATATTAAAACTTGTCTGAATCTTCCGACGGCCATTGATCTTGAAATAAATTTTTGACGAGGAAGTATTGAGATAGGGTCGAATTTTCAACGAGTGTAAATATTAATTGATAGAGAGGAAAATAATAGTTTTAGCTGAGTTGATCGTCTGGTTGTTTGAGGCATTGTACGGATATCTTTTGATCGAAATTTAGCGAGTTTAAGGTTGATGGTGGACGCTCAAGCAAAGATAATGGGCGCTAAAGCAAAGATAATTGAAGCTTAAGCAAAGACAATTGAAGCTGAAGCAAAGATAATGGACGCTCAAGCAAAGATAGTGGACGCTAAAGCAAAGAAAATGGACGCTTAAGCAAAGATAATTGAAGCTGAAGCAAAGATAATGGACGCTCAAGCAAAGATAGTGGACGCTAAAGCAAAGAAAATGGACGCTTAAGCAAAGATAATTGAAGCTGAAGCAAAGATAATGGACGCTCAAGCAAAGATAGTGGACGCTAAAGTAAAGATGGTGGACGCTAAAGCGTAGACGGTGAAAGCCAAAGAAAAGATGGTGGGCTCGAAAATAAAGCAGAAAAATATTAGCCATTAAAAGAGCTTTTGAGTGTATTGAGTCATTCCCTCAGTTCCAGTTTATTTTCTTCACCATTATGAATATGTAGCCATTTTGTAATTTCTTTTTTACTTTTTTCACGTCACCGAAAAAACGTTATAATATTTCCCTGTCATGACTTGATATTTAAAATCAATCAAGCGACATAAAACAATTTTAACGATATGAAAAATGTTTGGGACCCGCGTCAAATCCAAATGACTTTGGTCCCAACGGGTTCGGACTGTCCATAAAACATGAACAACTTGGATATTACTGTCGGCATTGGACAAATCATGTACCCCTACGTCCTGTGTGTTTTGTGGTCGTCACTAATTTACGATTCCCTTGTCAAACAGTTTATATTTACCATTTTTACCCCCTTTCCCCCCCGTCGTTATTTTTTTTTTTATTTCAAAATATTATTCGTTGTTTTGTAAAACATGTCATTCGATGAATTTATCATGTTTCTTTATCAACTCGACCCGGAATGATTTTGATAAAACGGCGCCTAAAAATCTTTAACGTTTTAGAAACCGGGGTATGAAAATAACAAATCATGTTAACGACCCCTAACACCCAACCATCCCCCTGACCAATGGTCAGCACTCAGCGATATTCCTACTGCCTATTAATTAACCACCCAAAGAAACTCTTATTGCTTCTTGATGATAAAATGAAATAAGGATCTCATCCGCTAAACGTGGATGGTTAAGATTTTCCACTCGACGTTACTCTTCGTTGAATTTCCTTGTAGTTTTGCTAATGAATTAATCCGACCGAAAGAGTAATGGTCTGTGAATATCTCGTTGTCTTGTGCCGGACCCTTGTTTAACATTGCTAAGAAATTTTGTTTTGTCCAAGACATTTTCCCTTAATAAACCCGTATAACTTTTGATTAGAATGTCTCCCATCACGGCAAAGATTCCTTCCGAGATAAATTTTAAGCGAAAATCGTTAGCTTGAAATTCTTTCGCAAAACTATGACGAAGGAAGAATAAGCGGAATGAAAGGAAACATAATACGCTTGCTGAAGTGTAAGTTCATTAATTAAAACAGAAACCTCGGGCTGTTCGGTCGAAGAGACGTCAGTCGAAATGCCGATTTGATTCATGGGTCTCAGCAATCTGGATGTGCCTTAAACGGGGATGATCATCTTTCCTATTATCTCAGCATTATGGTTCCCGGTCAGCTTATTTCCAGCTTGATAATCCCGTGTCAGCTAGAGATGGATGGCCTGCAGCTGGACGGGTCTCAGGAACCGATTTCCAAACGGGATTTCGCTATCCTTGATCACTTTAGAAATTTCTAACATTTCCTTTTTTTTTTTGAGGAAAAAGAGAAAAATTTGAACGGCCGATTTTTATAAAAATTCGAGTGCCGGAGAAATAAACGAGTTTGACTTGATAATTGGAGTGAGTGATGTCATGTTTCTCTCTGTTTATGAGAAACTGCTTCTGGTTTATGGTAAATTTGATTGGTGTGTGAACCTCTATTGGTTTAATTAATCTGTACGACAGGAAGAAACATTGTGTCATTGGCGCCATATTCGGATCACCCTTTGTCGCCTACGCCCTTTCATATTTCTCATAGTAATTGTTCTTCCTTTTCCGTGGCTCCGAAATTCCGGTTTTTGGGAGAGGGAAAAATATGAGTTAATTCATTTAAAATAAGAACGTAAGACAGGAAGAAATATTTACCCAAATATTTTTTTTCAAAAGCATTTAACGGACAACCGGGCGTGTTAAATACGAATAAGGAAATCTGGAGACTAGCTGACTGGTCTTTCGTCGAGGTCAAAAGGATGTAGCAGGTCGGTCACGTGACGTGTGGATTTTCGGTGCGGACGATCTGGCAGACACCAAGAGGGAAGTCCTCGACGGTGATGGGTGCTAATCAGGGATACCAAGTTAGGGGAGGACGTTCTGGGATTAAGTTGGATAAAGGGTTGGTTAAAATGTGGCGGCAGGGTCCCTCTTGTTATGACCTAGTTGGCCCCCTTCTTTCTCTCTTCATTTTTTAGGCTTTCGTTTCCAAGTTTAGGCCCGCTATAAGCAGAATTTTCAGAAAATACCACAAAGAGAAAGAAATTCGACCTCTTAAGCTTAAGATGACCATATGCACTGCTTTGTGCAGGACAGTCCTGCTTTTTAGGTTCTTGTCCTGCGTCCTGTTTTTTAAAAATGATCCCTTTTTTAAAATTTGGGCAGGAAAAATGCAATTAAAATATTCTTTTTTTATGTGAATCGACCCTTTTGAAGTAAATCTGATTTTACAGCATTTTTCCAGGCTCCACAATTCTTCAATTTTGGTTTTTTTGGGGTTAAAGTAGCCCCAACTTTTAGTCAGGGGCCAAATTTTCTTCAGAATTGTCAAAATTAAAAAAATCGGCTCTTAAACATTATTTTATTGAAAAAAATTGTAAAAAAATTCCCCTAATTAATTTTGTCAGTTTGGGCAAATAAGTAGGAGGGGGCGGGGGTAGTTTCTCGGTTAATTAAATCAGGATGTCCTGCTTTTCGATTTTCAAAGTATGGTCACCTTACGAGTTAAGCTATCTTACCTAACCTAACCTAACCTAACCTAACCTAAAGCTAAAAGAAGCCAAATATTTCATGTTGCCAAAACTCTTAAAATTTTAAACCTCAACCCTCTCTTTCAATCAGTTTTCCCCTGATCAATCTCCCAAAGATGAAAAAAATCAATAATTCTATACATGCATATGTGTGAAAGTGAACATCTGAAAAAGGAATAAATGCCTCAAGTCGATAGAAATGTATCAAAGAGACTTTAAAATAAACTCAATCTAAATTCAAAAACCGTAATCGAGGGGGGGGGGGGTTTCGGAGGAGGGGGAAGGGGGGTGCGTTCACTTATCAAAACAATCAAGAATGAATCAAAGACTTTCCGGAAGGAAACTTTTTGAAAACCATTCTTTATGCGGTCGCTTTTTAAAAAAAAGAGATTTCCTCCTGAATGTTATTTACCGTATGGTAAACATAAGGGATGAGAAATCAAAGGGTTTCTTCCAAGTTAATGCAAATTGGCAGTCTCTGTAATAACAGCCGAGTCGATGTTAACGACAAAATTACTTTTTTTTTTATTTTCAATTACTCTTTCTTCTTTTTAAGTAAAGTTCCGACAACCCCCCTGGACAGATTTGAAATTTAAATTTTAAATTTTTGTTTAACAGGAGTTTATGATAATTTAGGTTTTCAAAAAGGAAAATCCGGTTTTCGTAATTGCGGTTAATAATTTTTTAAACGGGGAAAATTTTCTTTGGAGAACTTTTTATGGGTAAATAAAATTTTTTTTAAAGGGGGTTTTGTTTTCAAGGTTGATTAACCTCGGAGAGATTCGCGTCTGTTTTTAGTGGGATCGTGGCTTCAATGCTCGGAGCCCCACCCGCGCATTAGCCCTCGCAATTGTATTTTCATCATCAGTCTTAATCATGTTTATGTCATTTTGATTTCCTTGATGCAAAACTAAACGACCGGACAACTCCTAACATCCTTCAACTGAGGTCAGTAAAAATGACATAAAATATTTAAACTTGTATATAGCGTGTTAAGTTGCAGTAAAGATCATTCAGCTAGGATTGAAGACCTTTGTGATTTCAACAAAGTCAGTTTCTTCTTCATTCTATCTGTAAATCACCTCTCCGGGCTCACGCTATTCCCATGCGATCGTCCGGCCTTTACATTTTCTGAGGTGATTCCTTGTCCAACTTGTAAATCACCTCCCCACGTTTTTAGAAAAACTCACAAGCACGCTACTCCCAATCGGTTATTCCTTTTTTTTTTTTGTTCTCATCCTTTTTTTTGCCCGAATCGGGATTTCATCGGCGTCCTGACAAAGTTAACAAGTATTTATTGCTTTATTTATTCGAGCCATTTGATTCGATTAAAAAGAAGGGAAGGGTCAGGGGAGGAATCGAATACGTATCCAATCGAAACGCCTTCTATTTCCTTTCCATTTCCTATTCATTGAGTTTTTGCTTTTAATCTCTTAGGATTGCAACGTCCTGTTTTCTTTTTTTTTTTTATATTTTATTTCCCCACCGGTCGAAGAGTTAAACGCGCGATTTATCTGTTTAAGGAAAATAAAATATGAAATTATACAATCTGATCCCGAAAAATAATGAGTCAAGGTAATGAAATGTTCGGAGAGGAATTCGTTATTAGATAAGGGACGTCCCAGAAGAGCTAAAGTCACGGCATCCCCTCATTTTTTAGAATAATAATCATCTAAATCAAGATCAATATTAATCAAACTTAGAATTATAACGTGGAAGCAATTAATGGGCAACGGCCATGTCGCTCGTCTCTTGATTACGTAATTGTAGTCTTGATGGACAATGATTTCAGTATTCGGTTAATCCAGTTTCGCATGCCAGTTATAATTGCGTTGATCATGTACTGCAGTGGTTTTTCTACATTTATACATTACTATGCTACTATAGCTGTACAGGGCAGTAGTTAGTAGAGCAATAAAATTTTTAGGCCTTGTTCAGACTTTTGAGCATGTAGAGTCTTTGCCATGTTCTGATCTTAGAAATGTATTGAATCAAAATCTTTCTTTTGTTTAACAGGGGATGAAGTTCTTTCAACAAGTTTAGTAGATGGCTCACCAGTCGGGGACTTGACTCTCAGTTTGAAGTCTAGTGGTCATATGGCGTCCATCCAGAAACAGAAGCGCAAGCTCAACGCGTCCTACTCACTGAAGTCTGCGTGCCTTGATCACACTAATCATCAAATATTGCTCAGGTAAGCTTCGGATCTCCTCATTGGAGCGCAACCTTAAATACCCAGTCAATGGATCTCTCTTTGGTATAGAGTTCTCTTACGAGCTGACAACCCGATGCTGTATTTTAAAGCCGTAAGTAACTATTGGCAACCATTGTCTGGGTGCCGGGTCACTGCGGGATACCGGGCCATGAGAAAGCGGACGAACTCGCAAGGAAAGGTGCGAAGAAGTCCCTTATAGGTTTGGAACCCTTTTGCAGCCTCCCCGAAAGCCATCTCAAGATGGCCTTAAGAGAATGGGAGAACAGGCAGAAAAGATACTGAATGGGACTGTGCACCGGGACTAAGACATTCAAAAATGTTCATAGGCGGGTACTCAAGAACCAAAAGCAAACTGCTCCTGTCATTTTCTAGAACGGAGCTCAAAAAACTCACCGGCCTGCTCACGGGTCACTGCGATCTTCGGGCTCATCTCTTCAGGATGGAAAAGGCCGAAATGGAAATTTGCCGGCTGTGTAAAGGAACTAGGGAGACGGCGGAACACATACTCTGCCTCTGCGAAGCTGCATCCATACGCCGACTGAGAATATTTGGGGAAGCCTTTCCCACACCAATGGTAATCAGGGCCCTGGCCCCTGCTAAAGTCCTGGAGTTCTTCAGAGGACTCCGACTCAAGCAGCCCACCTAAAGCAAGGAAACGGTACGATAGGTCACAGGTTGGCCGCCTAGGCGGATCGCCAGATCCCCAACCCTCAAAAAAAAAAAAAAAAAAAAACTCTTCGGCACATGACTGCGTCCATTTTGAGAACGTGGCAGCAGACGACTCATCAAAGGGTTTACTCCTTATTAGGCCTCCCAAGAGAAAAATAGGTAGGCACACCCTTTAGGCACACCTTCCGAGATTTTTCTGCGAGATTCTGCGTTAAAAAGCTGCAGTTCATTAAAAAATAGAAAGAGGCTATCTTCTTTTGCCATTTTTCTACTTCCCCAACTACTTCCTTCTGCCATGAGAGCTGAATTTTTCACTACTATCCCCTGAACGCTATTCTTAATCCATTTCTCCTAAAATCATGACATTTTAATTACTCCCATTCCCTAAAACGAGATTAGACGAAACCCGGATAACAGACCTAAATTCGGACATCAAAGCTTCTTCCTTTCAAGGAGGGAATAAGATTGAATCAAATAAGTAGCAAGTTTCTAGGACGGAGATTCCCATCTAATTACTAGAGTTAATGAGTATTAGCGTTAATTACCAAAGGCAATCTGAGGAAACCTATGGTTAACTTTCGAGACAATAAGCAATCTGTAGGACAATCTGGGAGCCATCCTTCTCATAAATCATAGTTTAATTTCAATTAGTGCGAAGCGGAGTCACTCGATATCCCGTTGTGTTGTCCGACACGGTGTCAAGGTTATCCTTTTCTCTTTTTTAAAGATGTTGATTAAATTTTCGCTCTTGCATATCCAAAAAAAAAATATCCCCGCGCGCGATTTTCTTCTCTCTCAATTTTTTTTTTTTGTTTAATATCCGTCAATCAATAAGGAGCAAAAACACGGGATTGAAGTTTTTGTAATCAAAGCAGAAAAGGAAGAGAGTATGAGATATAGAAAGGTTAACTGCGGATGGATCCTTTCGGTAATTTGCATTTCAAACTGATCGTCGTCATTTCCCGAGCAAGAATGGAGCCCGGGGGAAATATCCAGGGCTGGCAATCACTGGCAACGGCTTTATAGATATTATAGTATCTGCATATTGTTATTATCTCCATAGGCGAACTTATCGATCATAACCCAACGTCTTTGTCCACACGCAAAACACCCGAGCTGCCCATCATCATCATCATCATTGTAAGATTATAAAATATTAAAACGCTTTCCACTCGATTAAAATTAATTAACAAAATGATCTTAAAGCTCGATTATGTTTATTTTTTTTTGAAAAAAATAAATCATGATGTTGATATATCGTACGCACACGAATTCCTCATTTTTTTCAGCCCGTTGTTTTTTCATTATTCGGAAGGAATCAGATAAATTAAATAACAGGTTACATGTTTTTAATAATTTAGGAGTCCCCTAAGGATCTTTCGTACTCATACACGACATTTTTGTTTTTAATTTTCTATTATCGCATTATATGTCGTCTATATTGATTGCGAAATGCAATCGGGGTTATTTGTTTGTTTTTATTGATATGCCTTCCTCGTTTTTTATACTTTTAATGAAATTAGTGAGAGTCGTTTTAATTTTTTTAATTTTTTTGTTTTATTTTTGTATTCGAGAAAAGCGTTTTATTATTTTTGTTCTTGAGCTAGCTTAATGAATTTGTGGAAATCGGCTTTTTTGGAGGGACTTTTGATTAAATAAGGAGTTAGGTGCAACAAGGGCACTTTTGCCTTAAGCTAAACATGAAAAAAAATGAATTAAAGCAGTAAATTGAGCCTGGGCTGGTTGGGACTTGAAAAGAAGCAGTGACAGGTTCTTTATTTTTTGCTTAAAATTTTTTTATAGCGATTCCTCTTTTTATTCGAAAATGATAGATAAATTTCTTGGCTATACAAATTTTGGGTCATATAAAAAGGGCCGAAATTGAAAATTAAAAAGGGTCGAAATTGAAAAGGGCCGAAAGAAATTTTCGACCCTTTTCAATTTTCGGCCCTTTTCAATTTTCGACCCTTTTCAATTTTCGACCCTTTTCAATTTTCAACCCTTTTCAATTCTCGACCCTTTTCAATTTTCGGCCCTTTTAAATTTTCGACCCTTTTCAATTTCATTTTCAATTTCGACCCTTTTAGATTTTCGGCCCTTTTAAATTTTCGACCCTTTTCAATTTTAATTTTCAATTTCATTTTCAATTTCGACCCTTTTAAATTTTCGGCCCTTTTAAATTAAAAAAAGCCGAAATTGAAAAGGGTCGACAATTTCTTTCGGCCCGTTTCAATTTCGACCCTTTTTAATTTTCAATTTCTTTAATTTTAATTTTCAATTTCAATTTCAATAAATTTAAAATTAAAAAGGGCCGAAATTGAAAAGGGTCGAAAATTTCTTTCGGCCCTTTTCAATTTTTCCCGTCGGTCCTTTTCAGTGTCGACCCTTTTACAAAAATCTTGATTAAAAATGGAAGAGTCGAAAGTCGTTATTTATTAACATAATTATTTAAAAAATAATTATAGAAAATTGTTTGATTCAGGGAATGTTTAGAAAAATTTCTAAACAAGAATAATGCTACAAATATTTTTAGTAAAAAATTTTTAGTACGATTTTTTGTCGAAAAATGCCTTTGCCTAGAAAAAGTTCTAAGAAAAAATATCTAAAAATTTTTTTGGCGTAGAAAAATTAAGTGGTCCCGAATTTTGTTTGGGGTCGAGCTTACGCTTATGGAATTTACCACTTTTGCCCGCCAATACTGAAAAATTCGAAACTTCTTATTACACACCATATGTTCTTTCGTAGTATCTGAGCATGCGACGACATCTGCCGTCCACTTCACAAAATTTATTCCCCTCATTTTAGTTTCACAAACTATCCACAGATGTCAGTTTTCAATTTCCCTCCATTTTCCAAACATTTTTCCTCGTGAAATTTTCTTTTCAAAAAACATTCTTTTATTCATTTCTTTCCCTCTAATTACAAGCCTCTTTACCACCTTTTTAATCTTTATTTATTTTACCTTAAATCCCACAACCCTCAATTGTCTTTTATAGTTTCCTCAAACAATTTCGAACCTTAACTTTTTTTGTCATTCATTCAAGCACACAGTTCATTAATAAAAAAACAAATCAATTTCCCTAAATATTCAAAAAGGAAGTAATAAAAGCATAGTAAATAAATACTAAAACTCAGATAAATATTCTTTTCCCTTAAACCCTTTAAACGCAGCATCAATGAAACAAAAATGACCTATCAGATAAAAAAAAATTAAGGGGGTGCGAAAGACCCGAAAAAAAAATTCATTAAAAAATTGGCCATAAAAACAATTCCCATGCCTTCTTCAGGTGGTTAACTTCCTGTGCCCTGTCTTGAGTGTTTTCCGGCCATTAGTTTGACAAGGTATGCTTCTACATTATTAATCTCATTGCTTTATTTCGAGTTTCAACCCTTATCTGTCTCTATCATCAAACCGCACCTTTATTCCCGGCTCTTTACATAAACCAACAACCCGCGCGGATTATCATTATAAATGAATTTATTATTATTATTACCTCAGCTGATTTCGTATTATTGTCTTTATGTATTTTCTCTTTAAGGCGGATTTCCTTCTAATAGCAAGAATTTTTAATTTGACCTTGGGGGATAATTCCTAATATAATTGGTAAACTTATTGTTGTTATGGTTTAATGGGTTTGATAGTATTGTTTGATTTTAACAGCGAAATCGTGTAAAATTTGGTTTTGAAAAATTAGCGCGCGGTAAGGAAATTATAAACAAGGGATCGATGGATTGAATTTTTTTTAAAAAATAAAAAGTTTGGTTAGAATACCGATATTTCAAACATGATTAGGGTGGATTTTTTTTAAGAAAAAAGAAATTACTTCCTTAACGGGGGTAGTTATGAGTAAAAAAGGTCCGCAATGCAACTGTGTTTCCCATTCGCGTAAGTCTATAAGTCATGTGTATTTATATCTTGCATGCATTTAGGTTATCGCATTGGTAATCTATTGTACTTTATTAAAAGGCGGGTTTTTCTTTTCCCGCCGTAAATTTTTTTGGGGGGATGAAATTTGTTTGGGTTTTACGGAATATGGATTAGGGTTGGATGCGATTTTGCGCCAAATTTTAACTACTGCAAAGCGTGTAGGTTTGGAGATTAGCCACAAAGTATTTAGTGGTCAAATAAAGCCCCCTTTTGGCATTGGGGAATTTGAGGTATTTCATTGTCACCGAGTTTTGAGTTTGGCTGCTAGCAACCGCGTGCATTCGAGACCTCCTGGTTGCCCATTTAGATCCTCCGGAAGGCCGCGGTTGAGACTAGAGGACAACAGCTCTATGAATGCAGCAAGGTTGGATTCCGAACTAATAACTAAAGAAATAGCCAGAATTAGTTATGGCGACTTTGTTATGGAAATGTAAAGTTCCAAGCTCCGTGAAATTTCTTCTTGTTTAAATGCCCGCTCCTCGTTGGAGATTGGCGATCTTCATGGCGATTTTAACTTTCAACCATTGATGATTTTACTAGGAATATCAAATAATGTGGTGACTTTCCATAATCTTCCACATCGCAGTACGGGAGCCCATTGATCCAACTCTGTCTCCCGGTATCTGAGCCTAGGCCTTGCCGATTACTACCATCTTCAGCCCTAGGTCAGTATTAGCGAAGCTGCTGCCCTCCACTAACTCATAACCCTGAGAAGGGAGCTCACCACAGGGCAAGACAAAAAATGCCTTACCGGTTACCCTCAAAAAACTAATGGAAGCCAAAAGCTTGAAGCTCCACTGCTTGACTTAATTTGCGCCTAATTGTTTCCTTAATAAACTCTTACTCTTATTCCGCTGGCATTACAGGGCCTGGAGCTCTACCGCCGCCTCCACCAAATTCCTCCACTAACCGCAATTCAAGGTCGTAACGTGACCCAGAGGAAGAAGACATCCTGACGAACGTTATCCATCCACCTGATTTTAGGCCTGCCCTGTGGCCGCCAACCAGTCGCCGGCGCCCGCACCACGTGTCCTACCCACCGCCGCCTCCTA